>CAMRHE010000469.1:855000-1357997 GCA_947044405.1 Leptodactylus fallax
AAGTGCAAATGAACACATCTACTCTAGGGTACACCAAGTTCTATATAAAACATATACTTTCATTAAAGCTACATGAAATAAGGTATAAATATGAACAAACATTATAATATAGTGCATCAAAATGTGGCTATAACCACCATATTACCTATCAAAAGGTGTATAATGTCTGCACTTTACTCCAGCATGTCAAAAACTCTAATGTGCCTGCGTAAATCACCCGGGTTAGTGCGGAGATGCGCACCTAACTAATGCCCTTCTTATATCTACATCGTAGATCCATACTACAGTGGAAAACCCCCACTATCTAGAATACATTTAACTTATGTCATATAAGAACCACAAGGAGAACTAGGATATCTTAGAAGACTGTACAAAAGAAAAAAAAAATCGGAAGTACCATGCATAAATATACCAAAATTGATGCACTGTAGCATAAAAATTAAAAATTGATAATTAATAATTTTTTATTTTCTTAAGAAAAATCTTTATATCATATATATATATATATATATATATATATATATATTTTAAGCTCTTGCGAGCAGGGCCCTCAGTCCCAGTGTGTGAATTGACTATTTCTTTGTAATGTATCTTTTTTTGTCAGTACTTCAACCCTAAAAGTTGTACAGTGCTGCGGAATATGTTGGCGCTATATAAATAAAATGTATTATTATTATATTATAATGGAAATAAGGGGACAGAAGGGGCAGAAAGGGGAGAAAAAAAGGTAGGTAAATAACTATGTTCTCATGTATACCAAAAAGTCACCCAAAAACAGGCCTGTCTGCACACAGACCTATCCGCACACAATCTGAACCATCCCCTTATATAGGCAAATATTTTCTTTATTAATGAAATCTATATTCTACAGTAATGCAAAAATCGACGTCCATATGACACCCATCCTCCATGTGTTACTATCTACATAAAGGGGATCTTTTTTCCTATTCATTTGTGGGCATTGAGGCATCATTATACTGAGTAGGCCATATACATCCACCAAACCTGATACACCCAACTAAAAAACAAAAAAAATAAGAATTAAAAATTAGTACCAATACCAACTACTTAAGGGGGAATACTCATTTTAAGCAACACTCTACATATGGGCTTGTACCTTTAAGTCAACATTCAAGCCTATAGGCTGCAAGGTATTTAACACATAGATCCATTTTAGCTCTCTACGTTTCAGTTCACGTTGACGATCCCCACCTCTACATCTCTGTGGGATATGATCTAATGCCCTGAAACTTAAGTCATCCACTGTATGTCGTTTCTCAGAAAAATGTCTAGAAACAGGAAGTTCTAACCTCTTTTTACGGATCGTACTCTTATGGAGATTGATCCTAGTTCTAATCTCAAGAGTGGTCTCTCCGATATAAATCAAATTACACGGACATTGAATCATATAAATCACATATTTGGATGAACCTGTATAGCGTTCTTTGATAATAAAAGTATGTCCCGTCTGTGGATGTACAAATCTGATCCCACCCAGATAAAGAATATATCATCTATATATCTTAGCCAGCACCGGACACGATCCCAATGGGAAGATGTATATAACCATCTCTCCTCCAGGGCCGCCATAAAGATGTTTGCATAAGTCGGGGCCACTGATAGATCCACCAGGTCGCCCGATTGTTTCGGGTATGGGCTCAATTTTTTGTAACATAGCAATTTTCTAGATAAAACTTTGAGAAGATTTGCCACAGAAGCAAGGTCTTATATTATGGATACAAGTAATTATTTGAGAAAGTTGGAAATGATGCAGTATATGGAGAACATGTGGCTGGTCTCCTTTGATGTAGCTTCTCTGTACACTTCTATTGAACATGATGCGGGCCTCGAAGCAGTAGCCTCTGCCTTGGCCAGCACCGGATGTGATCCCATAGGTGCCCATTTCATTATCACCCTTCTGGAGATCGTCCTCAGGAGGAATTATTTTCTCTTTGGGGACGATTTCTACTTAGAGGAGAGGGGTACTGCCATGGGGTCCAATGTGTTTTTTTTTTTTTTGCTATAGTGCATCAATTTTGGCATAGTTATGCATGGGACCTCTGATTTTTTTTTTTCTTTTGTAAAAGCTTCTAAGATACCCTATCTCTCCGTGTGGTTCTAATATGACATAAGTTAACTGTGTTCTAGATAGTGGGGGTTTTCCACTGTAGTATGGATCTACGATGTAGATATAAGTAGGGCATTAGTTAGGTGCGCGTCTGCGCACTAGCCCGGGTGATTTAGGCAGGCACATTAGAGTTTTTGACACGCTGGAGTAATGTGCAGTAACTGAGCAGGACATTATACACCCTTTGGTAGGTAATATGGTGGTTATAGCCATGTTTTGATGCACTGTATTATAATGTTTGCTCATATTACCTTATTTCATGTGGTTTTAATGAAAGTATATGTTTTATATAGAACTTGGTGTACACTGGAGTAGATGTGTTCATTTGCACTTGAAAGGTTCCTGTGAGAACTGATACATGGTGTACTGCTTTTCCAATAAAAGGACATTTTCCATCTACACAAGTTGCTGGCAGATCGGATTGTTTTTTCTATTAGAAACCTTTTTGTCTGGAGAGGGGTTTCTGCCGTGCAATTTATGGGATGATACCCAGATTTGCTGGTGCTGCAACAGCTGCTTTTTTGAGATCTATATATATATATATATATACTGTTTACAGTATGTGTTTGTTATATATATATATATATATATATATATATATATATATATATAATGCTAGCATATTGTGTACTGGTCTGGTTGTCAAACATTTGGTTGAAAATATGTATAACTGTATCATATATTATGCATAGTATATATTAAGACTACCAAGTCACCTATATTGTGTTGCTGTTTTTGTACCTTCTCTTCTTTGTGACAACTGAGCATTGTACCATGAGCAGGGTTTGTCTGAGCATGCTTGATGATGTGACCCTGCACAGCTACAGCCTTATGCTGAGTCTTACGCATTGGCATGGCTAGTATATCTGGCATGGCTAGTATATACGTATGTCGGAATTACTGCTATAGCAGCTATATTGACTGCTATTGTATGGGGCCTGCAGTATTTGGGGGCCCAACTCCTTTTAAAAAATAGACCTACTGGATTATTCCAGCATTCATTTACCCATCCCTGCTCCTCTCCAGGGCCTCACACATTATGTCCCAACGCTGAACAATTTCCGGACGATGTGTCAACAATGTTGTTTCGTGTTGAAATATTATATACAGGACAGGGAGCTTGCTGGATTTATCCAGTAGGTAGTGACCTAATGTGCCACTGTGGGGGACAGAATAGGGAGGTTACATACTGTGTAACACAGAGTACAATAAAGAGGTCCGTTCCTGTATGGGGGCCAATATAGAGAGACAGTATACTGTTTGGGGATTAGTAAAGGGGGCAGCATAATGTGTGGGAGCCAATAAAGGGAGTAATTTACTGTGTGGGAGTCAGTAATGGGGCATTATACTGTGTAGGGACCAATTAAGGGGTCAAATACTATGTGGGGATCAGTAAAGAGGGCAATATAACATTAGAGGACCAGAAAAGAGGGCATTATACTGTGTGGAGCCCAGTAAAGGGTAAATATATTGTGTGGGGGCCAGTAAATTGGTGTTATACCAATAGTATAGTAATATGTTTGTCACTACCATAAATTTACAGAGGGGAAATACTGAGTATATAGCTATAGCAACACTGACAGTTTACACCTTTGGCACCTGGATACTTGTGCTGTAAACTGCTCATTAAAATTTCATACATTAGGACACAACACACCTGTTAGGCTACTTTCACAAGGTCGGTTTTAGGTCAGTATTATGCATCAATAAGGTTCAATCATGATATGCCCAATATCCTGGTCTCTTGCACATTGAACAGTGCTGACATCTCGGCCTTGGCTTGTACCAATCTGCCAAGTTTTCTTAGTTTGCAATAAGTGGCAATAACTGGCACATCAAAGAACAGAAGGCTTCACACAACCATTCCACACCACTTGATCTTGATTTTTGAGGTTTCATGTGGCTTCTGCGCCCCTCCAACATGCCACAGATTGGAGCTAGCTGCTTGAAAATGTTATCATTTGCAGATTGTAGAAACTCTGGGCTACTTTTTCAATTAGCATAACCTTACATCTTCTATTTCTGAGTACTGTAAGTTCAAAGTTGAAGAATGTATTATTATTATTATTACTGTAATTTTTTTTTCATTCGCAATTGTTATAGTAAAGGTAATCATTAATAAAGAGCATAAAGACTGTGTTATCTGACATACAAAGGAAATAACTACAGCTATGCTTGAGTAGAGTCCTAGTAACCTAACTTCAAGATTGTAACTGCTGCTCTAAACATGTTGACCCAAAGTATAACTGCTGTGTATAAACAGTGGTACTTATTTGTCAAGAACTCTCTCAAGAAGGTTTATATTAAAGGACACGTCACCTACATTTACCCCTATAAAACACCAGTAGCATTTAGTAGCACTTATCCCAATATCTCCTTATTTTTTCCGTATTTATCTGTACATTGCACCGCTATAGATTTCTCTCCTGTTTTAATAATCAACAATCCAAGATCACCCGGGTCATTCTGTAACTGCGACAATCTTTTTTCCAGGCCAAAGACTGACACCATTGCTGGCCCACAGCATCTTCCAAATCTTATGTAAAATCTTGCAAATCTACCTTAGATCCGGAAATACACGCTATTACTATCACAATGATATCATAGGCCACTGTGATGCAAAAGTTCCACCCCCTGGCACATAGGCAAAACAACAAGGAGGGTAGTTGGAAGGTTAGGGCATTCTTGTACTCCTGGGTAACATTACTGACGCAATACGCAGGAATGGGATTTCAAGCAAGGCAAGGACAAGAGGAAGGCATTCAATCAAACACTTGAAGGAATGGCCAGGCAGCAGACACATGAATGTGCTGGACTCATCTTTGTTCAGAATGCTTATTGGACTCATCTTGCCTAATTTGAATACAAGGCAGAAAAATTTCAGGTACAGATTAGTCTGACAAATGGGGTCATGGAGAAACTGTTTTGGTGACAACAGCCCTTTGTCATCATGTATTCAGTCAGGAAGGAAAGGATGTAGGTGACATGTTCGCTTCAAATGAAGAACAACAACAACAAAAGGTGTAAAAGAAAATAATGGGAACTGCTTAAATCTAATACAGTCACTTTCCTATTTAAATGGAATGTCTCCTGTATTTAAACTATAGTTTACTTTATTAGATTTAGGACTACAATAAAACATAATAGGTGTGTTATTTTTAAAATTTTTAGCCATTTAAAAAAAAAAAATACTTCTAGACAATACAGCAAGGTATGATTTGTGGCAGCTGAAAAAATAAATGGGAATTCACTGATAGAGAAAAGGATTAATTATTATAGTCTGCAGGAAGTGATAGTGTACAAAACCCTCCAGCAGAGACTAGAGAGTAAGATGAAAGATGTGTATGGTGTATAGTGTGGCTATCCTGCCTTAACTAGGCTGTCAACAGTACAACGAAGATGAATGTTAACTCGCCCATTCCCAAATAACCAGAGAGTAAGATGGAAGATGTGTATGGTGTATAGTGTGGCTATCCTGCCTTAACTAGGCTGTCAACAGTACAACGAAGATGAATGTTAACTCGCACATTCCCAAATAACCAGAGAGTAAGATGGAAGATGTGTATGGTGTATAGTGTGGCTATCCTGCCTTAACTAGGCTGTCAACAGTACAACGAAGATGAATGTTAACTCGCCCATTCCCAAATAACCAGAGAGTAAGATGGAAGATGTGTATTGTGTATAGTGTGACTATCCTGCCTTAACTAGACCCTTAGCAGTACAACGAAGATTAACGCTAACTTGCCCATTTCCTTATAACCAGAGAATATGATGGAAGATGTGTATGATGTATTGTGTGGCTATCCTACCTTAACAAGGCCCTCAGCAGTACAACGAAGATGAACGTTAACTTGCCCATTTCCTAATAACCAGAGAATATGATGGAAGATGTGTGTGATGTATTGTGTGGCTATCCTACCTTAACAAGGCACTCAGTACAACGAAGATAAATGTTAAGTTGCCCACCCCCTAATAATGATGAGATGACTCTGTTTGTCTTGTCTATACAGCAAGGCTGACAGTTGACCCACAGTGGCCATAGTGCTGCAAAGGCAGCAGTGGAACATGAGATGACCCAAGAGCCCCTTTACCACATAAGAATATACCATTATTGTATTGATGTATAATAGTCACATTTTGCAATGGGACTTGGGTGCCTCAAGTTATGCTCCGGAGATAACATTCATGTCTATTACTAATATATTCTTTTTAAGACCTTAATGAATCAGAAACTGTCTGGATGAGTGGTGCTATAAGCTGGTGTGGTATCACCTGGTACAAATTTTACATTGGGGCCCAGGAGCATTTGGTTATGCATGTGGTCAGAGCCCACCATTTTCAAGGGAACTGGACAACCATCTAATGTGTATGGAGGTGTGAAAGATCCTCAGTGCGCCAACACCGCTTTGGCCCACACCTGAGTCTTCTTTCATATAAAACCACACTCACCGCCAGTGAGTGCCGGGTTCACAGGATAAATACAAGACAAGCTTTCTAAATTTTATATATTTATTAACCCCTAAATGGGTCGGTATTAACATCTAACACATGCAGTTCAGAACAGATATGTAGATATATACAAGCATTAACAGTTACTAGTTACAAGATACAGTGCAATAAAATAAAAGGGCATAAAAGTGAAATAATTACTTTACCACGCATCTCCTTGATGTGGCTCTATAATCCAACACTCACACATGCTCTGTCATGTGTGAATAACCAGTGGAGGCTTCTTAGCATGTGGCATCAATACAACAATCCAGCCTGCATGCTCTTCACAGTGGTCTGTCTGTAATATCCTGTAGTCTGTCTGTAAAAAACTCTCAGTAATAGTCTCTCAGTCTCTTGTAGTCTCATCATCGTCAGCAGCAGCATTCCAGCCTGCATGCTCATCACAGCAGCCTCTCCTCATAGTGTTCTCTTGTAGTCCCAGCACAATCTCCTCCCACTGGCCTCTTACCTCATCCTTTATACCCTTGATTACACCACCCAGAATGAGGTCACCGGCGACAGCAAGTCTGATTGACTAACGCACTCAAGTCCAGATTCTTTATATTGAGCTGAGACCAAGTGAAATGATACAATGTTATCAGCCATGTCTGATCTACCAGTGCAGACTGATCAATGCATGTTTCTTTGATCACTCAGGGCTGTGTATGAATTCAATGGAGCCCTGCTGGGATGGATACAAAGCCCTATTGTTCCAGTCCGGCCACTATTGGCAATATACCTATGAGTAGGCTGTGCACATTATGAGTAAAAAGAACTAAGAGAGAAATACGCTACCCAGAGATCAAAATACAGCTTTGAGTTATAGCCATATTTAAGTGGAATCATCACAGGAGGCTTTCTGACTCTTCCCCAACAGCAGATGTCGAGTGAGATAAGGATCAGACAGTGGGATTTAAACTGTCTAGTCCTTTTGTTCTAAAAATGTCAGGTAGTTGCTTTCACCCCACTCCCCATTCAGGACATATGTAACACTCGGCATAACTTACTGATATGCATTGGTGTGGAACTCTACAGTCATGGCCAAAAGTTTTGAGAATGATACAAATATTAATTTTTACAAAGTCTACTGCTTCAGTTTTTCTAATGGCAATTTGCATATACTCCAGAATGTTATAAAGAGTGATCAGCTTAACAGCAATTACTTGCAAAGTCAATATTTGCCTAGAAAATGAACTTTATCCCCCAAAACACATTTCAACATCATTGCAGCCCTGCCTTAAAAGGACCACCTAACATCGTTTCAGTGATTGCTCCATTAACACAGGTGTGGGTGTTGATGAGGACAGGGCTGGAGATCAATCTGTCATGATTAAGTAAGAATGACACCACTGGACACTTTAAAAGGAGGCTGATGCTTTCCATCATTGTTTCTCTTCTGTTAACCATGGTTATCTCTAAAGAAACACGTGCAGTCATCATTGCACTGCACAAAAATGGCCTTACTGGGAAGAGTATTGCAGCTAGAAAGATTGCACCTCAGTCAACAATCTATCGCATCATCAAGAACTTCAAGGAGAGAGGTTCCATTGGTGCCAAAAAGGCTCCAGGGCGCCCAAGAAAAACCAGCAAGCGGCAGGACCGTCTCTTAAAAGTGTTTCAGCTGCGGGATCGGGCTACCAGCAGTGCAGAGCTTGCTGAGGAATGGCAGCAGGCAGGTGTGAGTGCATTTGCACGCACTGTGAGGCGGAGACTCTTGGAGCAAGGCCTGGTCTCAAGGAGGGCAGCAAAGAAGCCACTTCTCTCCAGAAAAAACATCAGGAACAGACTGATATTCTGCAAAAGGTACAGGGAGTGGACTGCTGAGGACTGGGGTAAAGTCATTTTCTCTGATGAATCCCCTTTTCGATTGTTTGGAACATCTGGAAAACAGCTTATTCGGAGAAGAAGTGGTGAGCGCTACCACCAGTCTTGTCTCATGCCAACTGTAAAGCATCCTGAAACCATTCATGTGTGGGGTTGCTTCTCAGCCAAGGGAATCGGCTCTCTCACAGTCTTGCCTAAAAACACAGCCATTAATAAAGAATGGTACCAGAATGACCTCCAAGAGCAACTTCTCCCAACCGTCCAAGAGCAGTTTGGCACTCAACAATGCCTTTTCCAGCATGATGGAGCACCTTGCCATAAAGCAAAGGTGATAACTAAATGGCTCAGGGAACAAAACATAGAGATTTTGGGTCCATGGCCTGGAAACTCCCCAGATCTTAATCCCATTGAGAACTTGTGTCAATCATCAAGAGACGGGTGGACAAACAAAAACCAACAAATTCAGACAAAATTAAAGCATTGATTCTGCAAGAATGGACTGCTATCAGTCAGGATTTGGTCCAGAAGTTGATTGAGAGCATGCCAGGGAGAATTGCAGAGGTCCTGAAGAAGAAGGGTCAACACTGCAAATATTGACTTGCTGCATTAACTCATTCTAACTGTCAATATAAGCTTCTGTTACTCATAATATGAATGCAATTATATTTCTGTATGTGATAAAAACATCTGACAAACACACATAAAAACCAGAGGGCAGCAGATCATGTGAAAATATAATATTTGTGTCATTCTCAAAACTTTTGGCCATGACTGTACTCCTTCATCCTGCAGTTCCATGTGCGGGGGATGCACTTTGTAAAGTTCTGATGTTCACATTCTCTTTGTTGATCCTTTCAGAGGTGTATGCGCATACACAGAACCTCATACACAAGCTGAAATGGACTGTGTGTTCTAACACCTTTTTATCATAGCCAGCATTAACTTTTCAGCAATTTGTGACACAATCGCTCCTCTGTGAGATCAGACTAGACAGAGTAGTCTTTGCTTTCCACATGCATCAATAAGCCATGGGTTTATATGACCCAGCCACCAATTCACCAGTTGTACTTCTTTGGATGACTTTTGGTAGGTCCTAATAACACTACATACTAACAACCCACAACATTTGTCACATTCAAGAAGGCCCTGAAGACTCACCTATTCAGGAAGGCCTACAACCTCCAATAACGCTACTGTCACTACACCGCCATCTGTACAGCCTCTACCGCCACCTTCTGTCTTTATCCCTCTTCCCTCATAGATTGTAAGCCCTTGTGGGCAGGGCCCTCTATCCCACTGTGCCAGTTGATCACTGTTAGTATTATCTGTTTTGTACATCTTGTGTACCGTATGTAAATCCTCAAATGTAAAGCACCATGGAATTAATGGTGCTATATAAATAAACAATAATAATAATGATAATAATATTGGAGATGCTCTGACCCAGACATTTAGCCATCACAGTTTAACTCATGTCAATGTTACTGAGATCCTTATTGCTGCCTAATATACCCCAATTCTTGCCTCTGTCACAAGATGATCAATGTTATTCATATAACCTGTCAGTATGTTTAATGTTATGGCTTATTGGTGTATATGTATAGGACTACTGACCATGGTATTGTGCAATGTCTTTTAGCCACCAGGCGCTTACCACTATTTATACTATTGCTGGGTCTTAACATTATAGGACGTCACAAGATACATGCTATCATTCTGCTCAGCAATAAATGTTTCCCAGGATTCTGACATTTCACAATGTACATGAAATCTACAGCTAGTGCTTTGTCTGTATATCGACAAAAGGCGTCATTTCCATTACAAATACACAGCATGTCGTATCTGTAGCCTTAGCAGACAAGCTTACCTTTGCTGTCTCATTGACTGTCAGACAACCTAGAATTTAGTTCCATTCCATCTTGAAAACTGTGTACATTTTATTAGAAAGAAAAGTTCTAATAGTTCCAGCTTCCCTCTAAATATAGTCTCCAGGGGGTCAAATAACAATATTCACATTCAATATTTAAAGTACATTTATGCTGATGAAAAATTGATATCTTCAATCGATTTGCTCTTTGTGCATTTTAGACTAGGCCAGACATCAATAAAAGTTTTCATCTACTGGTCAAATTTCTTACAAATCTATTAGGCAGAGAAACAGAATTCTAACATATTGATTCATTATGCTTGAAAATAACAGAGCTGATTTTAGAATCTTTAAAGGCCTATACACATGGCCATATTACTCATATGTGCTGTATGGATCTCTAATCTGTACCTGCACCCCTGTCCTGAGTTTTTTTCTCAGGTTCTATAAGAAACACAAAAAGCCATCACATTAAGAAGGTATTGTCCTATTATACAAAGGGGGTGCCAGCAAGCCAGGATAGCTGTTGCATTAAAATAAATATTTTCCCAGTGATGGAAATCCTGGCTATAACTCTGTTTAAAAGTCTGACTTTAAGATAGTAGCAAGATTCCGTTCCAAGACTTTACTAATTGCTGGGGTATTAGTACTGCTTACTACTTTAAGTGCTGTTTAATAATGCATACCGCTCTGTAATTTATGTGCTATTTGGGGAGCAGTGCCCTTTTCCTAATATGTTAATCTAATTTTATTGAAATATTAAATTCACCTGTCTACTCAACTTTAATAGTAGAACAAGAAAGAACAAAAATTATTTCCTATATGATGTGCTTATTAATTTTATATAGCATGCTCGGGTCATGAAGTTATCATCTTTGTAGCTATCTTCGCGTTCACCGTGATAAGAGGGAGCAGATGGCAAATTATCTGTCTGAGTCACTAAGGGCAATCTTTAGTTTTGTAATATCAAAAGAGATTTGAAGTGGGCATGCAGATCATCTACAGCCACTTACCATCTTGTTTTGTAAGAGGGTTTTAAAGCACTTAGTTCTTAGATTTGTTTGTAAGTTGATGTTACGTTTCTCAGGAACATGCATGTATAGCTGATACTGAAACACTCAGGAACTTTTATTTCTGTTTAAAAAATAAAAATCCATGTTAGAATGCCTGCATAAACTTTGTTTTCCCACCTTATATTGCAATGGGCCTTTCATGAATTCAGCAAGAGACTCTGTCCCAGTCAATAGAGCAAATGTGAACAAGATAGAGCAAACAGAAAATGTAAGCCTGTTATCATTGCTTCAGTGAATGATGTAGAAACAATGCATTGTGCAGAATTTCAAGACTAATTTTATATGTGTACAGTAGTGGCACCTTCACCAAGAATCCTCACAATGAACATGACTTGCCAGATCCCAAGGTTGC
This sequence comes from Leptodactylus fallax, assembly GCA_947044405.1. NCBI lineage: Eukaryota > Metazoa > Chordata > Amphibia > Anura > Leptodactylidae > Leptodactylus > Leptodactylus fallax. The sequence goes on from CAMRHE010000469.1 coordinate 866,736, forward strand.
AGTTCTCAGAGTCATTGTTTAGCAGCCAAGGGCAGGATGAGAAGCAGATAGGAAAGCTGGGTCATGCTACAACTTTTATGAGCAAGTCAGAGGCACTGTGCAGACCCTGGAAATGAAAGTCAGGCAAGGCTCATAAGGCCCTTGCTGCTTTAATCCAACATCCACTGTACATGTAGGGTGGATGTGCCGCAGCCTATAGGGAGGGAATCGGAGGATGGGAGTAGTAGTGGTGGTAACTCTGTCACTCGATAGGCTGAGTGCCCTCATCCAATCTCCACCAGCACACCTTCTAGGCCAGACACCAAAGAGGGGGGCCTTTGCGCTACCAGATGGTGGTGGTGTAGTAGTTTCGACAGACGCTTCTATTTGGAGAGGGATCCGATCTTAAACTTTACTGTGGCAACTGTAAACCTGTGCAGCTTCCCAATGGGGGTAGAAGTCTCTCAACTGTATGGTATGCCCAGACTTGGGGAAGAGTGATGCCCAGACCGGATGGTGCTTAAGTGTCTTGTACTCCACTCCAACAACTCTCTCAGAATCTTACGCTAGGTTCGCACCTGCATTCGGGTTTCCGTTGGGGGATCCTTTTCACCCGAAAAGGGCGAAAAATGCGGAGAGAAAAGCGTTGCTTGCAGCACTTTCCTGTCCGCATTTTTCAAGCAGAATGGGGAACGGAATCCCCCAATGGAGTTCAGGCACAGGTGTGAACTTAGCCTTAGCCACAGCCAGTAGATAGTTCTGGGGGCTGTTAATAAGGAAGTCCTTTCTGGGCCCAGTTGCCTTAAGAGGTGGGTCCCGGATAACAACTCTTAGCAGGCAGGACTCCTTCTCTCCTCCTGGCATTGTGTCTGTTGGTTAGACAGCTGAATATTCCCTATCTCAGGACTGTCTTTAGTAAGGCATTGGGTTACAATATTCTCCCTCAGGGGCTGAATAGGATCCACAGGGAACAGAATGACAGTGCCAACATTCACTGTCAACAACTACACACTAACTGAGGCCCTAACGGTCCTGAAGAGACTTTAGTCTCCCAGACCCCACCCAACAGCCTCTGATTGGCCAGGGCTGAACCAAGTGTGGGGGTGAACCAAACAGTGGGATAAACCAACAGGGAATATACAATCTAGGAATGGGCGCAAAAATAGCATTAATCATAAAACATAAATCCATAGATATCATATGATGAAAATGTGTAACCTGCTGTCAAGGTTAATAAGAGCAAGAATCTACACAGAGCAAGAATCCAAAAGAAGGCATAAAATCTCATAAACTATGATTTATGCTGTTTAAAAGAGAAGAAATTATTATGCCCCTTAATGGTGTACCGAATAGATTAATACTCAATTAAATATTATTATGATCTCAAAAGGAGTTTTCTAGTAGGTAAAATGGAGGACAAGGGATTAAAGTGGATTAAAAAAAAGAATAGAAAAGAAGCTTTACTCACCTCATCAATCCCTCATCACTGCTGTGGCAATTCTTACTGGGTCCTTGCTGGTCTCTACATTCTGATCACACTATAACATGCAGGAAATGCCAAGATAGGACCAAGAAGAAGAAACTAGTGGGGATCCAGAAAGCATTGGCGTGGAATTGGTGGGTTGATTATTCCTTCTTAGATTTTTTTTTTAACTCACTCTGACTCCTTTGTCACTAATTTTGTCCCACTGGACAACCCCTTTAATTGGCCTTCTATATGTTGTTATTTACAAATGTTCCCAGGTCTAACAGTTAAGAACTCTTTTCCTACTTGGAGAAAGAATCTCTTTTCCTTTGGTTGTAGAAGGCCTCCTTGTCTATTGAGTCAGTTCACTGTACTTTGTAAGGGCCATACTGTAGTTTTCCCATATGTAAATAACATAAGGCTGCTTGCTGGCAGTTTGCAGCAATAGACAAATTAAGTCAGAAATAAATTTTTGTTTAATACCTGTCCAGCACTGCCCCTTATTTTTAATTTCAGTAACCAGCAGGGGGAGCAATGTTGCTTCTTCAGACCTCATTTTCGTGAAATTGTATTTTTAGCCTTCAGATTCTACAGTACAGCAATAAGTATAATACAAAGCTCATCATACATTACAAAGACAAGCATTTATGGCACTCAAGGATGCCATCAATAACCCGCAATTAAGTTTCGAAGCCACCTCAAGGGGTATTCATGTTTTCACTGGCTTTCATATCAATCGCTAAACTGACAAAATCAGTTATACAGCATATTAATAAGAAAAAAAAACATGCATATAATAATAGCGGCCCTAATGGCTAATTCTTAATGTTACACAGCAAGGACATAATAAAACTCAGCAAATCCCTTGTTTTGGGATGTTGCTGTATTTGATGCTTTAACTTTACTGACATCGAAAAGCTCAGCCAAGTGAATCTCAAAAGTTATTGCTGTGGGGCAAACTTATCCCCATTACTGCTACCTGTATAGTATATAACATGGTCTGAGGCTGGATTAGCACTGTGCTTTTTTGCTGAAGAGCTGCATGCAGTTTTTAATTGCAGTAATGAATTATAATGTATTATTTAATTATTATTATTATTTATTTATTTATTTATATAGCACCATTAATTCCATGGTGCTTTACATTTGAGGGTTTACATACGGTACACAAAATATACAAATCAAATATAATACTAACAGTCAGTGGCGTAACTAAAGTCTTGTGGGCCCCGGTGCAATCTTTTGTCCGGGGCCCCCTACCTTATGCCTACAGCGAATTCTTGATAGTGATGGTTACGGGTGTAAGGAGCCCTAGTGTGGTTAGGGTAATCTGTGGGTCTCCTTGGCTCATGGGCCAGATGGAAGCTTCAATCTCAATACTGATGCCAGTGCTTATGGGCCCCCTAAGGCTCCTGGGCCCCGGTGCGACTGCATCCTCTGCACCCCCTCAAGTTACGCCCCTGCTAACAGTGACTAACTGGCACAGTGGGATAGAGGGCCCTGCCCGCAAGGGCTTACAATCTATGAGTAGCACATGTTACTATATATGTATGCTAACACCTGTAAAACTTCTGGTGTACTGGCTGTTATCATACAGGTGAGATGCATAGTAACATGTGCTACTCATAACTGCAATTAAAATTACACGTGCGCAGTGTGTAAACCCAGCCTTAGGTCACATTCACACTACCGAGTTTCAACCAGAAAACTCAGTCCATGTTTTGGCAAGATACCTTACCCTGGGAGAGGGACTCCTAGTTGTATAATTATCTATGCTGCTAGGAGTCCCTCTCTCGGCATAAGGTGCAGGCCAGTAAATTCGGCCAACACATGAACCAAGTTTCATGGTCATGTGAATGTGACCTTACTGAGCACCTAATCTATCCTCAGCAGCTATCTGTCCACCTAACCATTCATTCTCCCTACGAACAATATTTTGGAGCAAATCACAGACACAACAAAAATATAGTGGCAGAAATGATGCCTTGTATGCCAGTTTTCTGGCATACGAAACATAAAAATTTGCATTTTTTGCATAAAAAAATTGTGACCTTTTGATTTCTGTGCCACCCTTGCCACTTTCCCGAAAAGGGGGCATGGCGAAGACGTGCAGGGAGCAGCACTGCCAGATATATCATAACTTATGCTAGAAATCTATGAGCTGGCGTAGGTTTCTCCTGCAGGCGCATGGCCTAGCAGAGGGTGCTCCTCATTTATGAGGAAGTGTGTGTCTCGTCATAAATGAGTTGCACTCTACACCGCCTCAGGGGTTATGAAGACAGGTGTTAAAATCGCAAGTCTTCAAAAATCTGCCCTTTAAGTTACCTGATATCGACTAGTGTTGCAAAGAAATATTGCACATTAGTTGGTGTTTCTCAGTTTAAAGGTGACCTTTTACCACATTCATGAACTACTTCGCTTTGCATTTTTCAATAGGCACTGCGCCACTGATGCCAACGTGGTTTGAATTTCTTCTCTAGCTCTTGCCATTCCTGTCCAATATGTGCAGTTAGTTTCAGCAACCAATATGCTAATTAGGCTCTCTACTGTATAGAGCCTAATTAGCATATCATGGACCAAAATTTAACTGAACAAATTGCACAGGATTGGTGATGGCTAGAGAAAAATTCTAACTGTGCCAGAATCAGCTGAAAGGCGCATATTAACCCCTTCATGATGCAGGGTAGTTTGTACATTAATGTTCTGCAACTTTTTCTTATTTTCCTTCTCTGCCTTCCAAAATTCATAACATTTTTATTTTCTGACGACATAGCTGTGTGAGGGCTTATTCTTTGTGCAATAAGTTGTACTTTCATTTGGCATAATTTTGAGGTACATATAATGTTTTGATTATCTTTTATTAACATTTTTTGAGGGGTCCATGTGAAAAAAACCTACACTTCTATCATTGTTTTTTGCATTATGTTTTTACGGCATTCACACTGCATTAAAAATCACATTGCAACTCTGTCCAGCGGGTCATTACGATTATAGCAATATTATATTTATATTGGTTTTATTATGTTTTATGGCTTTTATTAAATTGAAAATAAACAATTTGTCTGGGGTCACCATATTCTGATGTCTATAACTGATGTCTATAACTATTTACTGTATTGTTGACAGTTCTACATTGGGGCTCTTTATTTGCGGGGTCAAGATGTAGTTTTTATTTGTATCAATTATTGGTATATACAACTTTTGGTCACTTTTTATTGCTAATTTTGGACGAGTCGAAGGAACCAAAATACATTAATTTGCACATTACGTTTTTTCTTTTTGTTTGTGTTTTTTTTTTTTTTTTTTTACCAAGTTCACCCTATAGAATAAATAAGGGTATTTCTGGATAGTCCGGTCTTATACGTACATGGGGATAACTAACATGTTTGTTTACTTTATTTGTTTACATTATGCATTTTTTAAATTCTAAAGTGTTTTTTTAACCTTTTATTATTTATTTATGATGCACTTCTATACATGGTTTCTGATAATATAGACAGAAAATAATATGGCTGGGAACATTCTTCAGAAAGAGGTATAGTCCCAAGGATGTTGATACAAGGGATTTGCAAGGCTGAACAAGAGATGTGGGAGAACAACAATCTAATCATCATGTCAACCAGCTGACAAAGGCAGGGCAATAGTTGTTATGAACAAGAGTGATTTTCTCAAAGAGATATCTTCACAACTATCTGACACCACAACCTATAGCCCCCCCGATCGGGATCCAACTCCTCGCATTATGCAAAAATTACGAGACATCACTAACCGATATACAACTTTAGTCATCATTGATTCAAAAACCTGACAAATCTTCAGGGAGGCCCATTATGGCCCCCACAGATTCTATTTTTTTGCCAGTATCACAATTTCTTGAAAAAATTCTTACTCCACATGTCAAAACGCCAAAATCATTCCTCCTTGATACTACACAATTTCTAGGCATCACACGATCTATATCACTCATACACCCTGACAATATTTTGGTAACTTGGGACATGAGTAGTCTTTACACCTCCATACAACACCAGAAGGGCCTGGAAGCAGTCAAAACATTTCTGCACTCTCTACCTGAAATAGCCACCAACCCACTCTACCTAATTTTGCCTCCAACATCATACTCAATTTTTTTACATTCCTATGGATTACATCTGTTATTTTCAACCAGTTCCCCTTTTTCTTCTCTATTCTAGAATTTTGTCCCTTTTGTATGGACTTCTTAAAAATGGCTGCCTCTGCGGTGTGCAGGGTTGGACTGGCCCACCGGGGGAACCGGTGAATCCCCCGATGGGCCCCGAGCCCATATAATACTGTGTGGGGGCCACTGCGGAGCATATAATGCTGTGTGGGGGCCACTATGGAGCATATAATGCTGTGTTGGGGGCACTGCGAAGCATATAATGCTTTGTGGGGGCCACTGCGGAGCATATAATGCTGTTTGGGGGCCACTGCGGAGCATATAATGCTGTGCAGGGGCCACTGCGGAGAATATAATGTTGTGTGGGGGCCACTGCGGAGCATATAATGCTGTGTGGGGGCCACTGCGGAGCATATTATACTGTCCCAGTATTGTTTATATGTTGGCGCTGTGCTGCACTCACCATATTCTAGATAACTGCAGTTGTGGGTACTAAAGCTGTATCCCTTTCAAGTATCTGAGATATCGCTGCAGCACCCGTAACCGTCACTATCAAGAATTCTCTCTAGGGAGGGGGTAGGGGGCCCCGGACAAAAGTTTGCACGGGGCCCACAAGACCTTAGTTAAGCCTCTGCCCATGCATTTGCATTGGCAAAATGATAACTAATGGAGGCCAATAACCTGGGGGACATTAAAAGGGTTGTGCAGGATAACAATTTTTTTTTTTTTAATTACACAGGTGAAAAAAAACAAAAAACTTTCTCTCCTGTCCCCAGTGTCTCCCAGTGTGGTTTAGCCTGCAGCTCTGTTTTCTTCCAGCACAAGTACCCCCTGCACGTGACTACCTGTGATGTCACATGCCCCCTAAGGCCAATTAGCGGCCTAAAAAAAGGGACCTGGGACGTCACAGCCAGTGAGGACTTCCGGCAAAAGAAGACAGTGTAGCTGCAGGACCGGACCGTGCTGTGACCTGCTGACACCGGAGGACCGGGGATAGGTGAGTATGTTTAGTATGTTTTTGTTTTTTTTTTCGGAGGGGTTCACCTCCCCCAGACTAATTATAAAAAAAGAAAAAAATTATACTAGACAACCTCTTTAAAGTGTGGTGTATTAGTGGGGTATATTAAAGGGGTTGTCCAGGCATAATTTGTTATGGTTTATCCTAAGGATAGGCCATAGATATTTGATCTGTTGGGGGCCGACCCCGGATCGATCAGCTGTACGGAGCCACTTCTTGCACCTGTCCTGTACACAATATGGGGCCAGAAGCAGAAAGCTCTGTCCACTGTATATTAGCCGGGCACCTTCACTGCATCTCAGCATTTATTGAAGTCAGTGGGAGCTGAGCTGCAGTGATGGCACCAGGCAACCATACAGTGGATGGAGCTTTCTGCTTCCAGCCCTGTGTTGTGTACAGAGCGGGCGCCGGAAGTGACGCTGTACAGCTGATAGTGTCATGTGTCAGCCCCCTACTGATCAGGTATTTATGGCCTATCCTGAGCATAGGCCATAAAAAAGATTAACCCTGGACAATCCCTTTAATATGCATCACACAGTTTAATGTCCCCCCATAAAAAGTGAAGTGGCCATAAAAAAATTTGGCCCAGACAACCTCTTAAAAGAGGTTGTCTATTAACTGGAGCAACCACTGTGGCGGCCGCCAGGGAGGTGTAAAAATAATTTATTTTTTTTTAAAAAGTAGACTCACCTGTCCCCAGCACCCTGTTGTCCCCTGCCTGTGTCTGTTTGGTCTCATGGTGGCGCCTCATTTCTAAAAATCCTGTACCTAATTTGTCTTAGCAGTCCCATGTGGTGCAGGACTCCCAGCAGGAAGGCGCTGTCACGAGACTGAATGGACACTGACAGCCGGGGACAGGTGAGTATGCTTTTTTATTTATTTTTTATTTTACACCTCCCGCCCGGGACTTGGGTTGCGCCAATTCCTGGACATCCTCTTCAAAGTATTTATCCATCTTTCTAATATTGATGGCCTGTGCTTAGGATAGGCCAGCAGTATTACATCTGTGATGTAATGATGAGCTACAGGTAATGGTAACAATTCTAGGAGCCACGCTGTTCACTTGCCATACAGGGCGTAGCAGTAGGTTTAGGTAGTGCAGTGGTGCACATGTTATGGCAGGTGAGCTGCATGGCTCCCGCCCTGTCTCGGTACCGCTGATCTGCAGGGGTCCTGATGGTAGGCCCCTAGAAGCAATTCCACTGGTGGGCCCTAGACATCCCAGTCCGACACTGGCAGTGTGTGCATGCCCAATCCTGTGTGTGACTCGATTTGCATCACTTCTGCAATGTCCCTTCTGGTTTCGGACCGGCTGGCTTGATTGCCATGCAGCGTCCAGCTACTCCTCCCTTCACCTCAATACCAAGTAATCCTCCATTATCTTATTGATGTAGGCTCTGTTTTTTAATTCATATATATTCCTTTGTATCTCCTTTCATTTATGATTCTTCCTATAGATGGTCTTTTCTCTTTTCCTAGCCCCCTGCCCCATGTACCTACCTGCTCCCACCTGCCTATACCAAGTTACCACACCCAATTATTATTATTTAACTTGTATTTTATTGCTATGTATTCATTTGCTCACTTACCCTGGGTAGTACTTTGTAGATGGCCCCAATATACATTCTATTTCCACTGCTCTCATTCAGCCTTGGATCAACACCCTTGGAACTATACCTCTTCCGGAAGAATATTCCTAGCTATATTATTTTCTTTCTTTATTATGTTATTTTACATTTGGTGTATACATACTCCTGTATGTATTTATGTTCAGTAATATCTATTTGATATTCATTAAGCTTTTTTTTTCTATATCGCAGATATGTATTGATAAAGGCTTGACGCTGAAACATTGCTATTATTAAATCTGGATATGAAATTATATACTATTATTATATACCAAGCTGGATATGAATGATGAAATAAATCAGCATTATATCTGTCGCATGAGTTTGAATTTCATTTTATCACTACAAGATAGCACAGCATCCTCTACTATTTTGTCTGGAGTTTTTGAACTGTGGTGTGGTGTGTGGTTCCTGTAAACAGGGGACGTGGCCTACAATTTTGGATTGGGGGGCCACAAGACATAACTTTGCTTGTGGCCCCAGAAATGCCAAATTCACCGCTGCCTTCACTAGGTCTTATATACTAACACAGTTCCATTCCCATACTACTTTCCAGTTCTACAAATCATAAGAGATTTCTTCTTCCTAGTGCTGACAGACATTGATGTTGAGGAGTATAAGATCCCCCACCTGTAAAGTCTGCCTTTTTTGATGTTCCATCCTTCCCCCCTGCTTTCCTTCTAATCTGCATTCTGGTGCTAAAGGATATGGCTGCTTTCTCCCTTTCTTAACTATTATTTTATTTATTTTGCTTCCTTATATAGCACGATCATATTTTGCAGCACTTTTCAGATTTTTTCAATACTTTCCCATGTAGGGCTCACAATCTAAATTCCCTATCAGTATGTCATGCGTATGGGAGAAAACCCACACAACCCCACATACAAATTCCTTGCAGATGTTGCACATGGCTGGATTCGAACCTAGGACTCTAGAGCTGTAAAGCAACAGTGCTAGCCACTGACTTGTCTTATACAATTCCCTTCCCCAACCCAACAGTTATAGGATCTATGTAAAGGCCAATAAGCTAAATCCTTAAATAAAAATAAAACTTAACGTTTAATTATATAATTTTAAAATAATAAATCAACCTCAAAACATAATAGTGAAGTGGTGTAATAGAAACATATAATTTGGAACGTTCCAGAAGATGGTAAAGCATCACACACTTAGTGTCATAAATATCCACAACCAGAAGCAATACGCTGGGTACAGGAGACAAGTTCTACAAAACCCTTTTGTAAGCTGTGTACCGGGGTGGGCCCCCCAGGATACAGAAAAGTCACGAACAAAGGAAGCGACTCCAACTCAATTTAGTAAAAACAAGATTTTACTTAATGTAGTAACACCCCTTTACCCAAAAAGAACACTCCCAGGCATTTACATACACTCAGCCAGTAAGCTGAGGCCCTGGTGTTGTACAGCATGATGCCCTCTGATGTGCGCCTCCAATATCCGCCAAGCTTTTACCTATCTGCAGGCTGCAATTAACCAGCCGCTTGTTACCTTTTTATCACCCTAGTCACAGGAACAATTCAGTGAGTATGATAGGGGCACCAGCGGTATAACACAAGAGCTTACAAACTTATCAAAATACCCCTATTCCCCTCAAACAAAGTACAACCGAGTAAATATAATAGTAGGTCAGCTTGCAAGCCAAAGAAATGTAAAATTGCATAAAATGTCGCTTCCAGACTTAGAAGCTCCTCTCTGAGAGTTACAACTCTATAGAATTCGAGTCCTAGTCCTTACTACCAAATAGGTAGATAATTCACCAGTAGTGTGGCCTGTGAAGATGAGTATGCCTAACTAGTCTAACTACAGGCCCTTACTCAGTCCCAAGCAATTTGGCGCCAAAAATGTAATGTGGTGCATGCACGATTACTCCTCTTACTGACCCGGGTCTGTTGGGTACCTTTAGCCTTTGTTTGGAACAACTGGAAGAGGGGCTCATCAAGAAAACATGCAGTCTCACTGACAGCGCCACTTCTCAGCCGGGTCCTTGATGGCAATCTTCTCCTTCAGGATGCTGTCTGGACCAACTGTGGAACAGTCTTTGATTCAGCTCCACTTTGCTGTGTCCTCTGGTCTTTTAGGAATCCTACTACATGTATATCACACTCCAGTCCTCCTCCTCATAGCTCAAAGCACACTCCCAAGATGGCTGCCACACACACTCTGCTCCTCCTTGTAGTTCCACCTCTGCAGAACAGGGTCTCCACATCACTACTCCAGGGAATTACAGAATTACAGTATTTCCCCATTTCTGAGGTAACAGTGACCTCTTGTGGTCAAACAACCAAATGTCAATTTATAAAAAAAACAAAAAAACCTATCTACAGAAACAGGTATATTCACATCATGAGGGCTGTTTCTTACACTGTCACCCCAGAAAAATAGCTCCCGCCCTAACAAGGGCGTTCCCAAAGCTGTCCCTAGAAACCCTATTATTGTCTCCTTATCCGACGTGTTTCGTATCCTATACACAGGTGCTCATCAAGTGATATTTAGGAGATGGACACGGTGATCTACGTTGCAGAGCTTCAACCCTGAGTGCGGGGGGAGATCCTGGTATATACAGTATTTGTCTCCTCTCTTTTCCAGGCCCCTGACCCAAACTGTCCTCACCTACATGAAGTCCCCATACTGCTGCTTCCCCAGTTATAAAATATAAAAATCCCCTGGAAATTAATAATACCCCTGTGTGCATCTTTATATTTACAATGCCACTGTGTGCCCCCTTAAATTTGTAAAGCTCATGTGTGCCCCCCTCAATAAAGGGGTTGTCCAGCTCATTTTTATTGATGGCCTATCCTCAGTATAGGTCATCAATAAAAGATCAATGGGGGTCCAACACCCGGGCAATTGCTGTGACCCCTTCTCTGTTTACGCTGTATTCTTAGAGGCCATGCAACTACAGAGTTGTCATATTCACTTCTATGAAGTGGAACAAAATTTATTGGATATTTTAAACTTTTGTAAAAAATAAAAAACTGAAAAGTGGGGCGTGCCAAATTATTCGGCCCCCTTAAGTTAATACTTTGTAGCGCCACCTTTTCTGCGATTACAGCTGCAAGTCGCTTGGGGTATGTCTCTATCAGTTTTGCACATCGAGAGACATGAAATTCTTGCCCATTCTTCCCTGGAAAACAGCTCGAGCTCAGTGAGGTTGGATGGAGAGCGTTTGTGAACAGCAGTTTTCAGCTCTTTCCACAGATTCTCGATTGGATTCAGGTCTGGAGTTTGACTTGGCCATTCTAACACCTGGATACGTTTATTTGTGAACTATTCCATTGTAGATTTTGCTTTATGTTTGGGATCATTGTCTTGTTGGAAGATAAATCTCTGTCCCAGTCTCAGGTCTTTTGCAGACTCCAACAGGTTTTCTTCCAGAATGGTCCTGTATTTGGCTCCATCCATCTTCCCATCAATTTTAACCATCTTCCCTGTCCCTGCTGAAGAAAAGCAGGCCCAAACCATGATGCTGCCACCACCATGTTTGACAGTGGGGATGGTGTGTTCAGGGTGATGAGCTGTGTTGATTTTACGCCAAACATATCGTTTTGCATTGTGGCCAAAAAATTCGATTTTGGTTTCATCTGACCAGAACACCTTCTTCCACATGTTTGGTGTGTCTCCCAGGTGGCTTGTGGCAAACTTTAAATGAGACTTTTTATGGATATCTTTGAGAAATGGCTTTCTTCTTGCCACTCTTCCATAAAGGCCAGATTTGTGCAGTGTACGACTGATTGTTGTCCTATGGACAGACTCTCCCACCTCTGCTGTAGATCTCTGCAGTTCAAACAGAGTGATCATGGGCCTCTTGGCTGCATCTCTGATCAGTCTTCTCCTTGTTTGAGATGAAAGTTTAGAGGGACGGCCGGGTCTTGGTAGATTTGCAGTGGTCTGATACTCCTTCCATTTCAATATGATCACTTGCACAGTGCTCCTTGGGATGTTTAAAGTTTGGGAAATCTTTTTGTATCCAAATCCGGCTTTAAACTTCTCCACAACAGTATCACAGACCTGCCTGGTGTGTTCCTTGGTCTTCATGATGCTCTCTACACTTTAAACAGAACCCTGAGTCTCTCACAGACCAGGTGCATTTATACGGAGACTTGATTACACACAGGTGGATTATATTTATCATCATCAGTCATTTAGGACAACATTGGAGCATTCAGAGATCCTCACTGAACTTCTGGAGTGAGTTTGCTGCACTGAAAGTAAAGGGGCCGAATAATATTGCACTTTTCAGTTTTTTATTTTTTACAAAAGTTTAAAATAACCAATAAATTTCGTTCCACTTCACAATTGTGTCCCACTTGTCGATTCTAAACCAAAAAATTTAAATTTTATATCTTTTTGTTTGAAGCCTGAAATGTGGCAAAAGGTTGAAAAGTTCAAGGGGGCCCGAATACTTTTCCAAGGCACTGTATATGGGCATAAACTGCTGATTGAGCACACAGTAGGATGCAGATGTGAAGGAGTGCTATTTGACTATTCAAGCGCAGATTTAGATTATTTAGCTTTTGGATGCAATGTCACGTTTGCAGAGCTCCTAAGGTGCCAGTAGAGTGGAATTCCCAGGGAAGTGACCACATTTTGAAAACTGCACCCCTCAAAGAATTTCTACAGTAATGGGGCGTAGTGTGCATTAGTTTTCCCAGATGTGAATGCACAGTGCATGGTGAAAAGTGAATATGTAAGCTGTGCTGCAATTTATATTGGGTATACCAAATTCCCCACTATTTTGCCACTAGTTCCTAGGGTTTGGGGACCACTGTGGAATGGTCACTTTCGGAGCCTTTTCCTTTGTGATCTCTAAACTGGAGTAATACTATAAGTACTCTTGCACAGTTTATGCATTCCCTTCTTGCCACAGAGAGTTTTGTCCTAAAGATATCGCGATTTATTTATTTATTTTTTACCATAATTTAAGTTGTAATGGTGGAAGGGGTCCCTTGCTGAACTTTCACACCAGGTCCCAGGTTCCTGTTGGAATTCGTGCCACAGGTCCCAGTGAAAGGTAAGTGGTCTTGTTAGATGTAGTCTCTTATGAGCCATTTCTTCCATAGTTCAATCAAACTGAAGTAAAGAAGAAAGTTCTGTAATAGTTAAAGGGCGGTTGCTTTTGTAGGATCTAGCCATCATTAGGCGTGCAGCTAAAATCATGCTACCCACCCTTTTTCTGCCGATTCAGGGATGTCTTTTAAGACAATAAAGCATAAAGCTAAAGGGGCAACCTGTGGGATGGATAACTGAGTTACAGTGGATATAAAGTGGAACACAGCCAACCAGAAACTGTATACATATCGTCTTTGAATGAGTGACCCCCTGATCAATACAATTTGGTAAAAACAGGGAAGGCTGAAATGCAAGTAAGTATTGTAATGGCAAGGACAGTAGGGATTTAGTGTTTTCCTTATAATTAGTCCTAAGAAGGTAGGCCAGTGTTTCTAGATGCTGCTATAGATTGGAGTATACAGCGCAGCCTCGAGGAAGATAGAGAGGGAAAGAAGGGAAATTAGTGGAAACCAAGCTGCCTCTCTTCCAATGGATACCCATTGTAAAGATGATATATCAGACCACCAATGTGTAAGTTAGGTCAGCACAGTAGAGATATAGTATTTTTTAATATCGGGGACTCCCGTTCCCATTCAGAGAGGAAACCGGAAATTAACACCTTTGCAGATGGTGCCGAATAAAAAGCAAGTATAGCACATTTACTGTGGTCCTGAAACCCAAATCTGTCCAATACACAAGACAGGCAACCCCCGGCTGCAGTACAGGAATAGTCCACAGAAGCAGGCAGTTTAGGGGAGAATAGGTCTTTATATCCAAAAGCCGAGGGAGAGCAGGGTGCCAGTCTCCACTGTAGCAGCACAGAGGCCGGAGAAGCATCCGCGCTTGTGAGCATACTGCTTTGTAACAAGCAACTGGGGAGGCCGTGTTGTTCACTCACGTGTAGGCATTAATGGCACTGGCTGTCTTCAGGCTGCACCAAATACAGGGTATTGCCTCTCTAACTGGCTCAGTAGGTGCCTAAGTAGTTCCACTGCTTATGAGCTGCAATAGTAGTAAAGAGCACAAGGCTCATGTGGTCATTTAGTCTGCGGCCAAACTCCGCCCTCGGTTCCATGAGCCTTTAGCTACGCCCCTGTAGGCACAGTATTGGGCAAACGTTTCAGGCAGGTGTGGCAAAAATGCTGCAAAGTAAGAATACAAGCGTTAATAGTTTATTTTTGTCCATTAACACAAAGCAAGGTGAATAAACAAGAGAGAAATCTAAATGAAATCAATATTTTGTGTGACCACCCTTTGCCTTCAAAGCAGTGTCAATTCTTCTAGGTACACTTGCAGACAGTTTTTGAAGAAAGTCTGCAAGAAGGTTGTTCTAAACATCTTTGAGAATTAAGCACAGATCATCTGTGGATGTAGGCTTGCTTAAATCCTTCTGTCTCTTCATTAATGCTAGACAGATTGGGGGATGTTGAGATCACAGCTCTGTGGCAGCCATATCATCATGTTCAGGATTCCTCCTCTAAAAGGTGATCACACCAAATATTGATTTCATTTAGATTTCTTTTATGTTCACTCACTTCATTTTGTTAATTGACAAAAATAAACTATTAACACTTATTTGCAGCATTTTTGCCACACCTGCCTCAACGTTTTATATGGTTCTGAAAATATGTATATATAGAAATGAAAGCATTTGTGCGTGAAGCTGCAACATTTGGGGAGTAATATTAAAATTAGGGAGCCATCCAGGCATATCAGATGCACCAAATGGAATCACATGCCGGCTTCTCCTGACCTTATAAACACACGTGGTATCTATGCCCTCTCAGCATATTTGATAATGGCACATTCATTTTGGTATCATGCATTTATGTACTTAATAAGCCTTGATGGCATTAATGTATATAATGACACCTCAACTCTCTAGACACACTTAATAAACTTCCTTTTGTTTGTGCATAATGATAAAGGACCTGCCCAGTGGCAAGTACAGATTAGAAGATCCAGTAGGAAGGCAAAATGCCAGTCAATAAGAGGTTAATGCTTAGGAATTACTGTGGGTAGTATCCATCTGCAGTAACTATGGCAATTGTGCTGATGTCATAAACACATACCTATGATATAAAGAATCCATTGGGGAAAATTCCAGAAAAGAAGGGCCTACAGCCATATACAGAACCAGACTTGATGTGTGTGGAGACCTGGAGCTTCATCACTCCACAATCTGTGAGGGAAAAAGGGGACATTCGCCTAGCCAGCCATATTTGCTTAGCCAGCCAGATCAGCCATAGTCGCCTAGCCAACCAGATCAGCCATAGTCGCCTAGCCAGCCAGATCAGCCTGATACTCCTAGCCGCCCAGATTAACCCTAGCGATCAATGGGGTGACAGATGTTGCAGCCAGATCTTCCTCACATCCGGTACAAGCTGCTTCACTTTTATGTGTGAGGCCTAGAGAGGTCTCACTGTTACATGTTGGCAATAACCTTCTAAGCCCAAGGGAAGGGCAGTCCTTCAGCCATGGTTCCCTAGAGGTTTCCTCCACAGGGGGTTTTCCTCTCCTGAGTGCTGGAGGGTGACTCTTTGTGAGTCGGGGGTACGCCATTTTCAGTGTCTTTTTCATAGCAATTGGCCTGATTATAAATTTAAGACACTGATTGAAATAACTGTAATGTGATTTTCAATAAATTTTTTTTTTCAATTTAACACCTGATTAAAGTGTTTGTGCATTTTTGTCTACAATATTTAGTTGGTGTGATTTTACTTGGGAATCAGGATCGATGAAAAATGTGATAGTAAAGAAACCAGGTATACAGTGGGTGTATTTCTAACCCTGTGCTGAAAAATTAGGAAGAATGTGGCACATCTTTGGTGCAATATTTTAAAGGTCTATATATAAGAAACCGCCCATAAATCACCACATTCTCAAAACTGCAACTCTCAAATAATTGAAAACAACATTTGGGAAGTTTGGTACCCCTTGAAGCGTTTCACAGAAATTTACAGAAATTGGAGGTGGTCTTTAGATATTTCATTATCATTTTTATTATTAATAATAATAATAATAACAATAATAGTAATAATAATACATTCATTAAACCCTAAAATTTACACACATATAAGGGATTAAAAAAGAAAGTGCATCTCAAAATTTATGTGATTTCTACCGAGCATGGTAATACCCCATATGTGGCCAGAAGCTTCTGTGTGGGTACATGACAGGGATGGCAATGGAAACAGCACTATTTGGCTTTCGGAGAGCAGAATCATTTTCAGTTGCCATGATGCATCTGCACCCCTCAAAAAATTATCAAGGGGCATAGGGATCATTTTGACCCCAGACATGCCTTCCAATATGAAATGCAAAATGAAAATTGAAATTTTCACAGATCTATGCTATTTCAGTGTCCAATATATCATGCCCAGCTTATGGCACTGCAAAAGTCAGCTCTTCAGTTATTATTCTTTGCTTCCTCATTTTGGAAACACCCTACATGCAGTCCTAATTTTTGCCTGCAAACATGACTGGGCTCAGAAGTGAAAGAGCGCCATGCCCATTGGAGGCCTAATTTTGGTTATTTACACTCCATTGACAGGTAATTGGAGAAGCTCTGAGGTACAATCTAAAAATTTGATCCTCAAAATATGAACCCATTTTATATGTCAGGGATTCCACTTTACTAGCCTTTGAGTGGCTCTGCAAAAATCTGATGGCATCCAAAAGCCAAACTGTCTAAGGCTGGGTTCATATCTGCGCCTGGTCTCCGTTCGGGGTTTCCATCCCCGAAACCATTTAAAAAATGCAGAGAGAAAAGCTTTGCATGCAGCACTTTTCTCTCCACATATTTTTCCCTTTTCGGGGGAGAAACCAGGTGGACACCCGACGGACCCCATTATAGTCTATTGGGTCTGCGGGTTTCCAGGGGTAACCCACTTTCTTAAGCGGATTAGGTTTAAGTTCGGGGGGTCCTGAAGCGAACCCCCCGAATGGAAATCTGAACGTATCTGTGAACCTAGGGTAAATCTATGCTCTAAAGACCATATAGCGCTCCATCCCCTCTGCGCCCCTCTGTGCCCAAACAACAGCTTATGCCCACATATAACATATTGTTACTTAGGATACCCTGGGACCAACCATATGAGATATATATATATATATATATATATATATATATATATATATATACATACAGTGCCTTGCAAAAGTATTCGGCCCCCTTGAACTTTTCAACCTTTTGCCACATTTCAGGCTTCAAACATAAGGATATAAAATTTAAATTTTTTGGTGAAGAATCAACAAGTGGGACACAATCGTGAAGTGGAACGAAATTTATTGGGTATTTTAAACTTTTGTAAAAAATGAAAAACTTAAAAGTGGGGCGTGCCAAATTATTCGGCCCCCTTAAGTTAATACTTTGTAGCACCACCTTTTGCTGCGATTACAGCTGCAAGTCGCTAGGGGTATGTCTCTATCAGTTTTGCACATTGAGAAACTGCAATTCTTGCCCATTCTTTCTTGGAAAACAGCTGGAGCTCAGTGAGGTTGGATGGAGAGCGTTTGTGAACAGCAGTTTTCAGCTCTTTCCACAGATTCTCGATTGGATTCAGGTCTGGACTTTGACTTGGCAATTCCAACACCTGGATACGTTTATTTGTGAACCATTCCATTGTAGATTTTGCTTTATGTTTGGGATCGTTGTCTTGTTGGAAGATAAATCTTTGTCCCAGTCTCAGGTCTTTTGCAGACTCCAACAGGTTTTCTTCCAGAATGGTCCTGTATTTGGCTCCATCCATCTTCCCATCAATTTTAACCATCTTCCCTGTCCCTGCTGAAGAAAAGCAGGCCCAAACCATGATGCTGCCACCACCATGTTTGACAGTGGGTGATGAGCTGTGTTGATTTTACGCCAAACATATCGTTTTGCATTGTGGCCAAAAAGTTCGATTTTGGTTTCATCTGACCAGAGCACCTTCTTCCACATGTTTGGTGTGTCTCCCAGGTGGCTTGTGGCAAACTTTAAATGAGAATTTTTATGGATATCTTTGAGAAATGGCTTTCTTCTTGCCACTCTTCCATAAAGGCCAGATTTGTGCAGCGTACGACTGATTGTTGTCCTATGGACAGACTCTCCCACCTCAGCTGTAGATCTCTGCAGTTCATCCAGAGTGATCATGGGCCTCTTGGCTGCATCTCTGATCAGTCTTCTCCTTGTTTGAGATGAAAGTTTAGAGGGACGGCCGGGTCTTGGTACATTTGCAGTGGTCTGATACTCCTTCCATTTCAAAATGATCGCTTGCACAGTGCTCCTTGGGATGTTTAAAGTTTGGGAAATCTTTTTGTATCCAAATCTGGCTTTAAACTTCTCCACAACAGTATCACGGACCTGCCTGGTGTGTTCCTTGGTCTTCATGATGCTCTCTACACTTTAAACAGAACCCTGAGACTATCACAGAGCAGGTGCATTTATACGGAGACTTGATTACACACAGGTGGATTATATTTATCACCATCAGTCATTTAGGACAACATTGGATCATTCAGAGATCCTCACTGAACTTCTGGAGTGAGCTTGCTGCACTGAAAGTAAAGAGGCCGAATAATATTGCACGCCTCACTTTTCACTTTTTTAAATTTTAAAAAAGTTTAAAATAACCAATAAATTTCGTTCTACTTCATAATTGTGTCCCACTTGTTGATTCTTCACCAAAAAAATTAAAATTTTATATCCTTATGTTTGAAGCCTGAAATGTGGCAAAAGGTTGAAAAGTTCAAGGGGGCCGAATACTTTCGCAAGGCACTGTAGCACAGCTACTATTAACTCTTTTCTGACATCCACCATACTATATGTGTGAGGATATCAGTGACATATCAGCAGTGATGTCACTAGTACAGCGAAAGTCCTTTAGGTTAATGCCCCATGTTGCGGAAATGCAGCTGAAAAAAGTACTGCATTTTACAGTACCAGCAAAGTGAATGAGATTTAATTTGATCTCATTCGCATACTGCAGGAGAAAAAGGTTGATGTGAAAAAGCATTTTCCCTATAGATTTAGGCTTGTGCTTTCCCGCAGTGTTTTGTAGCTGAGTTTCACTATATGGGGCATTAACCTTAAACACATAATAAAAATAATAATAATGTTGCCAAAACGCTAGCAATTCATTGAGCTTAGGAAATCTGTACCAAACTTTTTTTTTTTTTTTTTTTATAATAGAAGGAATGTGTCTTGTCATTTCTGCATATGAGGAATCCTTCACTCACTTCAGACATGTGCAGCTATAAGGGTGTGTTCACACGATGGAAAATGAAAATCATTTTCCGCCCCCGGAATTTTCGCCGCGGTCTGCCGTGACGGGATGCCGATGCAATGCATCAGCATTCCGTCACAGCATCACGCTCCTGATTAGACCCGGATGAATGGGCCTAATCAGGAGGGAGTTTCGAGCCGCGGACACCGCGGGTGGAATCCGTCTGAAGATAGGTCATGTCGCTTTTTTTCAGCTAGCGGAAAAAAATGCTACTGACTCCTATTGAAATGAATGGGAGGTGTTTTATCAGGGGGATTTTGAGGTCGGATTCCGCCTCAAAATCCGCTGGCAAAAAACTCTGTGTGAACACAGCCTAAGGGGTACAGATGTAGCTACCACAACTTGGTCCTGTTTCCTTCCACATAAGTATTCACCAGTATGATAAACAGCGCATGGTAGGTGGGGGCCTTGTTATATTGTTAGATTTTGCATTGGGGACCAGGAGCTTCAAGTTACACTGACTTTGTATTCAGGTAAATAATACTATGCATCCAGCATTTCAGAATTCCTGTTTCTATGTACTCTAGCATGTTTGCCAACAAAAGACGATATAATAAATCCATCGATAATTCTTCTTTGTAGACCGTGATAAACATTTACTTCTTTGTTTAAAAACAGCTTAAGGATTCTCCATTTACCATATTTATCAGTCGATAAGATGAGTCTGGCTATAAGATTCACCCCAGATTTGGGCAAGAAAAATAAGAATATATTGGATATTAGACTGTTACAGATGCCCATATAGTAAGGGCCCATGTTACAGGCCCCCAAACAATATAGTGCCCCCCAATACAGGCCCCCTGAGAGGTAGTTTAGGCTGCTATCTACTGGATTACTCCAGCAGGATAGGCTGATATTCACTAACCTATCCTTATCCTGTCCACAGCCACCCCTGCTTAGGGCTCCAGGGAGCGATGCATATGACATCCTGACTCTCAGTATCAGTACCTATTAATAAAAATGCAGCAGTGGGCCCCCTAAAGTCATGCTACAGCTGCTATGTCGGTATTTACACTCCTGTGTGGGGAGCACTAACAGAGGAAGAGGATTATAAATTGTGGGGAGAACGAAGGAGTATTATACTGTGTGGGGAACACTAATGGAGCATTATACTGTCAGGAGAACACTAATGGAGCATTATATTGTGTGTGGGTGCCCCATTAGTGCCCCCCATGTTATAATGCCCCAATAGTGCCCCCTCACTGTATAATGGTTGTGATTGTCTCCACAAAGTATAATGCTAATACCCTGACAGCAGTTAGGAGAAATTACTCACTGCCCGACCATTGCCCTTTAGCATTACTACATTACTATAGTGACAGCAAGGATCATCCTGGTTGTCTGCACAGAAGTTGCCAGAAGGGGAGTGAGCTGTGCTGGCACACATCTCTCTCACTGATCAGAAAAGGCACTCATTAAAGAGGACCTTTCACGTCCTCATGTTTATGCTGTTTTACATACCACTAGAAAGCTGACAGTGCGCTGAATTCAGGAACGCCCTTCTGACAGTGAACGGTGAAATTTATACCCCTGATATCTCCAGCCCCGGGGCACATAACGGGAAAGCTGACAGTGCACTGAATTCAGCGCACTGTCGGCTTTTTAGCGGTATGTAAAACCGCATATACATGAGGACATGAAAGGTCCTCTTTAAGCAACAGATCAGGGGGTCTGGCCCTGCCTGATTTCATTTTGGATAGTTTTTCCTTGCTAAAAACTGTCTTCAAGTCCAAAAAATATGGTATATTCAACTCAAAGCTAAAGTAAAATAGTTGTGGGGTTCTACCTGGCCTGCGTGGCAGTGTTGACAACTACTCCCTTGTAGATCCTCCCACTAAGTGCTGGCAGCTTTGTGTCATGTAGTATAGTCAGATACAAGAAACCACCAGACACACTTTAGTTGCCAGAACCAAGATTTTACTTTACTTGATTGTAATGCAAAAAGTAATCTCACAGTTCAAGGAGAGCAACATTATGAAGACAACAAAGTTATTGTGAAAGAAATATATTTACAGTGTCATCACAGTAGAGGGATAATGTGCAAAGTGATGTCAGTACAGAGATCTTGCACACAGAGACGTCACAGTGTAAACATAAGGCACATAGTGCTGTTATAGTGATGTCACAGTGCAAGGAAAGTCTACTCAGTTAAATTATATCTCAGGGATTATACACAGTGATGTCACAGTACAGAAATAATGTGCAACTTGATGTTACAGCACAGAAATGATGCACATAGTGATGTTGCACTATAGGGATAAGGCACACAATGATAGCACAAGAACACCGCATACACAAATATCACCATGGTTACATAACCTGAAAGACAATAGTACAGTGGGGTTTTTTGAATGCCCAAGATGATGCTATCACCCACGTGCAGAAAACATACCACACAAAAAAGGTGCACAAATATTCAGTCGATTACAAGCCCTCTCTAAAATTAAAGAGGCCCTTTATACTAAAGTTAGCAGTCGCCCCCTGGCTCCCTTTCCCCAACTGGCTCTCCTCTCCCGTGTTCCGGGTAAGATATCCAAGGTTAATGGAGATCTCCTGCGTCATTTTCTCACGGCCACTAGGATGGTTATTCCTTGGCACTGGCGAAGCACTACAACCCCCTCATTGATGGAGTGGATACAGGAGTTCCTTCTTATCAGGAGGATGGAGGTTTTGGTTACGGAGAATTTCACAGACTCCTCTAAGTTTGATGCCCTTTGGCGGCCGTGTGTTGCATTTCAGGAATCTTCGGAGTTTACCACTCTCTTCTCATGAGCCGTCCTGGTCCTGAGAGACTCTCCTCTGTTGCCCTGGTGGTTTCTGCCCCTCCCCCCTCCTCTTGTCTCCTCCTTTGTTGCCTGTCCCCCCCCTTGTGTCTTTGTTTACTTGTTGCTTTCTACCCTGTTTCCTACTGATTTTACTTCCTTACTCTTCTCCAAGGTATTGTGGTCCCTGTAAGACTCTTTGTTTCTTGTTGACCTGGATACCACGTGCAGGGTTTTGTATCGATGCCTCTCACAGTTCATTTTCTTTTTCTCAGTCCTTGACTGTTTTCATATTTGTTTTTCCTTTGACATGCTTGTTTTGGACTTGATGGTTTGCCTATGCACTGGCTTATGGCATTACTTATGCACCTTCTGGTATGCTATTCTATGTTTTGTTATTGTTTTGTTACATATAAAACTTCAATAAAACTTGATTACACTTAAAATGAAAGAGGCCCCATAAACCACCCCAACCCTCCAAGCCAGAATGTCCTAAGAGAGTCCAGGACTGTCCCCTCTCACTGAAGCTTAGGGAGACCTATATTTGCTCCTGGTTTCCACATGGGCTTTCACCCCAGTGTCCACCATGGAGCTGACAACTGCTTGCATCCCCTCCTCCAGAAAAAGGGGGGCTAGATTTAAGGGTAGAAAAGAACTTATATGGCCACACAACTCCTCCATGTAGACCTTTAAACTGATTCCAGAAGGCTATCCGCATCTCTAGATCCTGTGCACAAACGTGACAAAACACACAGTGAAAAAACAAATAAATACAAACCAGTGGAAGTGCACTGTGATGACGGACCAGTCTTCCTGCCAGCTCTATAAAAATTCCTCATTACTGTATTGCAGTCTATAGCAATTTCCCTATATAACTATTAAGGCTGATCATAGTAATAGCTATGTTATTAAGACTATGGCAGTTCTGGAAGCCTTCAGAAGGCTCAAGGCTTCACAGCAACCAAACACCTCCAACAATGTTGACACACGGGAGCCAATCCAGGGAAAGAAGAATCAAAGGTCCTGACTGCAGGTACTGCCATTGGGTCTCTGTTATGTGAAACAGCAGAGACCATGATGTTATGGCACTCACTGAACTTCTGAGTGGGCACCATATTCAAAGCCCTGGTCATAACAGTATGGCGGATGTTGGGTTAAGGTAATAAAATTGAAATTGGCAAGTCTATTAAAAAAAAAAAAAAATACCCCTTCAGGGCAAATTAAAGGGGTTGTCCAGAAAAAAATGTTTTTTCTCTGGAGGCCGGGGAAGGTCAAAAATGCAAAAAAAAAAAAAAAAAAAAAAAGACATACTCACCTGTCCCCAGTGCTCCAGTGTCTCGGTTCCTTTTCTTAGGCTGCTGAGGCCGCTGACTGACCTCAGCGATCACGTGTGACAGGGACTTCCGCTAGAATAAGCCCCGGGCCAGGTGAGTATGTTTTTTGGGGTTTTTTTCACCTTCCACAGTCTCCAGAAAAAAAAAACTAAGTTTTTTCCTGAACAATCCCTTTAATCAAATGAATTTGATTAATCGCCCAGCCCTATTTGAAACATATGATATGTGGTTTTGCAGTTTTGATGCTCTTTAACCACACAACATACTCCAAATTTTAACCAACATATCATACTCTAATGATATATTCGCACCGTATGGTTAAAGGCAGCCTGTCGCCCCAACACTGTGCCAGGAGGTGGACCCATTGTATGATGCTAGGAGTCCCTGAATGTCCGCCACATACTGTCCCTTAGTGATTACAGTACAATACAGTACAGTCAGGGACTCCGAGAATTATAGTTATCCATCTCCAGGCATAGTATGCAGGCCGGTAAATCCGGCTCACATGGATCGAGTCTCATGTCTGTTTACATAGACATAAAAAAAAAACAGATCTGTTTCTATCCGTTTTTTTTGACAGACACAAAAATATGGTATTCTACGTTTCTGTCTGCTTCAAAAAAAAAAAAAAGTGACAGAGATGGATCATGGACAGCACACAGATGGCATCTGGATGGAAATCAGTAAAACTGTGTGTTATCCATGGAGAACACAAACAGCACATGTCTGTGAAAAACAGACATGACGTGTGAATAAGGTTAGGGTTATCCTGCATCTTTTTGTAATCTATTGGTTACAGCTGCAGTACAATTGAATGCAATATTGTGCTGCACCTGTCACTCAGTTAAAATCAATCAGAACAGCTACAAAAAGTCACAGCATAGCCCTGGCTATGTGAGAAACAAACATTTCATGGCTGAATGAGCAAACATCTTTGGCACCATATAGGGCTGTGTGCCACAACTACTCCTATCTACACCAGCTATTTTCATGTTTATTTGAATGAGGCCTAAGCCAGTGGGGTCCGTCAGGTGGCGTTTATGTCTACAGCACTGCCACAATTCAGTGGTTTTTTTCATGGAAAAAAATAGCACCTCATTTATCTGTGCTGTAATGTCTATTTGTAGATGTAGATGTAAACAGAGCCTAAGATATACCTATATATGTTCTAAAGTCTACATATATCACAATTCCTAGCCTTTAAATGTCCTTTGGTGTCCAGAGTACCTCTCAGCATCCTGCTTATATACAGTGTAATCTGGAGGAACTGGCACAGTCAAGTCTAAAGTGTACGTTTCTTAGGGAGTGAGACAGTTTATAGGATGAATATTCCGCCTGATCTTGGAGATATAGGTGAATACTTCATAAGGGGATCAGACACACCTTTGCCTGTGAACTAGCTGGGCCTACACAGGGAAGCAATGGTGATGCACTGCCGCTGCCTTATCTGCAGTGACTGCCGTGCAGCATAATATAAAGAAGTCAGAGAGAGGCTTGAGCTGCAGTATACAGCACTGCCCTGGGAAGAAGGCAGCCTGAGACATGGCATTCCTGCACAGCCTCCTATACTGACAGTGCTGGTAAGGCATCCCAGCAATCACACATAGCCTGGGTTATCCTGCACCATATGGATAGATCATACATGCATGATGATCTCCTTCTGTCAGTTATTAATCATCACATTCATCTTTTCTATATGGGAGGGCATTTTTGTACTAGTGACAGGAAATTGGGAGGGGCAGACACACCTGAGTAGCACAATTCAATCCCACTGACTTTTTACAGGTCTGACTATAGCAGCACCTGCAGTCATCCTCAGCACCATTCTGCACTTACCTGCTGCCAGGTCAGAGGTGAGGATCTTATAGCCACTTTCTTACTGGGTGGGAATATTGTAAGTTAAAGGGTTCTGTTCCACATTGATAAAAGTATTTGCATTAATTGAAGTGCTTTTACTTTATTTAAAGGGAACCTTCTATAGAGTATGTACCACTCTATATAACATTCATACAAGATCTCTAACTTTGAAAGTGAATGAATTAGGTTTGTGTTGAATATGATACTCTAGAAGGAATAAACTTTGTGTGTGTTGTAACTGTGACAACTATGTGTCATGTAAATACTCTGTGTAACTTCCATGGGGCAAGTTCCATGATATTGTTTAACTTGCCTAATAACTACAGATGTAGAGGACGTGTTGTGTGTGTGTGTGTGTGTGTTAGTCTTTTTTTGTTTTGTTTTTTTCAATCAAAATTTATCATCGTTGGTCGTCCACAGGAATGTAGATATAAACTCACACGTTGTATTACCAGGTAACAAAGTAGCCTCTTAAGTGTTAAATGACAAATTCCGTACTGCTACACCAGTCATTGAGCTATAGCATATACATTACATGCCTATGATAATGTACAAATAATATAAGATTGTTTTATATTGTAAATTGTTACACTGTATCAAATTCTTTTTAGAATTGTTTTGTTCAGAATCTACACATGCATTGTAATACATAGAACCAGATTTTCCAGACTTTAATAGAATAACTTGTCTTTCAAGTTTTCTGGCATGAAAGGCTTTCACATGGAAGAGTCCCACCCATTGATGCTGGGCTGATAAGGTTTTATTTTTGTAGCAGTTGTTTGTTGAGTTTGATGCCCATTTATGTGTTGACACCTATTGTATCAGGTGACTAGTTCAACTTGTTGTCCTGGCCATGCTGTAACTGACAGTCAGTGTTTGTGCCATTATGGCTTGTAGTTGACAAATGCCCCAGGGTAACCACACTAAATGTTCTTACCTGTCAGTATGTTGTCAGGCAACACCTATAGTAACTATCTTCTAAGGCTTAAATTACAGATAACTTTGTTGATGTTTTCATGTTATACCTTGGAGTGAGGTAACACAGATTTAGCACAATTAGAGGAGGTCCTACATGTAATAATCCTGTTCTCTTAATGTATTCAACATTCCCTTCTCCAGGTCCAGGCAGCACAAGATCTTATTTTTGGACTTCTCATGAGATTCTGAAACATTTCATGGACTTTTGAAAGGTGAGTGGTTTTGCAAAGGAATTGGCTGATAGTGTGCAGGCCACAGTAAATCTATAGCAATAGATTCTTAACTACTAGGTCCTCAGCTGATGCCATCGTGATCCTGAATGTTGTGTGTTTTTTTTTTGTTTTGTTTTAGGACTAGTACATGTCCAATGTCTGTGCTGTGTTTTGTGAAATACCACTGGTGGAATGAAATCTTGATATATCTGAAAACTATGGGTTCTTATTAATGGTCAGACATAGAGCCCTAACATATTAAAAAAAATTGTCCCAAGGAATTCTGGGAACAATAACACTTCTAGTTTGGGTGGGTGACTATGGCCAGCAGAACAATGTTGTCTACAGGGAGCAACTTTCAGAGGGTCTCACATGAAAGTTGGCAAACTCAGCAGTGTTCAGGCAGGAGAAAAGGCTGTGTTAATATCTGCGTTGGTATCTCTGTTACAGGTGGAGAAAAATGGAACAGTCCCCAACAGGACTGATCCGTCATATGACAGACACAAATCAATCCCATTGGATGGCACTGACTATAGTGGGAATCATTGGGTGTCCATTATGATGTTGGTCATTTTTCAGGAAGAAAAAGTCCAGCAGTATTTCTGCCATTTTTCTTGATGGAATCTGCAATCTGGAGACCCCTAATAATACAGATTAGGCTATCTTCACACTACCATTTTACTATGCTTTGGTCCATCAGAGGTTCAGAACAACAGACAGTAAAATTGCCAGAATGAATGATACAAAGAGAACGCTATGGCCCAGGTTTTTTACTAATAGGCACAGTAAACTTGGACAAGCAGTCTGGTGTCAGTTTTATCACCATGGTTGATGCTCGATGTTAAATCTGGTGTATCTTTAGATTGTCTAGTAGTTGTCTTTCTTTAAGCCATACCACCTTTATCTGAGAATCCACACCACCTGTACAACAAGTTGAAAAATGTTAGCACTATATTGCTCCAAACGTGAGCCACATTTATGCCACTGTCTAGTCATAATTCCAATACTAAATCTGGGCCTTTCTGTTTATACCCAGCCTGCACTTACTGCAGTACAAAAAAGGTTGTTTAGCTGGTTGAAAAAGTGCTGCAAATAAAACTGAAAGCCAACAGGAGGGACCTACGTTCTGTTTTCTTAACACTATAGTGGGTCATTACCAATAACAAAAAGCAAGTGTTCCATTTGCATCATTCATTTTGACAGGTTTACAGCCTGTTCTTCTTATCCACTGATAGATCAAAACAGACTATAAAGCTGCAGTGTGACACTAGCCATATGAATCAGATTGAGTGTTTCATTTTGTCAGTTTTTCTTTTCTGAATGGCAGTTAGATGGCTGTTACTTGGCCACATTAATTTTACTGTATGTGAATGGGGGCTGACCACATGACCAATATTTTGATGGTCCATTGCAACGGACCGTCAAAATATAGTTCATGCTCTATTTTTGTCCGTTTTCACGGATCTCTCCATACACAGTTATGTGTGAGGGATCTGTGTAAATGTTAGCCCCTCGAGTGCATAACTGCCGTGAGAAATGGATATATTTCATGTCCTTTTTCACCCACTGTCAATGTGTGAATGTAGGCTAGACTAGAGTTTCCTAGTGGTGACCATCAGTGAAAAAATGGACCACACACAGTTTCTGTCTGCTGTCAGGTTTTTTTTCACTCACTGCATTGACTTGACTGGGTGAGTCTGTAAATATTCACTTGCGTGATTGTGTACTAATGTGTGTGCAGCCTGTTATAAAAAGGGCCCTAAGGGTATGTTTACACTGCAACATTCAGCTCATTATTTTGCATCAGTACTTGTAAACTAACAGGAGCAGGTCCAAGACACAGAAGAGGAACCAATCATACCATTATTCTTTTTCCCTAGTTTTGGCAAAAATACTGAACAGAATACTGCTATGCAAACTTAAGGACTCGTTCCTTTCTGTATATCATTAGGCTGGGTTTATACAGAAATTTCTTACTGAAGAACTGCATGCAGTTTAGAATTGCAGTCATGAGTGCCACTTGTTACATTGTATTTCCCTTTAAATATGAAAGTCTCTGGTTTACTGGCATAGTAGAAATGTGCTACATATTACAGTAATTAAAAACTGCATGCAGTTATTCAGTAAGGAAGCATTGTGTAAACACAGCTTTAGTGGTTTTTATCTCTTGAATTCAATTTAAAAAAAAAAAAAACTTGACATTTTCTGTAGCATTAGTTGATTTGTACTGCAGTTGTTCAATAACTAGAATCAATCAGTAGCACTACACAGTGGCTGTATGTATCTTGAGCCAAAATATTTCTATTAGGCCTCATTCACACGACCCTGGATAAAAATGGTCCTTAAAAAAACTGATAAAACGGTCCAGTTGCTGAGCACTCTGCATGAGAAAACTACTTCCGAAGGTACATCTGTTTTCATGTGATTCTATTGAGGGATCTGTGAAATTGGACTCTGAAGTAGCTTGTTCTATATAATTTTTTTTTTTTTTTAATCGGTCACATGGACTGTTAAAACAACAGTTGTGTATAATGGATCTATTCAATCTATGGGGTCGTGTAGCCCTTAGTCTTATTT
Source organism: Leptodactylus fallax (assembly GCA_947044405.1). NCBI lineage: Eukaryota > Metazoa > Chordata > Amphibia > Anura > Leptodactylidae > Leptodactylus > Leptodactylus fallax. Next base: position 896,014 of record CAMRHE010000469.1, read on the forward strand.
ACTGTATTCCCTAGACGATGGTGCGTTACTTATCTGTAATGTAATATGTACAGGCACCCTAGTGCACTGAAAGTAACACTTTGTCCTCTTCTCAGATGCCCAACCTCACCTCACTTTCCCCCAAAAATGGCTGCAGTGGCTTATTCTGCTAAATAAAAAAAAAAAAAGTGTAGTACAAGGATTTTTGACCTGAATGCAGCTAATTTTGCAACCTACATTTATAAGGTAAAGAGTACAGGTATATTCATCAGTGTACACCAGCTATATACAGTACAGGTATGTGGTGTACCAGATGCTTTTAATCCGGATGTCTTTTATGCTGGTCATAAAGTGTCATCGGACAGAACACAACAATCCACCCATCCTTCACAAAGTGGGTATAATAATTTACATTTGTATTGGTTTACTATGTATGAGCTTAGGTGACTTGCATACGTGCCTTGTAACTGGTCTGACTACTAGACTCGCAGAGATATGTAAGAACAGAGGTGAACCTTCTTAGTAATGCAGCCTTTTCTTCTGAAACTAGCATTTCAGGTTTCATGAATCAAATACAATCTTCTAGAAAACACTCAATACCTGAGACAAGAATGTATCGACATTTTTCTCATGGCCTTAATGTGTTTATCCTGTTCTAATATGTAGGTTCTATCAGACTGAAGTTTCTTGAACCCACCAGAGTAAATGATTCTGAGGGCCCACCCCCTATGTAGGCAGAATATGTGCAAATCCTCTCTCTTTTTTTTTTTTTTTTTTTTTCATCATGGCACATGCATGACTTGTTCTACTACACCTCAATGATGACATCTCCAAAGGCATAGTGATATGGAATTTAGATTGCCACCACTGTATCAAGTATGGATAACAATGTCTGTAAAGTGCTGTGCAATACATTAGCTATATAAGTAAGAGAAATATGTATTTCATTATTGGTTCCAGAGTCCACCCCAAATAAGACCTTTGGGATCCTGGTTTATTAAGGGCCTATTAGTGCATCACAGCTTGGGCCTATCAGAGCACTCTGGTGGACCAGACCAGCCCTACTTGTGGGCATTAGATGGAAACACGTAGTTCCCTGTCAGTATTTGCAGCCTTCTCCCATAGGTGTAATTTTGAGCCCATATTACAGACATATGTTCTGGCCTGACTGAGTTCATGTCACATTTAATACAGAGTGAAGGCCGTAAAAACAAAATGCAAAAAATTATGATAGAATTTTGTGTTATTTCACACGGTCCCCCAAAAATGTAAATAAAAGCTAATCAAAACATATGTACCCAAAATGCTGGCAAACGAAAATACAACTCGTCACTGTACTTCTTGCAGTACAGCCTCCTGTCGAGACGAATCCCCAATTGTCCGGTTTCATTAAAAACTGAACAATTTGGGGTAATCAGGTCGGACCCAGCTCGTGCCAAAGCGTTTTGCCCATCTCTACTACTCATCATCTTAATCATCTAAATTCATTCATGATCCTATGAATTATGCAAAATCTAAAAATATCATGTAAAAAAGCTATGTTTATGCATGCAAAATTGGGCAGCCTAATCTAAATAACACTGAGTACATGCACACACTGCAGGCTTGTTGCAGACATTTCTACTTCTGAAAATCCATTCCACTCATCTATATGGAGTTGTTTTGGTGGCAAACACTTCTTGAACTCTTGGCGAAGACCAGTTGTAGCATCAGATCTTATCAGTGGTCAGACTGGGACCATTGAGAGGCATGGAGAAACACAGCAGTGGTGGGTCACAAGCATTCAGTGTACACACTAGGAGTGAAAGTACCCTTTATAAGTGAACAGCAGCCACTGAATCCAAGTCAGAAGCAGAGTAGTTTGAAAGAGTGGTGACCCTAGGGTTCCTGAACTTGCTGGGGATGAAGTCCCACTGACTGATGTATTTACACGCACTTCTCTTTCAAACTTCTAAGCGCATTCTGACCTAGCACATTCCAAAGACTTATAGATCTGGTTGTATAACCAGACTGTTATCACAGTGCACATCCTCTCTGTGTGTTTTCATTGTGTATCTGTCATAGGAATGCAGGATGCAGTGCCTTTTTTGGAACCTTCTGAGATTTAAAGGAAAGAGTTGTGTGGCCATTGGGTTCCCTCTTCCCCTTCAACCCCAATTCCTCTCTTCTACGGGGGGTGGTTTAAACGTTTCTGTAGGCTCCTTGGTATTCACTGGAGAATGATGGGTCTCTCTTAGCTTCGGCAATGGAAGATGATCAATCCCTATTTTAGGTCCTTCTTGCTCAGAGGGTTGGGAAGGTTTGTGGGGCCTTTCTCGTCTGAGAGGCTTGTAATAGACCACTCACTGTACTTCTATTCACTGAGGGGTGAGAACATGATCTTGAGCTTTCGATTAAAATATAAAATAAGGTAGCAGTCACACCCAGTCTATAGACCCCTCACACTCATAACAAGATCCTAAAATTAGATTAAGGTTATGGGCAGAGGGCATATTGGACCCAGTGCTTCAGATTATGCCTCTGTATGAAATTGTGTACTTACAATCTGTTTTTCTATTATAATATTTTTATTTTATTTTTTTTAGGTTTAGCACTACAGTTGTATTGCTGAAGATGGATGTAAAGCATATTAAAGAATATCTCTCATGGCTGTACTATCAATATCTCCTTATAACTTGCAGCTATGTCCTGGAGCCCTGGGAACAGTCAATTTTTAACAGTGTGTTATTGACAGCAATTGCAATGGTGATTTACAGCTCTTATGTCTTCATACCAATTCACATTCGTCTGGCAGTGGAGTTCTTCTCTGGAATCTTTGGCGGACAGCATGAAAGTACTGTTGCCCCAATGAGCTGACCTGTTCTTATTCAGCTACTCATTGGGACCAATTGATTGCTTATTGGACTTCCTGCTTCCCAATGGCTAGAACTGCAGAGGTTTACATAATGTTTCTGCCGTGCATAGACTCTTAAATGGGAGAATTTATTGAAGAATGACATGTCCACCTTGTGCATATTGTATTACAGCCTTGCTTTATATACAATTACAAAATGGATTTGGTTAAAAGCAACTGCAATGACAAAAAAACAGCTCTACTTTCCATAATGAAAAGCATAAAAGGGATTGGGGGGTTGGCACAAGTTTATATTTCTTTGCAGAAGTTTCCAACATATATAAAAAGCATAATCTACAGTATCTTCTATGCAAACTAAAGTTCACTGTAAAAGTTTATAAGTATATATCTTTACATGATTGACCCCTGCTATGCTGCTATTAATATATTGTAGGTATCACAAACTGCTTTTTATCAATATGAACTACAGTTTTGATGGTGTGTTTGGTCTCTGGTCAAGAGAAAGTATCCTGTTCTAGGCTGAGGCCCCACATTGCGGAAACGCAGCTTATTTTTGTTGCAGATTTTGCTATGTGTGTGTTTTGTTTTTGTTTGTTTTTTTGTTTTGTTTTGTTTTTTTGAGCCAAAGCCAAGAGTGGCTACAAAAAGAATGGAAAATATAAAGGAAGCTCTTATACTTCTCCCTTCTACTTAATCCCCTCCTGGCTTTGGCTCATAAAACCACAGCATCTGTAACAAAAAAAAAAAAAAAAAAGCTGTGTTTCCGCAACATGGGGTCTTGGCCCTAAACTGGTTTGTCAGAGCATTATTGGGGATATTACTTTTGCCATTTGTAGGCCATTGCACATAACACAATGGAGATCTGATCAGCTATAAAGATGTATGGATCTCTCATACACTATATGCAAGGGACTTGAACTGCTGGATAGCTCTTTGGAATTCTGAATAGTTATGAATACTGATAGCCGGGCATTTCACAATCATTTTACAAAATGTGTGTGTACTGCTTGGAAGTGATATTGAAGGAATGTGTTTGTAGCCCCACCTTGATAAAGGCTGTCAGGGTACAACTAGTCTCCAACAGACAGGCTCATGTCATTTGGTAATGGCAGAGAGTTTGAGATCTCACTTGTGTGAGAAACCAGTTTGGACCATGAGGTAGACTACATTAAGAGAGACATAGAACTGAATATTTTTTTTTTGAAGATCAGTATAGAAAAAGACGAATGAAGCAGTTTACATTGATGCCTACAATCCATACTTATCTTAATACAAGGAGACTTGTCTAGTGAGTCCCTGATACTACACCTACTATACTGTGAAATACACTCATGTGAAGTTGATGAAGTTGAACCCTTCACAGAATAAACTTTAGGAGAAGGATCGGATTTGGTGTTCTTAACATGTCTTCTGTTAACAGACTAAACTATCCTAGTGGTTAGGTTAGTTCTGAGTAGTCTAATGTACAAAATGATTGGTCATTGGACACTTTGTAAATAATTTATGTTCTGTTCTTGTGTTATTTAACTTATACTCGCAATATTGTTTTAGTGTTAAATTCTATATGAAAACAAAGTTTTGCATATTTAAATAAAAACCTATAAAACCTGTATTTACTAGTGTCAATGTGTGTAAAGGAAAATATATCTGCTCTGCTCTACACTGCTACTGTGTAGAGAGGAGCGAACCTTTCAGACGGTTCAAATCAGTCTGAACCAAAGTGCAAATTGCCTTACGTTGTGTATGGCACTCTGGGGGTCCCTGTGATTCTATGTAACTTAATTTTTTTCCCTAGCTTTTTAACACCAACCCAGCCTTACACCCCCCCCCCCCCCCTTCCCCTGCATATCATGGCAGAGTTTCACCCGTGAACCTCAGTCCTTGTGTTGGCCAGATCTAATGGCCTGAACAATATGCTGGGATATGGACTCCTATCCACATACTGTCCCGCCGTGATGACATGTAAATGTGGGGTTAGTAATATCAAACTGACAGTAACAGATATGGCTATGGGTAAATGGAAGCAGTAACAAAAAGCATGTTTAAAAACCTACTGTGCTGTTGATAAAATTGTGAGAGCCCACCTCCTCTTAGATGCTGACCTCATTCCGATGGTAACCTACACTATATAAGCATACCTCTCTTGGGCCTGTGGGTTCCCATTGGAACAAGGTTGCCTTGTTGGGACAAATAAACTCTAACAATTTGATCAAATCGTATGCTAGGAGCCTCACACTTTTATATACAAACAGATAATGACTATAGCAGTTAATATGCAGTTCCATATATTTTAATGTTTGCATACATCTTTGGTGCCCTTTACAGAGTGCTGCTGCGAGTTTGTATTACAGCCATAACCGCGTGTACCTGTGTATATTTGTTTTAATATGGAGGTGCTGTCTACTTTTTGTCTTTTGCATTGTGCATGTGCAGGATGTGGCTTCCTTAATGTTGGAATCACACTCCTCCCATCTGCCCAAGGTTATTTTAATTAGAATAGAGTATACCTGGATCTTCCTTGCCCTGGAGTTTACTTTGTAGACCTAAACCCAGGCCCAAGAGAGGCATGTCTGTATAGTTCGGTCACCTTTTCAGGGCAAATGGGCTCTTCTGGAGCTCTCTGCATCATAACCTAACACTGATGCTGTGAGTTCTTTGCTCACAGTCAAGTTCAGTCTGGGAAATATGGAGCATTTTTCCTGGACGGGACTCTGTCATGTACATGGCCATTTAAACTTTTATGGAGAGTTCATAGCTAACAGATTTGTTAAAATTTCTATAAATACCCTGTATACTTTCTATAGATCCACATGCTTGGTTCTTCAAGGAGAGCAGAGCAAAGTCAGTCACTGCTAATGGGGTTCCCACTCAGCTGAGCACGTCTTTGCCTTTATTTCAGCAATCAATGGGTGTCTTAGCACCCATACTGCCATCTATAAAAACTTATGACATGCCACAAGTTTCCAAAGCTCATGGGTAATCGTTAAAGCTGCAGTGCCTAGAACCCCTTCAGTGCTACTGAACCCTATGGTCAATTAAGTTTTGGTTCAGTGGTTTTCTTCAGGGCCTCATTCAGATGGCAGTATTTGCTCAGCATTTTGCGTCCGTATTTACTAGGAGTGGAATACAAACCTAGAAGAGGCACAGATCTTTCAGTTATATTTTTTCACTGTTTGCATCTGTATTAATAAGCCAAAACCAGGAGCGAAACATAAATACAGACCAAATACTTATCTGGATATTACTGCTTTACAAATGTTACAGGCTTAAAACAGAAACCATGATGTAGTGCCAGATCCATCATACAATGAACACCACCTTCACCTGACTAACCTATTAACTTAAAACTGAGTCTGTCCCTTTAATGGGAAGAATAGCACTGTATATTAATGTGTCATATCACAGCAAAATTATAGTGTTGCACAGTGCTGAAAGGTTTCTACGGGGCCTGCCATACCTGTGTTTTACTCCAAATTCATATAAAGGTTTTTTGTCAGGTATGGTAAGATCAGGGGCATAATACTAGCGAAGATGTATAACTTTCAATAAATAAACAATAAAAAAATCAATGTTTATCAAATCCATCAAAAGGTACCAGAATAGATACCACCAATTTAGTTATTCATAGACCCCAGTTCACCGGATCTGTATAGAAAGAGATATGCAGAAATACCATATATCATACATCAGCTTTAGCAGAGAATAATGAAAAATAAATCAGTTCGATGTCACCAATCCGCTGGTTCATGTAGTTCCCCTGTATGTCAGGTCAGTCTGAAAAGGAGCCTAACTCACCCTCAGTTCTCTCCTCTATTCCTCATAACTCCTGCCCTAACAAGTTAGTACCAATGCAGCTGTCCCTAAAAAAAAAAAAAAACAATGTCCCTACGCATATTTCACGGTGGAGAAACCGTTTACCAGTGGACCTATCGCCTAAGGAACTGGTAATAAAAAATGAATCTCTAAACTCCAATAGTGGAGGAGATAAGTACATAGTGGTCATTATCATATATGAACCATTTCACAGACAAAAAACAGCCTCCTGACTACTACAGTGGTAGAGTCAGTGTTTTAACTGCTCTAATTCTAACAAACATCCCGCATGAAGCGGGTTTAAGAGCCATTGACCAGTTCTTGAGGGCACATTGTATTAAGTCCATAATAGATTCATTTTGGATCTATTGGAGTTTTTACTCAACCACAAATTTTCCTGTTTGATGGCCACCATTACCACCACCTCAGTGGCACGGCCATGGGGAATCCCTGTGCGCCTACGTATGCCAACGCCTACGTATGGCTGGTGGGAGGAGGTCATTGTCTTTGGAGACATAAGGGACCTAGGGCCGTCATGGATAGAGTTGTGAGTGAGCTACATCGACAATATTTTGGTTCTCTGGAGAGGAAATAAAAAATCTTTCAAACTATTCGTCGATAGCTTGAACTCCAATAATATTGGTTTATCTTTTACTTTTGAGATTGGAGAAAAGGACCTACCGTTCCTAGACGTTTTGATCTCAAGGGATGGTCTGGGATATCTCAAGACTAAAGTCTTTAGAAAACCCACAGTGACTAATTCCCTTCTTTGCTGGGAAAGCCATCATCCCCTACCCCTTAAAAAGGGAATACCCAAAGGACAATACTTTAGGATTAACAGAAATTGTAGTTCTAATGAGGATTTTACTGTAGAGGCGGAAGATTTAAGACTCTGATTTCAAGAGCAGGGTTACCCTGACACTATCCTTAAGAGTGCATATCAAGAAACTTGTAGGAAAGGCAGGATTACTCTATTGGCCAACAAAGAGAAAGATCTAGACAAGGCGAATGAAGTTAGAGTAATAGCGACTTTTGATAATGGAGCTAAGTTTGCCAGGAGAATTTTGGAGAGACATTGAGGCATTTTAACTTCCGATCCAGATTTAAAACAGGTAATTGGATCATACCCAAAAGTAACATACAGAAGGGGTAGTTCGCTGCGTGATAGGCTGGTTCACAGCCATTTTGTGTCTCCAAAACCATCCATTTGGCTAAACTCCCCCACCAAGGTTGTTTTAAGTGTAGTGAGTGTATGGCTTGTCCCTTCTTAATAAGGGTTCTGGATTTATGGACTCCATGTCTAAAACACAGTTTGTCATAAAAGAATCCATCACATGTCGCTCCAAAGGAGTGATCTATAGAGCTGTCTGCAAATGTCAAAAGCAATATGTGGGCAAGACAAACCGTGAGTTGAGAAGGAGGATAGGTGAGCATTTGGGAGACATCAGAAACAATAGAGATACACCCCTAGCAAAACATCTAAATCTGGAGCACCCTGAGGATTTGGAATGCTTAAGATTTATGGGCATTAATGTGGTTAAGCGACCACTGAGGGGTGGCAATTCGGAACGTCTGACGCTCCAACGTGAGACTCAGTGGATATTTTGTCTAAATACAATGTCTCCTATTGGCCTGAACGAGAATCTTAACTTCAATTGTTTCATTTGAGGGCAACCTGTATTGATGTTATATAAATTTTATGTACAAGATATATTTACATTTGTGACGTACAGTGGGGAAAAGAAGTATTTAGTCAGCCACCAATTGTGCAAGTTCTCCCACTTAAAAAGATGAGAGAGGCCTGTAATTGACATCATAGGTAGACCTCAACTGTGAGAGACAAAATGAGAAAACAAATCCAGAAAATCACATTGTTTGATTTTTAAAGAATTTATTTGCAAATTATGGTGGAAAATAAGTATTTGGTCAATAACAAAAGTTCATCTCAATACTTTGCTATATATCCTTTGGTGGCAATGACAGAGGTCAAACGTTTTCTGTAAGTCTTCACAAGGTTGGCACACACTGTTGCTGGTATGTAGGCCCATTCCTCCATACAGATATTCTCTAGAGCAGTGACGTTTTGGGTCTGTCGCTGGGCAACACGGACTTCCAACTCCCTCCAAAGGTTTTCTATGGGGTTGAGATCTGGAGACTGGATAGGCCACTCCAGGACCTTGAAATGCTTCTTACGAAGACACTCCTTCGTTGCCCTGGTGGTGTGCTTGGGATCATTGTCATGCTGAAAGACCCAGCCACGTTTCATCTTCAATGCCCTTGCTGATGGAAGAAGGTTTGCACTCAAAATCTCACGATACATGGCCCATTCATTCTTTCATGTACACAGATCAGTCGTTCTGGTCCCTTTGCAGAGAAACAGCCCCAAAGTATGATGTTGCCACCCCCATGCTTCACAGTTGGTATGATGTTGTTTGGATGCAACTCAGCATTCACTCTCCTCCAAACACGACGAGTTGTATTTCTACCAAACAGTTCTACTTTGGTTTCAGCTGACCATATGAAATTATCCCAATACTCTCCTGGAACATCCAAATGCTCTCTAGGAAAATTCAGACAGGCCCGGATATGTACTGGCTTAAGCAAGGGAACACATCTGGCAATGCAAGATCTGAGTCCCTGGCGGCGTAGTCTGTTACTGACGGTAGCCTTTTTTAAGATAGTCCCAGCTTTCTGCAGGTCATTCACTAGGTCCCCCCCGTGTGGTTCTTGGATTTTTGCTCACCGTTCTTGTGATCATTTTGACCCCACGGGGTCTGATCGAGGGAGCTCCTGATCAAGGGAGATTATCCGTGGTCTTGAATGTCTTCCATTTTCTAATTATTGCTCCCACAGTTGATTTCTTCACACCAAGCTGCTTGCCTATTGCAGATTCAGTCTTCCCAGCCTGGTGCAGGTCTACAATTTTGTTTCTGGTGTCCTTCCACAGCTCTTTGGTCTTCACCATAGTGGAGTTTGGAGTGTGACTGTTTGAGGTTGTGGACAGGTGTCTTTGATACTGATAGCAATGTCAAACAGGTGCCATTACTACAGGTAATGAGTGGAGGACAGAGGAGCCTCTTAAAGAAGAAGTTACAGGTCTGTGAGAGCTAGAAATCTGGCTTGTTTGTAGGTGACCAAATACTTATTTTCCACCATAATTTGCAAATAAATTCTTTAAAAAATCAGATAATGTGATTTTCTAGATATGTTTTCTCATTTTGTCTCTCATAGTTGAGGTCTACCTATGATGTCAATTACAGGCCTCTCTCATCTTTTTAAGTGGGAGAACTGGCACAATTGGTGACTGACTAAATACTTTTTTTCCCCACTGTAATAGTTACCCTTATAAATAATGGTCCCCCATTGTCACTAATAGCCCCCTTTATAAATAAGCCCACTTAATAACAATTATACCCCCTTATAAATAGTTCACAATTGGTGGCTAACTAAATACTTTTTTTCCCCACTGTATGTTCCTATTTGTCTATGTTGAGTGTCCCTGACTTAAGATTGGCCGTTAAATATCTAATTCCTACAATTATGGCTACAGTAATAAGTAGGATAGATGCAGCATCATTGAATTGATGCTGTAGTAATATCGTCAGGTTCCTATATTCAAAACTTTTCTGGGAAGTGATCTATTGTTACCTTCCAGTGTGGTAGTGGCAATATTGTAATTATACCCTTCGGTGTTACTATACTGTGTAGCCGGCGTATGTTTTCATGAAAATGGGGATTTCTTGAGCAGGTTAGGTGGTTCTTTCTCATTATTATTATCATTTTAGGTAAGCCCCTTTTTTTAAATGTTTCATGGATGTATCATTAGATACTGTTATGATCCTATATATATTCCCCATATTCTTCATCTAATTGTCATAGGGTTAGATGGTCTCTATATCTCTTTCCCCTTTCTTTTCCTTAGAGTTGCTACTAAAGTCGCTGTCTATCTTGCATTAGTAGTGTGGTTCATTTATTGTTCCATACAATAAATTTTAGACTTCAGTCGCTCCTATATGAGACTGCGCATGCGTTATGACGTCGTATTTAATGTTGTCCAGACATGCGCAGTATTGACGTTGGATTAGGAGCATGGTTTACCATTTGAGAACAGCGCATTTGTGATTACGTCATTTTGGACGTCATTTGGACATGCGCAGCACAACAGATGAAGATGTGAACCTAACCTTGCGTATAAGATATTACGGTGTGCGTGGTGATGTCATCGTGCACTTGCGCATATGCTGATTGTAACATACATGTGGGTGGATATTGCCATCCACCCCTTACTCAACCTGTGGAGCCTGTAGGTGAATGATAATTAACAAATATGGGGGTGTATTTAAATACTATTGATAACAGGTAACTACCACCAACATTTTTTTGAATTAGAGCAGTTAAAACACTGACTCTACCACTGTAGTAGTCAGTATGCTGTTTTTTGTCTGTGAAGTGGTTCATATATGATAATGACCACTATGTACTTATCTCCTCCACTATTGGAGTTTAGAAATTTACCCTAAGTATTCATTTTTTATTACCAGTTCCTTAGGAGATAGGTCCACTGATGAACGGCTTCTCCACCGTGACACGTGCGTAGGGACATTTAGGGACATTGTTTTTTTAGGGACAGCTGCATTGGTACTGCCCTTGTTAGGGCGGGAGTTATGGGGGTTACAGGAAAGAATTGAGGGTGAGTTAGGGTATGTATGCGACCCGGCACCTTTTCTGACTGACCTCCTGACATACAGGTGAACTACATGAACCAGCGAAGTGGTGAGATCGAACTGATTTATTTTCCATTATTCTCTGCTAATGCTGATGTATGTTTGGTATGATATATGGTATTTCTGCATATCTCTTTCTATATAGATCCAGTGAACTGGTGTCTATGAATAACTAAATTGGTGGTATCTATTCTGGTACCTTTTATTGATTTGATAAACAGGGATTATTTTATTGGTTATTTATTAAAAGTTATGTTTTAGTTGATTATACGTCTTTGCTGGTATTATACTCTTTATTGGGCATTCTATGCTGGCACATAACCTGTATCAGCTGTTTTGCTTGTATGTCAAATCAGCGGCAGCCTTAGCATTGGTGCAACTTATGCAGCTACATAGGGGCCTAATAGGTCAGGGGGCCAATAATGCTTTATTGAAAGCCAGCTTCTTGAGCTATTCTCCTCTTCTCTAACCTACAGGAGCACACAGGCCAATATTTACTATTGTGGTTATGACTAGGCACTGCTGTAAACATGGCACATCTAGTTTGGGCTAAAATTTTTTGATGTGCTAGACCAGGGGTAGGCAACCTTTTTGTTCGGCGTGCCGATTTTAATAAAAAAATCAAAGATGAGGTACTCGGAGTGCCGGTCAATAATTGTAAGTCTGACGACCCCTAAACTAAAGTCATATACCACAAATCATAACACAGAAGTGCTGCCACCCGATGCTTTAGGACACATGTGCTTATTGCTATTTCCTGGGACGCTCCTGTACTTTCTGATTAGAAGCAATGAAAGTCCATGTGCAGCCCCCAATTAGAAGTAAATGTGTCCAGGAGCACCGTATGGCAGAAGTCGTATGGTGAAAACACACTATGTATCTGGATGCAGCTATATTTGGAACTTTTTCATTCAATGTAAAACTGGTGCATTTTTGCACACAAAAAAAACAAAGCCTGAGTTTTCTGTGCAAAAACACATCCTTAATATAGAAAACACACCGTTATTTAGAATAATGTCCCATAGCGGCCCCTGCAACATGGTATATGTCCCATAGCGGTCCCTGCACACGGTATTATGTCCCATAGCGGTCCCTGCACACGGTATTATGTCCCATAGCGGCCTCTGCACACGGTATATGTCCCATAGCGGCCTCTGCACACGGTATATGTCCCATAGCGGTCCCTGCACACGGTATTATGTCCCATAGTGGTCCCTGCACACGGTATTATGTCCCATAGCGGTCCCTGCACACGGTATTATGTCCCATAGCGGCCTCTGCACACAGTATTTGTCCCATAGCGGTCCCTGCACATGGTATTATGTCCCATAGCGGTCCCTGCACATGGTATTATGTCCCATAGCGGTCCCTGCACATGTTATTATGTCCCATAGCGGTCCCTGCACATGGTATTATGTCCCATAGCGGTCCCTGCACATGGTATTATGTCCCATAGCGGTCCCTGCACATGGTATTATGTCCCATAGCGGTCCCTGCACATGTTATTATGTCCCATAGCGGTCCTTGCACACGGTATTATGTCCCATAGTGGCCTCTGCACACGGTATTTGTCCCATAACGGCCTCTGCACACGGTATTTGTCCCATAGCTGCCCCTGCACACAGTATTTGTCCCATAGCTGCCTCTGCACACGGTATTTGTCCCATAGTGGCCCCTGCACACGGTATTATGCTCTATAGTGGCCCATGCACACGGTATTATGCTCTATAGTGGCCCCTGCACATTCACTAGCTATTATTATACTGTGGGGTCTCTTCAGACCACATAGTATAAGTGGAGGGCAAAGAGAGGTGATGAAACATAAAAAACAATGTAACTCACCATTCCACGCTCCGCAGCCGCTCTGTATCTTCGGGCGCTTCTGCCTGTAGTCAGCGACCGCTCCTTGAGTCTCAGGGGTCACGTCGCGTCATTATGCGTAATGACGTCAGACGCAGACGCGACCCCTGAGGCCCTGTCAGCTGACTTCAGGCAGAAGCGCCCGAAGAGTACAGAGCGGCTGCGGAGCGTGGAATGGTGAGTTAACATTGTTTTTTATGTTTGATCATCTCCCTGGGAGCTCCGCTTATTATACTTGGGGGTCTGAAGAGACCCCAGAGTATAATAATAGCAGTTTTGTTTCGGACGTGTTTGGTCCGATCGAAACTGCTGGGTGAGGAGTCCGCTGCCGTGCCAGGGAAATATGCCTCGCGTGCCACTCTTGCCATAGGTTGCCGACCCCTGTGCTAGACATTAAACATATCAGTGTGAATTTTCAGTAATGGGGCTAGACAGTGTAAAGATAAGCCAGAGTTATCATCCAGCATCAGCCATTGTGATAAATCTACCTAAGGCCGGGGCCCCTCATGGAGTAAACATGACATTTTACAGTCATTGCAAGGTGGATGGGATTCTAGCGAGTCTCAACCACACCTTGGGGAAAAATACACGTAGTGGACACACTGAGATTTTCAAAACCGTTGCAATTTTGGAAATCACAGCATGTCAATTATACCTATGGAAACACCGGCGGTTTCCCTATAGGTATAATGGAAGCAGAAGGTCCGCAGAGGTTTCCTCTGCGGACTTCCTGTGAAAAGCATTGCAGGAAAAATCATGATGCGTTGCCGCCACAGTTTTTCCCACAGCGCTTTTTTGCTGCGGCCTTCAACGTGGGGCTTTAGCCTAAGTCTGAATTGTCTATTAGTAAATCTGGGCCAGAGTCCCCTGCTATTTATGTGCTTATGTACAGCCTCCTACACAAAAATGTTCCATGTTTATATGGTATTAAGGAATCTAAGAGAGTCCCCTTTAAAAATAAACAAAGATTCTATGTTCCCATCAATAACAATGTCAAAATGGAGAAAAACCCGGTGTCCTAGTAAGTACTTACATTAGACATTCCACCTAACAAGCAGTAATGTTGCATTCAAACTATTTAAAAAAAAAAAAAAAAAAAAAAAAGGTAATTTTAAATGGAAAAAAACCTCCTTTAAAAAAAAACGTATTGGAAGCAATAATCATTATCTTTGTGTTTTGGATATTTAAGTAAATTGCTTGATCTGAATTGATAAACTCTCCTTAAGTGCTGATGGGACTTGCAGAGCTGCGCACTTACATGGTTTCATTGCTATTGTTTTACTAAGTAGAATCTTTGCATTAACCTTTGCATGGTGAAATACAGCAGAAGATCAATAGACTCTACCAAAAACACAAAGTTACCTGTCACACATCATTGTGTATGTTTCATTTGTTTACGAGTCCTGCGGACATTTTATATGTAAATGCTTCCTAAAAATAGAAAGTGTTAATTTTTTATGAAGTGCTGCATAATTTGGTTGTAAATGCTGCACCATTAGATTTGTTATAATGGTTTCTTCAGAACCATCTTGGGAGTATGAGCCATAACACAAGCTTCATAGATGTAGTCACATCTCTAAACCTTGAACCATTTTATTGTAACAGTTTTTTTGTTTTACTTATTTCTCGATTTGTGGAAATGCACAGTAAAATGCTGCTATTTCTTCCAATATAATAAAAAGAAGAAAAATTATCAGCCTTATCACTCCATTCTATTATCACCATGGTAGTTCCACGTACGCAGTACAATGTAAAGGTATTTTCCAGCAGGCATTCCGGTTATGCACATAAACATGATAAATTATGTATACCTTTAGCATTCCACGTTTCAAACCATTCACCAGCTTTTAACAATAATATTGTTTACTATATTATACATGATACTACACTTTCGATTCCACAGTGACAAACCAAACCCCTTCTGACAGGATGTGTAGAAATGACACTCAATTATGTTAGTTATTCCAATTTATACTATATTTTTGTATGTCTAATTAGAAATTATATTGGTCTTTCATATAAATTATTTATAAAATAATATAAATATAAATTATATTACAACTTTTGGCTATAGCCTCCCAGCTTCTGATCAGTGGACTTAGCTTGAAATACACAGACACACAAGCTACTACCTCGGGCATTGACTATCTCAATACTACATATCATACATTCTTACCATACACATTTTGAATGTCTTCCCTTCCAACTTCACATAAACATTACTTTAAAAGGGCCCAAAATAGCGTAAAACAAATAGTAATAAAACTAATAGAAACATTTTTATTTTTTGAGCGGCTTTCCATTGCTTGCTGAACACCTTTATTAGTAAACATCTACTACATTTATGAGCCTTTTTATTTCAGGAATATGGACTCTTCTGTTCCTAGGTTCTGCAAAACCATTTTAAGCTGACAAAACACATAGCAGAAACACTAAGGACAAATACAGTATAAACCATCTGAACAACCCTTTTCCACATAGAAAGGTCATATGGCTGCCATAAAGGAAAGTCCTTTACTCAGGACCACTCACTATGATTAAAAAATAACAGCCATTACAAAAAAAAAAATAAGCCATTATTGTGGTAGATTTACTGTCGCCATGTATTACATGATGACCATTCATAAAAAGGGGCGTCAAATAACCTAATTCGAGATGACTGACTGCTTGATATTTGCCTCTGAGATTAGAGATGATCTCTGAATAGCTAAATCTATAGTGATAATTCAGCAGCCCAGATGGATGAAGACCAGGAGGTTGGGAGTAGCTGTAGTCATGATGGCAAGTATCTCTACCAGACCCTCCGGTGCTTTTCAGAACTGGTGCTGAGGGGGCCTACAGGGTGTATGATTGTGGTATAACCCCGGGCATGTCCTAGCAGTAAGCATCCCTGAGCCTGATGGTGGTTGGTGCGCCATTAATGTTGAGTGCAGGATTAAGACTCAGGTGATGGTGGTGTAGGTAACAATGTTTTTACTTGTAAAAGAACAGGTAAAACTGTCATACTTCATCCATATAATGTAGGTACAGTTTTTGGGAAACTTCCACTTTGGCTGGGCCTGAAGCCTGGAGATAGTTCTCTCTGGTCAGTTAGTGACTCCCTTGGCTGTGGAGTGCTGATCGAAAAAGTCACCCTGTCTGACCTGAAGCTGACAGGAAAGTTCGTAGCTAAGAGTTTGTAATAACAGTTACCCACACAGTCTCTTCTTGCATACACATCATCTAAAGTTGAGCAAGGATTTTTCCCATCTCCTTATTCCAGAACAACACTCAGACTAACTAAAGCTGGTAGGGTTTCCAGCATAGTCAGGGACTCAGCTTAGGCCAACAGTGTACAGTCTGAGGGAGATTTAAGATCTGTTCTAAACATTATGGAGCATGTCCTATCCAGATCCCTGAAAGTGGAGCAGAATTACCCATTGAAATCAATGTAAGATGGAAAGGCACTCGGATGTCAGCCGAGTGTCTTCCATTAAAAATCAGGATCCCATCCATTATGCTGCACACTCACAGTCATGTGCATGAGTCCTAACTCTAAACTTCTCCCTAACTGGGGAGTGCTAAGTCACTATCTCCTCCTAGCTCAAGAAAGAAGAGACTTTCCATTTCATCTTACTCCCTCACATATCCTTAGTCTAGGGATGTACCATCAGCTCACCCAAGGTAAGGGGTAGATTCCAGCAATGGCATTGTAGTCGCGTTACATTTATGACATAACATATATGCAAAACATTTAAAGTAACAGCATATCATATATAATAGTGTAAAACACTTAAAACAACAGTGGCACATACATGTAACTAGGCAGCCTCTTCTATCAGTGCTTGCACTGGGATGCCACAATAAGCTGGTTCATAGAAAGACTGTATAGAAGGGGATACCTACATAGGATATCCAATTTTTTCCCTATATGTCATGCTATTTTATCTTCCACTGTTACTGTTCTCTCTTCATGAAAGGAGCTGAGATTACAGCTAAAGGATCATTTTTTATGATTAGAATTTAGGAAGGACAGGCAGGAGTCATACTCGTACCTTAGATGAAGTTAGGGACAACATGAACATGTTGCTAAAAGAAGGAAACATTATATTATATGACTTGTATACTGTTTTAGCAGTTTCTCCCTTTCAGGCTCTATCTTTAAAGGGGTTGTGCAGATTTACAAAAACATGACCGGAAATTGTGGCACACTTGTCCTTGAGCTGTGCCTGCTACATCGACGTGAATTAGGCTGCAATATAAAATACACCCTATGGACAGATCTGCAAGAAAGAAGACATGGTTTTCTAATCTACAACCCCTTTAATTCTCAGTTTTCCCTAAATTAGTGGGTGAAGACTAGCCACCATGTTATCTCCCATACACAGTAACGTGTTGTGAAAAGGTGCTTTTGGAAATCAAAAATGACTAGGGGGGGAATGCTGTACCACTTGGAGTACTCTCAAAGTTTCATCATCCTGGCTTGATATCTTGTAACCACATATAAACCTCAAAGTTTTGAAATTTGAGTTAAGTAGGTAGTCCCACAATGCACACTGTACATGCCCCAGGGATCACAGTAAACCAGCTCAGTGGACTCCAACTATTCGCCAAGCGTTTGTGAAAACCTAAAGAAGAAGTAATTGGTGAGTAAAGGGTTAGAAAATATTGAGCCCCTGTTCACAAAACTTTGAGAATAGAATATCACCGAGGGGCACAATATTTTCCGCACCAAAGCTAGTCTGTCCTAAACCTCTAGGTACAGACATCTGTTGTGGGCAATCAGTTACCTGTATTCATTGAATAGGGACACCTACTCAGGGATACACTTGGGCATCAACGAACTGGCATTGTTCAAAACCCTTGATTTAATACTCGAGTGTCCTGCTCAGCTAGTTCCTGTTAGGAAGTCACCTTAGGCTAGGATGTTTCTATCTTTTAATGTAATAAAGGTTTTGTTTTATTGCCTTTGCCCTTAGTTTCTATTATTTCAGTGCAGTACCCTGGCTGGCTAAAGCTAGCAATATTAAGATGGTACAGTGGGTATGGAAAGTATTCAGACCCCTTTAAATTTTTCACTCTTTGTTTCATTGTAGCCATTTGCTAAAAGCAAAAAAGTTAATTTTATTTCTCAATAATGTACACTCAGCACCACATATTGACAGAAAAAAAACAGTAATGCTGTCCATTTCCTTCTGATCCTCCTTGAGATTTTTCTACTCCTTCATTGGAGTCCAGCTCTGTATAATTAAATACATTGGACTTGATTAGGAAAGGCACACACCTGTCTATATAAGACCTCACAGCTCACAGCGCAAGTCAGAGCAAATGAGAATCATGAGGTCAAAGGAACTGCCCAAGGAGCTCAGAGACAGAATTGTGGCAAGGCACAGATCTGGCCAAGGTTACAAAAGAATTTCTGCAGCACTCAAGATTCCTAAGAGCACAGTGGCCTCCATAATCCTTAAATGGAAGAAGTTTGGGACGACCAGAACTCTTCCTAGCCCTGGCCGTCCAGCCAAACTGAGCAATTATAGGAGAAGAGCCTTGGTGAGAGAGGTAAAGAAGAACCCAAAGATCACTGTGGCTGAGCTCCAGAGATGCAGTAGGGAGATGGGAGACAGTTCCACAAAGTCAACTATCACTGCAGCCCTCCACCAGTCGGGGTTTTATGGCAGAGTGGCCCGAAGTAAGCCTCTCCTCAGTGCATAACATATGAACTCCCGTACTATGAGAAATAAGATTCTCTGGTCTGATGAGACGAAGATTGAATTTTTTGGCGTTAATTCTAAGCAGTATGTGTGGAGAAAACCAGGCACTGCTCATCACCTGCCCAATACAATCCCAACAGTGAAACATGGTGGTGGCAGCATCATGCTATGGGGGTATTTTTCAGCTGCAGGTACAGAACGACTGGTTGCAATTGAAGGAAAGATGAATGCAGCCAAGTACAGAGATATCCTGGAAGAAAACCTCTTCCAGAGTGCTCTGGACCTCAGACTCGGCCGAAGGTTCACCTTCCAACAAGACAATGACCCTAAGCACACAACTAAAATAACAAAGGAGTGGCTTCAGAACAACTCTGTGACCATTCTTGGCTGGCCCAGCCAGAGCTCTGACCTCAACCCAATTGAACATCTCTGGAGAGACCTGAAAATGGCTGTCCACCAACGTTCACCATCCAACCTGACTGAACTGGAGAGGATCTGCAAGGAAGAATGGCAGAGGATCCCCAAATCCAGATGTGAAAAACTTGTTACATCATTCCCAAGAAGACTCTTGGCTGTACTATCTCAAAGGGGTGTTTCTACTCAATACTGAGCAAAGGGTCTGAATACTTATGACCATGTGATATTTCAGTTTTTCTTTTTTTTATGTTTCACCTTCCCCGGGCTTCTAGCTCAGTACTGAATTTCCTGGGCAACACATTTAAGGTCTCATGTACTTTAGACTTTTGTTGGTGAACCCCCCAGGTTGGTGACATCTGTAAACATTGTAAGCAGGCCTACTGTATATGTCTACATCCTTTGAATGCAACTTCTTTTCGGTCCCATCAATGTTCGCAAGCAGAAATCTTGAGAATGGTGAGAATTTCATTTAAAATGTGTATAAGAACTAGAGATGAGCGAATTTCTCAAAAGTTCGATTTGGTAGTTTGATTCGAAGTTCCAAAAAAATTTGCTTCGATCCAAATTACTTCGCGGCGCATAAACAGCTATTTCCAGCCTGCAGAGAGCCGGGGTGGGCGGCAAAATGGCGGAAGCCCTTGGATGCCATGGTCATGTCTCCCTCTCTCTCTCTCTCTCTCTCTCTATCCAGCACGGACAAGTTTTATTCATGTGGAAGGATCTGCTAACAAGCAAAGACACGCCTACCCAATCACATCACTAGAGAATATCATGTAACCGTCTGATGTCACAAAGGTCCTTACTAAATATTCGTTACCGCAAAGCATCAGGAAATCTGGAATCGTAGTGAATTGAAGATTTCCTGAAATTCGGATCAAATTCCACTTCTGCAGAATCGATTTGCTCATCTCTAATAAGAACATTTCATAAATATATAACATCTGGGCACCTCTTTATATTTTGTTTTAAATAATTTTAGTAACAAACTCAACATATAATCTATATCTCTATTCTATATGTATCATTTTCCGAAAAAAGTATACAGTGGGGAAAAAAAAGTATTTAGTCAGCAACCAATTGTGCAAGTTCTCCCACTTAAAAAGATGACAGAGGCCTGTAATTGACATCATAGGTAGAGCTCAACTATGAGAGACAAAATGAGAAAACATATCTAGAAAATCACATTGTATGATTTTTTAAGAATTTATTTGCAAATTATGGTGGAAAATAAGTATTTGGTCACCTACAAACAAGCAAGATTTCTGGGTTTCACAGACCTGTAACTTCTTCTTTAAGAGGCTCCTTTGTCCTCCACTCATTACATGTAGTAATGGCACCTGTTTGACATTTTTATCAGTATAAAAGACACCTGTCCACAACCTCAAACAGTCACACTCCAAACTCCACTATGGTGAAGACCAAAGAGCTGTGGAAGGACACCAGAAACAAAATTGTAGACCTGCACCAGGCTGGGAAGACTGAATCTGCAATAGGCAAGCAGCTTGGTGTGAAGAAATCAACTGTAGGAGCAATAATTAGAAAATGGAAGACATACAAGACCACTGATAATCTCCCTCGATCAGGGGCTCCACGGAAGATCTCACCCCATGGGGTCAAAATGATCACAAGAACGGTGAGCAAAAATCCCAAAACCACACGGGGGGACCTAGTGAATGACCTGCAGAAAGCTGGGACTAACGTTACAAAGGCTACCGTCAGTAACACACTACGCCGTCAGGGACTTAGATCCTGAAGTGCCAGATGTGTCCACCTGCTTAAGCTAGTACATTACCGGGCCCATCTGAAGTTTGCTAGAGAGCATTTGGATGTTCCAGAAGAGTATTGGGAGAATGTCATATGGTCAGATGAAACCAAAGTAGAACTGTTTGGTAGAAACACAGCTTGTCGTGTTTGGAGAAGAGTGAATGCTGAGTTGCATAAAAAGAACACCATACCTACTGTGAAGCATGGGGGTGGCAACATCATGCTTTGGGGCTGTTTCTCTGCAAAGGGACCAGGATGACTGATCCGTGTACATGAAAGAATGAATGGGGCCATGTATCGTGAGATTTTGAGTGCAAACCTCCTTCCATCAGCAAGGGCATTGAAGATGAAAGGTGGCTGGGTCTTTCAGTATGACAATGATCCCAAGCACACCGCCATGGCAATGAAGGAGTGGCTTTGTAAAAAGCATTTCAAGGTCCTGGAGTGGCCTAGCCAGTCTCCAGATCTCAACCCCATAGAAAACCTTTGGAGGGAGTTGAAAGTTCGTGTTGCCCAGCGACTGCCCCAAAACATCACTGCTCTAGAGGAGATCTGCATGGAGGAATGGGCCAACATACCAGCAACAGTGTGTGCCAACCTTGTGAAGACTTACAGAAAAAGTTTGACCTCTGTCATTGCCAACAAAGGATATATAACAAAGTATTGAGATGAACTTTTGTTATTGACCAAATACTTATTTTCCACCATAATTTGCAAATAAATTCTTAAATAATCAGACAATGTGATTTTCTGGATTTGTTTTCTCATTTTGTCTCTCATAGTTGAGATCTACCTATGATGTCAATTACAGGCCTCTCTCATCTTTTTAAGTGGGAGAACTTGCACAATTGGTGGCTGACTAAATACTTTTTTTTCCCCACTGTAGATCCTCACTAAACATTTGTTGCAGCAGCATTGATGGAGGAATCAGGCAAGTTTAACTTAGATGCCAAAACCTGTTATACTTGTTCTGTTGGCAATAAAACCATGTAATCACATCTTTAATATTAAAATGCAGTTCAAAATCTAATATCTAAAAATGTTCTTCATATAGATTTTATCACTCTTGTATGCAAAAAAACAGGTTTTGTTCAGACAAACTCCAGTCTCATATGACAGAAAGTATTGAATAGATATCAGAGTATTGTTAATGGTGTGCATTCCGAGGACAGACGAGTTCCAAGGTTTTGTACCTCAGGGGTTCTTTAGGGGTCCTATTCTTTTTAATATTTTTGTAGGTAAAATAGGTTTAGTAGGAATCTTGGGGCATTCTTCTATCGGATCCTGATGTTGGCCCATTGTTGGGGGATTTTCCATCTGTCACATATAGACGTGGTACCTATTTTAAAGACAAATTGGTCCATAGTCATTTGTCATCTACTAATTCTGATACCTGGTTGAATAGGCAAAGAAGAAGACTTGTGGGTACCCATCCATGTGGGTCCTGCAGGGCCTGTTCCTTTATTAAAACTAGTAGAGAGGTTGTCAGTACCATAACAGGTAAAAGATATAATAACAATAAATTTATCAACTGTAAAACGGTTGGCGTGGTTTACCTCATTACGTGCTCCTGCGGAATCTAATACGTTGGTAAAACGATGAGGGAATTCCGCAGGAGGATAAGGGAACATGTAAATAATGTCATCCGTCAGGATGATACTACAGTGGCACGTCATATATGGGCCCATCATGGGGGTGATCCTGTAAATATTCAATTTCAAGGCATTGAACAGATCATTCCTTCTCCTAGAGGGGGCAATTTTGATCAGAGGCTCCTTCAGTGTGAAGCCCGTTGGACTTTTATGTTGAAAACAGCTAAACCATGGGGCTTGAATGATGCAGTTTCATATGCATCATTTATTTAAGTTATTAGGTGCCTTATTCTCAAATACTACTGCGTCTGCAATTATTGTTAACAGTCTGATATTTATGAGGAGAATTGTCCATTTATGTTTCGAAAATTATTATACAGAATTCTTTAAATTCAGTGTTCAGTGTTTATTACTGTGTCTGCGATTATTGGGAATAGATTGATATTTGTGAGGATAATGGTTCATTTATGTTTCAAAAATATCATAATCCTTTAAATTAAGTTTCTAGTGTTTATTCTGGCCATTATATAGTAGATCCAGGGATTTTTAGCCTGTAATAAGTGAATTCCCTTTTGAATATTTCTCCTATAGAGAGATTTTATATGGTCTCCGTTCAGGTGGGCGGGGCTAGAGGGGGTAGGTTCTTTTGATAGACCCTCTGTGATTGGTCTTTGTTTAATGCATGCTCATTGGACTATTCTCGGTCAGTGGGAGTTCCTTACCATTCAGCTGAGTATGGAGTGATTGGCTGGGGGGATGTTGGTGGGCGTGGCTAAAAGTATTTGAGACCGTTTGCTCTGCTGCTCCATGCGGCCAAACACTAGTGCCGATGGGGGAGCGGGAGTGTATGTTGAGGAAGGGTGATATGCCTATGATACTATAACATACTTACTTTAGTGGCTCTTTGAGATATAGATACGTACCTCTGATGAATGTGTCAGTATCACTGTATATTCTGACACAGGAAACGCGCGTTAGGTGTATACAGGTGTTAGTAGTACATCATGGCTAAAAATCAGTTGCTGTGATATGGAGGTAGCATAAAGCATTGGACACTATAACACTGTGGATAGTGGGCAGAGCGCTTTTTAGTCTGTAGATCTTACTTATAACACTCTATTAGGCGTGTTAGTGGGATTTCTTGGTGAAAGTTAGCTGCTGTGATATAAGGTGTTAATAGGACATTATAGCTTAAACCAGCCGATATGTCAGAATATACAGTGATACTGACACATTCATCAGAGGTACGTATCTATATCTCAAAGAGCCACTAAAGTGTTGGTATGGATGCTAGATAGAGTTTCTGTTAGTCCTAAAAGGTTACCTTAAATAGCCCAATAAGTGTCTTAGTGGGATGTTACGGTTTGAAATGGCCGCTGTGTTACCAAGGTGGAATTAGGAGTTTGATACTTTAAAATGGTTGATGCTAGGTAGAACTCCCCTTTTTTATGTTATGTTATAAACATGACCGTAATTTCCAATTGCTGCTAGTTTAATATGTGGAATTGAAAGGGTTATTTGGGATAGGCTTATATATCCACATACCTCATACACAATAGTAGTGAGATATTAAACAGGTCCTATATTTGACCTACCTTCCCCTCTTTCATATAAGTTCTTTATTTATGTTGTAGTCTTTCTCGTGTATTTTAATATTTATATTATAATAAAAACTATGTTTTAATGCGTCTGGATACTGGTGGGTGACTCTCCTAGTCTTTATATTTATTTAGTAGGTAATGTTTGCCTATTTGCTGATAACACAAAAAGTGTGTAATAGGGTTGATACTCCTGGATAGACTTGTGACATGGAAAAAGATCTAGCTTTACTGGATGAATGGTCTAAACCAGGGGTCAGCAACCTTTTTAGTCTGGGGTGCCGATTTGGAAAAAAAAAATCAAAAGTTGAAGTGTGCCATGTAATAATTGTAAGGGTGTCGCTCTCCTATATCAGTGATTACCAACAGGGGGCCTCAATACTCTAGAAGTATTTAGAAGGATGATCCCATGCCTTTATGCAATGCTATCTGTGTCCTTAGGATGTTTTTTGACTTTTGGTAAAAATTATTTGGTAGGGGTGCTCCAAGGAATTTTTTTTTTCCAGGAGGACCCTGAGTCTGAAAAGGTTGGGAAACACTGTCATAGAACTGCAACCAGTTAGTCAATTGAGCTTACATGTCAATGTGATCCTTTAGCAAACTGATTCATGTTTGGAATGGACATGGGGCTAAGTTTAGTCTGCAGTAAACCTGCTTTGTGGGGTCAGAGGTCGCCCATCACACAGCCTAATCTTTTTGTTGAAAAAATCCAAGCAAATTTCTACAATCTTAATGAAATGAATGAAGGCAAATTTAGATGCCATATTATACTTTGCACAGGTAATTGCTGACCTTTGACTAGGCTACGGGCCTGGACACTTAGACATTGTGCCTCATGTTCCCACCACCTCTTAGTGCATCCTCCCCTCCGACTGCATTTGTATGGACTATTAGAGAGATTGCCACCTAGAGCAGCACTGCCATTTGTTTAAAACAGCAGAGAGAGTCCTGTGCCAGGAAGATATGCCTTGGGTGCCGACTCCAGCACCAGTGTCGGGGGTTGCTGACCACTGGTCTAAACAATGGAAACTACAATTCAACATTCCCAAATGTAAGATAGTACACTTAGGGAAAATAAACCCTTTATCTGAGTATTGTATTGTACTGGCAGGAATAACCAATAGGAAGAGAGAGATCATGACGCCGCTGTACATAGAGCTGGTGAGACCACATCTGGAGTACTGTGTCCTCCCATGAAGACCTCACCAACAAAAAGACAAGGTAAAACAGAACAGGTGCAAAGATGGCTATAAAAATGGTGGATATTGTTTTTAGGGTTCTTTTGTATAAAATTCCGTTTTGTGTTTTCTTCAATAAGGGGGTATCCTCAATGTCGAAAGGAAAAAAGGTTTTATCCTAGTCATAGATTGGGCTTCTTAACAGTAAGAGCGGTGAGACTATGGAACTCACTGCCACAAGATGTTGTGATGGCTGATAACTTGAAGAACTTCAAGAGGGTATTGGATGATATGCTCGACAGGGAAAATATCACAGGTTATGGGAACTAGAATTTTTGGGAAAGGATCTTGATCCAGGGAGTTAGTTAAATTGCCACATTTCGAGTTCAGAGGTAATTTCTCCCCTTGATATAGGGCAACTGGAATCACTTCATGAGGTTGTTTTTTGCCTTCCCCTGTGTCAATAGGATGGAATAATAGGTTGGACTTGATGGATTTGTGTCTTTATCCAACCTTATTTACTATGTTACTATTTGTACAGATGACTACCACCACCAAAATTGCTTCTAAACCACTTATATGCTTTTGAAAGGACTGTAGTGTCAAAATGAACATACCTTTTTGCTTCTGAAGTGCAATGTTGTTGATGAGAAAATCTGGCGCATCTGGAGTAGGGCTACTCTTGCCAGAGCCCCTGTTTTCACTGTGCTCACCACCTAACAACACTAACATAAAGATTGTATTGTTTTTATGAAGGGAAATGTTCATCTGTGACTGTATTACTTTGGGTTCTAAGGATAGTGGGAAACATGAATGCCACTCACCGCTGATGGAAGTGATTTAATAAAATGATAGAAAATAAGCAAGCAAGTACAATCAAGCAAGTACAAGTCAATAAACAAGTATATAAGCAAGCTTACTCACAAGTCTGGAGTAAACCCAATGTCAGCTAACTGACACCCCAATGTATACAGGCAAATCACAGATCATGAGAACCAAGCTGATGTTTGGCCAATGGTTTCCCTGAGCATATTCTCAACATTTAATACAGGGGAGTAACTACCGGGGTAGCAGCGGTAACGGCTGCCACAGGGCCCAGGACATTATGGGGCCCAGTGGGCACCTGATTTATTTTTTTTTATTCTTAACAGGCCCTATTTACTTACCCATCCCCGCTCCTGTTCACGGCTGCCTGTGCTTCCCATTCTGTGGAAGCGGAGACGGCTGTGAGCAGGAGCGGGGATCGGTAAGTGAGGCTGTGGGACCGCGAACCCCACAAACACTGGTATCATTTTACTCTGGGGTCTTTTCAGACCACTGAGTATAATGATCGGAGGGCCAGGGGAGGTGAGGGCACTGAGGGAACATAAAAAAACAATGTTACTTACCTCTCCTGCACTCCAGCAGGCATCGGGGCTATTTGGTGACATCCCAGACGTCATGTGGGCTGGTCCTGCGTCATTATGCGTCGCGACGCAGGACTGGCTCAGTGACTTCTGTACCAACATTGAAGATGGCCGAAAACAGCGGGGAGTGCATCGGAGCCAGGGAGAGGTAAGTAAAACTGTTTTTTATGTTTGTATCCTCCCCTGGGTCTCCCATCATATTAATCTGGAGTCTGAAAAGACCCCAGAGTATAATAATTGTTCATGGGTGGTCCACAATGGGGCATAATAGTGTGTGCAGGGGCCACTATGGGACATAATAGTGGTTGCTGGGGCCACTTTGGGGCATAATAGTGTGTGTAGGGGCCACTATGGCGCATAATAGTGTGTGCAGGAATGCGGTTTGTGAGGGGGGGTCGGTCGGGGTCAGGGGGGGGGCCCCATGTTAAATGTTTGCCTTGGGGCCCATCCATTCCTAGTTATGCCACTGATTTAATAGCATTTTTAATGTATAGAACTTTCCAGAAGTTGCATGTACGCATGTCTGCTGGTCAATGGTTTAAAATTTGATCTTACAACTTTTGTATCAGACAGTACCAAGACATTCTAAGAGCCAAAACTGAGGTGGAAGAATTATCAAGAAATAATTTTAACCCTTACAATACAGTGACATTGCTGTTACTGTGAATAAATATAGTTCCCTGTCTAATGACAAAGGTCATTGAGTAAGAAAATGAAAACATAACCACTAGATTATGTATAAAATAAGGATCCAGGAGCTGGTTTGTATCAGTTCCTGGATCCTCCTTTTTCTATGTGAATCTTTCCTGTTGCCCCATTATGTATCATTTTCTTTGTCACAGCTGCTTTATTAGAACTTGCTTGATTTATGGCTAAATTATTAATTTATCATAAAATTATTAGTTACAAAAATTATTGATTATCAGTTTGAGTCAATGGTTTATCCAAAGATTATTACATTTGATCTTTAATAATGCAGGGCATAGCCATTTACTTCCACCTAACTTTGGTGTCAGTGTACCTTTAATAATTTATTATATTTAAGCTGTGTTTTCAAAATTTCATTAAAATCATCGATTTGAGGAAACCACAAGGTTAACATCCGCTTTGGCCGATGTTGCCATACTTTGGGTACACCAAGCTGCTCATTTGCATATGGATTAAAACTTGATATTCTCGGCAACTAGAGTGCACGTTGACCCAAAGAGGTATATTCACTATGTCAGTAACAACCGCAAAGTGGTATATAAGTGATTTTTGTGCTGGTAGGCTAAGGCCCAACATTGCAGAAATGCAGTGTTTTACAGTACTAGCAAAGTAAATGAGATTTTGGTTAATCTCACCCACATATTGTTGAAAAAGAGAGCTGTTAAAAACAAACAAGAGTGTTTTCATTGTAGATTTAATAGGATAAAGAAAAAAGCAGCAAAAAGTCAATGGAAAAAAATGCAATGCACTTTTTAGCTGTGATTCACTACGTTGGGCCTTAGCCTTAAAGAGCTACACTGTCTATAAATCTACTCCAGCTTTTTATACCTGAGAAATTTAGAAATTTTTCTCAGTCACCCCCTAGTGTCAGATTTGGAACATGATCTAAAATTTCAAACTATTCTCCTATTCTCATTATCTCCACATTTTCTGTACCGGCAGTTCCGCCATATCTGCCCTATTACTAGACTTCTGTTTATCAGTGTGTGTTCAACACACAACATAAAACCCAGAGGAGCTTTGTGTTAAATAAATTACATATTCAGAATAACAAGTATATCTTATGATCAATTGATGTTAAAAATCTGAAAATCCTTGAATAGAAATGAATAAAATCTTATCAGTAGTTTAATATTTCCTCTCAATAATCCTAGTTGTATTCATATGACTCTTCTTTTATCTTGTTAACCCCTTCCTTCTGTAGCAAATGTTTTTTTTTTTCCTTCTCTTTTTTTATTCTTGCCTTCCAAAATCCAAAACGTTTATATTTCCCTGTTCACACAAGGGCTTGTTTTCTGCAGGACTAATTAAACCAGAAAAAAATTGTGAAGGGTTAAAATTAGGGGAAAAAAAATGACTTTTGCTCTTACAGAGTTCATCATGTGATGAAAATGATAGGTTACCTTTATTCTGTGAATAAATACAATCACGGTGTGACAAATATGTTGTGACAACATACACACGTGGACAAAATTGTTGATACCCCTCATTTGAAGTGAAAGATAAACACACAATGGTCACAGAAATAACTTGAATCTGACAAAAGTATTAATATATAAAAATTCTATGAAAATGAACAAATGAAAGTCAGACATTGCTTTTCAACCATGCTTCAACAGAATTTTTTGAAAAACAAAACTCATGAAACAGGCCTGGACAGAAATGATGGTACCCCTGAAAATAATGTGACCAAAGGGACATGTTAAATCAAGGTGTGTCCACTAATTAGCATCACAGGTGTCTACAATCTTGTAATCAGTCAGTGGGCCTGTATATAGGGCTACAGATACTCACTGTGCTGTTTGGTAACATGGTGAGTACCACACTCAACATGTAGGACTGTAGCCAACCTCCCTGGACGTAGGAGTAAAATTGATGACAAATCAAAGAGAAGGATAATACGAATGGTAACAAAAGAGCCCAGAAAAACTTCTAAAGAGATTAAAGGTGAACTTCAAGCTCAAGGAACATCAGTGTCAGATTGCACCATCTGTCGTTGTTTGAGCCAAAGTGGACTTCATGGGAGACATCCAAAGAGGACACCATTGTTGAAAACAAATCATAAAAAATCGAGACTGGAATTTGCCAAATTACATGTTGACAAGCCACAAACCTTCTGGGAGAATGTCCTATGGACAAATGAGATGGAAAAATTAAGCATATCTTGAAAAGAACACTGTCCCTACTGTGAAACATGGAGGAGGCTCTGTTATGTTCTGGGGCTGCTTTGCTGCATCTGGCAAAGGGTGTCTTGAATCTGTGCAGGGTACAATGAAATCCCAAGACTATCAAGGGATTCTAGAGAGAAATCTGCTGCCCAGTGTCAGAAAGCTTGGTCTCAGTCGCAGGTCATGGGTTTGTGTGTTTTGGGTCATGATAATGACCCAAAATACACAGCTAAAAACACCCAAGAATGGCTAAGAGGAAAACATTGGACTATTCTGAAGTGGCCTTCTATTAGCCCTGACCTAAATCCTATTGAGCATCTTTGGAAGGAGCTGAAACATGCCGTTTGGAAAAGGCACCCTTTAAACCCGAGACAACTGAAGCAGTTTGCTCATGAGGAGTGGGCTAAAATACCTGTTATTAGGCTTAGTAGCCAGACTGAAAAATGCAGGATTTAAAATTTATTTTGAAATATAAACATAATGACATTGTTTCCATAGTGACATGGAATTTTTATTTTTTTTTTAACCACTTCCATAACAGATGCTTTACTACCCTTCGAGACCAGACACATTTTCGGGTTTTTTTGTATGTGCGGTTTTGAGGGCTGTAACATTTTTATCATATGCGTTATTCAACTAATTTCTGCATCTTTTTTCGGTGACACATAGGGCTTTATTTTTATGTTACTTTTATTTTTGCATGTATATTCATTTTTTTTTTTTACTTTCAATCAGTTTTATTGAGATTTTTTAACAGGTCAAACAACAACATTCAAAAAAGTATTATCATGTAAGCGCTAGAAGTAGCTAGAAGTCAAATAAACATATAGTTATCTAAGAGTTCGAGAGTCTCTAGAGTTAAAGAAACAAGTGCGTACAAGTATAAAGCAACAAAAGGTGACAATAATTATTAAGTTTTGATCTTCCAAGTGCGGCACAGCCGGGTTACGGCAGATGTGTATGAGCCTTCAGTGTCCATGGAAACCAGTTCTTTTGGAAGTGGTTATCCCCAAGAACTCCATGAGAGAGAATCTTCTCATATTGGTAGGTCTGCTCCACCATGTTCACTAGCTCTCCTCTAGTCGGAATAGTGGCTGACTTCCAGTTGCGTAGCAGAGCCAATGACGCTGATAACAAGGCGTGGCCAATCAACACTCTATGTGTTGCTGGGAAAGAGTCGATTTGCAGAAATAGTAGTGCTAAAGCTGGTGAGGGAGGTATGAAGAATCCCACTAGTGAAGAAATCCATCGGAAGACGTCTTGCCAGTACAGCACCACTCGGGGGCACGTCCACAGTAAATGCAGTAGTGTTCCTTTCTCGCCACATCCCCTCCAGCAGGAGTTTGAGGTCTGCGGATAAATTCGGTGAAGTCGCTCTGGAGTATAGTACCAGTGGAGGAGAATTTTGACAGTTGTTTCATAGTGGGTCGTGCACCGGAAGGTCTTTTTCGTGAAGGTCATGGCTTTCTGCCATTGTATAACCGAGTATTTCTGCTGAAGATGCATTTCCCAACTAAGTAGTGGGGTAGATTTGACCAGATGATCTTTAGATCCTATAGTATTGTAGATGGAGCTGAGAATTTTTGTAGCCGGATTTGGAATTTTGAGGAGGTCCAACAGAGATTTATTGTATATTACTTGTTTATTGCAGTTGGAGGTGAGAAAGTGCTTGATTCTCAGATATGTAAAGAGGCAAGTGGAGGGTAGGGAGAAGGGGGATTGTGGCGGTGGGAAGGGTATCAATGGGCCCCCACCCCCCATCATTGAAATAGAGGGGGGACCTGGTGTTTTCCAGGTGGATAATTTGAGGTCCGGGGTTGTTAGTTCTAAAAATTTTTTTGGGGGCGGGTTTTTTTTTTTTTTTTTTTCAAAAATTTTTTAAAAATAAAAAAAATATTAATTTTAAAAATTTTTTTTTTTTTTTTTTTTTTTTTTGTTTTTTTTTTTTTTTATAGAATGTTATAAAGAGTGATCATCTTAA
This sequence comes from Leptodactylus fallax, assembly GCA_947044405.1. Lineage (NCBI taxonomy): Eukaryota > Metazoa > Chordata > Amphibia > Anura > Leptodactylidae > Leptodactylus > Leptodactylus fallax. The sequence goes on from CAMRHE010000469.1 coordinate 927,746, forward strand.
CAGCAATTACTTGCAAAGTCAATATTTGCCTAGAAAATGAACTTTATCCCCCAAAACACATTTCAACATCATTGCAGCCTTGCCTTAAAAGGACCACCTAACATCGTTTCAGTGATTGCTCCATTAACACAGGTGTGAGTGTTGATGAGGACAGGAGATCAATCTGTCATGATTAAGTAAGAATGACACCACTGGACACTTTAAAAGGAGGCTGGTGCTTGCCATCATTGTTTCTCTTCTGTTAACCATGGTTATCTCTAAAGAAACACGTGCAGTCATCATTGCACTGCACAAAAATGGCCTAACTGGGAAGAGTATTGCAGCTAGAAAGATTGCACCTCAGTCAACAATCTATCGCATCATCAAGAACTTCAAGGAGAGAGGTTCCATTGGTGCCAAAAAGGCTCCAGGTCTCCCAAGAAAGACCAGCAAGCGGCAGGACCGTCTCTTAAAAGTGTTTCAGCTGCAGGATCGGGCTACCAGCAGTGCAGAGCTTGCTGAGGAATGGCAGCAGGCAGGTGTGAGTGCATCTGCACGCACTGTGAGGCGGAGACTCTTGGAGCAAGGCCTGGTCTCAAGGAGGGCAGCAAAGAAGCCACTTCTCTCCAGAAAAAACATCAGGGACAGACTGATATTCTGCAAAAGGTACAGGGAGTGGACTGCTGAGGACTGGGGTAAAGTCATTTTCTCTGATGAATCCCCTTTTCGATTGTTTGGAACATCTGGAAAACAGCTTATTCGGAGAAGAAGAGGTGAGCACTACCACCAGTCTTGTCTCATGCCAACTGTAAAGCATCCTGAAACCATTCATGTGTGGGGTTGCTTCTCAGCCAAGGGAATCGGCTCTCTCACAGTCTTGCCTAAAAACACAGCCATGAATAAAGAATGGTACCAGAATGTCCTCCAAGAGCAACTTCTCCCAACCGTCCAAGAGCAGTTTGGCGCTCAACAATGCCTTTTCCAGCATGATGGAACACCTTGCCATAAAGCAAAGGTGATAACTAAATGGCTCAGGGAACAAAACATAGAGATTTTGGGTCCATGGCCTGGAAACTCCCCAGATCTTAATCCCATTGAGAACTTGTGGTCAATCATCAAGAGACGGGTGGACAAACAAAAACCAACAAATTCAGACAAAATTAAAGCATTGATTCTGCAAGAATGGACTGCTATCAGTCAGGATTTGGCCCAGAAGTTGATTGAGAGCATGCCAGGGAGAATTGCAGAGGTCCTGAAGAAGAAGGGTCAACACTGCAAATATTGACTTGCTGCATTAACTCATTCTAACTGTCAATATAAGCGTCTGTTACTCATAATATGAATGCAATTATATTTCTGTATGTGATAAAAACATCTGACAAACACACATAAAAACCAGAGGGCAGCAGATCATGTGAAAATATACTATTTGTGTCATTCTCAAAACTTTTGGCCATGACTGTAGTATCTGCGTCTTGCCTGTAGAGTGATGGATATGTCGCCAGCTGTCTATGAGATGTTGTAGAATTGGAGACGTGAGAGAGGGTACCACATCCGTCCAGAGGGAGTATAAGAGCCAAGATTTGAGACTGTGATGTGGTATCATACGAGACTCAATGGTGATCCAGGATTTATGGGCGTTGTTATGCCACCAGTCCTTTAGAGTAGAAAGATGTGAGACCATGTAGTAATCATATATGTTTGGTATTCCCAAGCCTCCCACTCCCCGTTTTCTGTGCAGGATAGAAGATGGGAGTCTCGGCTTTTTGGAGTTCCAGATAAGTTTGTTGAGCATAGCGTTAATTTTCTGGAGGAACGTAAGGGGGGGTGCTACGGGTATAGTTCTAAATAAGTATAATAGTTTTGGGAGCAGCATCATTTGAAAGGCAGATACCCTACCTAGCCATGACAGGGTGAGTCCTGAATAGGATCGACACTCTCTCTCCAGATCCGTCAGCCGAGGCATATAGTTTGCTTTGGCCACCTGTGCGATGTAGGGAGTGATCCTTATTCCCAAGTAGTCCAGATCTGTCGATTTCCAGTCGTAGGGAAACCTCTCTTTGAGATGTTCCAAAAGAGGCATGGGAACGTTCAGGGGGAGAATTTGTGTTTTGGCTTCGTTGAGTTTATAAAAAGACAGAGCCCCATAATCTCTGAGAGTTTCGACAGCAGCTGGTAGAGATGTTTCTGGGTAGGTTAAGGACAATATGATATCATCAGTGTAGAGGGAGATGAGATGAGAGGAACCCTCTATGTGCACTCCCTGGACTCTGTCGTTTTGTCTCAGGGCTTGTGCTAATGGTTCAATGGTGAGAATAAAGATCAATGGAGAGAGAGGGCACCCCTGCCTCGTTCCATTCTTGATATCAAAGCTGTCCGACAGTGTGCTGTTAGTAAACACTCTGGCCGATGGGGATGAGTATAGGTTTGAGATAGCAGTGAGGATAGGGCCAGAGAATCGCAGTTTCTGTAGGACGGAGAAAGCGAATGCCCAGTTGATCCGGTCAAACGCCTTCTCAGCATCTAAGGCGACCATTAGGGATGGGGTCTTGTTGCGTTCCAGGTGATCTACCAAATGTAGGACACGTCTGGTGTTGTCTGAGGCTTGGCGGCCTTTAACGAAGCCCACTTGGTCTGTGCCAATTAAGTCTGGAAGAATGGGAGCTAGCCGTGCTGCTAGGATCTTCGCATAAAGCTTGAGGTCCGAATTTAGCAGCGAGATTGGCCTGAAATTTTGTGGGACATCTGCTGATTTACCGGGTTTAGGAAGGGTGACAATTAATGCCGTCAACGATTCGCGCGGAGGCGGTGCACCCGACATGGCATGGTTGAAGAAATTCAGGAGAGATGGAGCAAGAATTTGCTGGAAATAGATTAAATATTCGTTGGAGAAACCATCTGGACCTGGTGACTTACCCTTAGGTAAGGACTTTATGGTTTGTAGGACTTCTGGAAGAGTAATAGGGGTGTTTAGGGCCAAGAGATGTTCATCTGTCAGGCCTGATAACTTTAAGTTGTTTAAGAAGCCAGATACCAAGGTGGAATGGTCAGGTGGAAGAGGGGTGTGTTCCTGTAGATTATACAACTGTGCGTAGTAGTCCTTAAAAGAGTTGGCGATGTCTCTTGGGTCTGTTAAATGTACTTTAGTGACAGGGTGCTTGATGTATGGAATCCGCGATTTAACTACCCTTGCCCGAAGTTGTCTAGCCAGTAGTCTGCCGGCTTTGTTGCTTTGGGAGTAAAATCGCGCTTTAGATCGTTTTAACGCCTTTTCGTAATCTTGTAAAAGAAGGAGACGCAGTTGCTGTCTAGCCTGGGTGAGCTGTTCAGACGTATTCGGGTTCGGATTGGTTTTGTTCGCGGCTTCTAAAGTGCGAAGTGTTGACATTGCTACCGTAATCGCTTTCTGGCGTTCTTTCTTGTTTCTATGTGCGATTTTTATAAGTGTGCCACAAATGTACGCTTTGTGAGCGTTCCAGAGAGTGTAGGGATCCTCTGTAGATATGGAGTTGGTCTGGAAAAAATCCTGGAGGTCTTTTTCTATTATCGGGCGATAAGTAAGGTGACTCATTAGGTATGTATTGTTTCTCCAGAGTCTAGCAGCAGAAGGTGGAATCTTTTCTTCTATGGTGAGAGTGATGGCTGCGTGGTCTGACCATGTGATAGATTCAATCGTGGATGTTTTGGAGCTCATCAGGGTATGAAGGTCTACCATGAACATATCAATGCGAGAGTAAGAACCGTGTACTGCTGAGAAATAGGTATAGTCCCTTTCGCCCGCATGATGTGCGCGCCAGATATCATAAAGATTTTCAGTGTTCGGAAATTGGAGCAGGCAGGAAGTGTTGTCTCTGTTGGCGTTGGTAGAATCCAGAGAGGGATCCACTATGTTATTGAAGTCTCCACAAATTATTAACGCACCCTGTTGGATTTCCTGAATGTGTCTTCGGACTTTGTGTAAAAATGCCAGGGTCTTTCGCTGTGGAGCGTATATGTTGACTATTGTATAGGGGATGTTATTGAGGAGGCAAACAATTATGAGGAATCTGCCTTGGGGGTCCGCTTTTTGTGCCGTTAAGGAAAATGCCACTGAGTCTCTAAAAGCGACAAGGACTCCCCGTTTTTTAGATCGGTGGTGTGCGTGGCAGATTATAGGGAAGGATGGGTGTTTTACCCTGAAGGCGTCTTTTTGTAGAAGGTGGGTTTCTTGTGCGCAGAAAACATCCGCGGAGAGTGAGAGAGCCTCCTTCCAAATATACGTTCGCTTCTGTGGACTGTTTAGGCCACGGACGTTGAGAGAGGCCAACTTGATCACCATAGTGTCACCTAAGAGTATGGACGTCGTGGGGATGTTGAATCTGCAGAAGACGAGTAGGCAGTTTCGCAAGTAAGAAGATCAATAGACAAAACAGATGAACAAACAGTTCAAAGACGAATACAGCTTACTGTATATGTGGGGGTATTGGTTATAGGCTTGCCGGTTAAGCCACTAGAGCAAAGGGGGTTGTGCACCTGAGTGGATAGGGATAGCCATCCTAGAATATCATTTGCGGTTTGTGGGAGATCTACGCCCTGTAGCTGAGGGAGGAGAGGGACCTGCCGCCTCTTGAGGAAGAGAGATTGGCATTCTCCAAGTCGATAATAACGCTTTGCCTTGATTCAAGTTATGGATGGTGAAGGTGGTCCCGTCTTTAGCGACAATCAATTTCACAGGAAACCCCCATCTATATTGGATCTTGTTTTTGCGAAGCGTTGTTGTGACCGGGAGTAAGTCTCTGCGGAAGCGAAGGGTCATAGCTGAGAGGTCCATGTATAACTGCACCTCTTTGAATTTGGGAGGCCAAGATTTCTGCTTACGAGCAGCTTCTAGTAATCTTTCTTTTATATGGAAGAAGTGGAATCTCGCCAAGACGTCTCTCGGGATCTCGTCTCCCAGATGTCTGGGGCGAGGAAGCCTATGTGCTCTGTCAATGATGATATCCGTATTAGTAGAGTCAGGTAGTAGAAATCGGACATAATCCTGTAGGTATGGAAGCAGATCAGCTGTTTGGACCTCTTCTGAAATACCTCTGAATTTGATGTTGTTCCTGCGGGACCGGTCCTCCATGTCAGCCACTTTGGCTTTGAGATTCTCAACCTCGTCTTCAAGGTCATTGTGTGCATCGATGACTTTGTTGTGCGATGCAGCGAAATCGCCCATTTTGGTTTCAATATGTGTTACTCGTCCATCTAGTGTGTTGACTGAGGACTGAAGAGGCTGAAGCAATTGTGAAAAATCCGCCTGAAGGGAACTGCGGAGGGCCAGAAGCATATCTCTCAGAGTATGTTCAGAGGCGGGACCACTAGTGGTCGGGAAGCCGTCTAGGCCAGTCATTTGAGTGGATGGAAAGGTCTCGGAGGAGGGTTGGTCTTCGGAGTAGGTTAGGTCTCCAGGGAGTTCCAGACGAGGTTTTTGTTTGAGCGGACTGGTACTCGGAGATGGTGAGTGTCGTAAGGGGGAGGTCTGCTCCTTGCTGGATTGAGTGGATGTATAATGGATTTGTGGTGCCGCTGATTGGATATCGTCAGGGGTTGGAGGTAGAAGAGGATCCATTAGAGCTTTGGTGTGGTTAAGGCCTTCCCCCTCTACAAATGTCGCTGTGATTATGGCAGTCGTAGGCGTTGAGAGTGTGCGCTCTGTATGGTCGTCAAGTGTAGGTCCCGGTTCTCCCTCCACGCCACGGTCCCACTCAAAGTAGTTAGTCAGGTTATTATCAGGTTTCTTGACGGATTTCCTACCCTTCACCATGTTGCCAGATATTCGTCTCCCGCAATTCAGCGTTTAAAGGGCAGATATTTTCAGACAGGCTGTTTGTCGCTAAGAGTCGCTTAGGGTGCACTGGATCCCCAGAACTAAGTCGCCATCACCCAAGGGGAGAGGTACCTACGAGAATTCTGTGGGGAAAAATTGAGCTGCAGCTCAGTGGAGTTTCAGCTAGAGCTGTATGTGTGGAGGCCAATTAGGGGTTGCTGAGCTGAGGTGGAGATGCAGGCCTGCACAAGACTAGTAGGGCAGGAGTACAGGTGAGGGTCCGCTCAGGGCCTGATTATTCGTAGGTTGGAGGGATAGACTACGTCTGTACAGGGCCCGGCTCTGGCTGCCCTGGGGCCAAAGCGATAGGTCAGGTAAGGCCTATATTTTGTATGAGTGGAGATACCCAGGATAGGGTCACAGTGCAGGCACTGCTTTGCCGCTAATCGGGCCTCGTTTTGAGTCTCCCTGATGTATGTAAGGGATCCCAGCACTCCCCCTGCCCGCGCTGCCTGCAGTGTACCTTGTGTCCGAGGTCTGCGTCCAGGATCTGGGATGTGCAGCGTTGCTCAGGAATATAGGCCCCCTCTTCTGGTTGGGAGCGCTGTGCTGTCCCCCGCTGTAGGCCTTAGTGCAGTAACCGCTGCCCTCAACAGCCGCCGCTCTGTCGCCCCGCGCGGCAACCAGCACCGCACAGGGCTGCCGCCTCTGTCACTCCCTGGTCCCGCAGAAAGCAACGTCAGCGGAGGCAGAGGAGGATGCGGAGGTCCGCGGTGCAGGAGATGCTCGTCCCGACGGCCGGGGTGCGGAGAAAATGGCGGGTCTGGAGGAAGGCGCAGGTAGGCCCCGACTCTGAGCCACTGCAGAAAGGCCAGAAAAGCAGCTTTAACACCCAAGATCAGCTTACTAGGGCTTAGGGGAAAGCCCTTGGGTGAGTAAAGGATCCAGAATGTGCAGGATTAGGGTGATATGTGGTGGATCGCAAATGTGACTAATAGGAGCTGGAAAATGTACGTCCTGTTGCTTCTCCGGCTAGCCACGCCCCCCGTATATTCATTTTTTTTTATATCTGGGAAGATATAAACAAAAGAGGAGAGAAAACGTGTCTGTTTTTCACTTTTCTTTTTTTTTTTAATAACTCAAAGTGCTACTAAAAAACATTTTAAAATAGTTTTTACTCTCTGTTACGGTAATTTTTATTTTTATGGTGTCGTCGGGGGTGGGGCTATAAGCTTTAATAAGGGCATTTTATTGCCACATTATTTTATTTATTTTCTCCAATTATTTTATTTACTTTACTTTGTTTTGTTTTATTTTTTTACTTTGTCCTTTTTTATTTATTTTTTTTTTTTTTTTTACATTGACCTTTGGGGGCATCTGATGACTTTTTTTTTTTTGTTGGGGAGGCTGATTTTCCCTGTAACTGGGGTTGTTACATTTAGCCTCCTACACGTTGCTTGCACATTAGTATAGAACTGATCTGGCAGCTCTAACAGACTCTGATCCAGGTGGATCACGTGAACGCCGGGTCAGAGGGGAGCCGCAAGATGGCGGCGCCCATAGCACTGTATACAGCACTCATTGAGTGCTGTATACACAGCCATCGGGATGGCAGGGAAGGTAATAAACCTTCCCTGCCTTCTCTCTAGGAGCTCTGGCTGAAGTTACAGCCGGCTCCCGCTTTCAGCAGCTGCACGATTTTGTGCAGCTACTGAGTTCTGCTTGGACGTACCGCTACGTCCTTGCAGAACAAGGCAATCACCTTCCGGACGTATATAGTCTATGGGCGGTACGGAAGTGGTTAATCATCAAACATTCATAAACAATATGTTTAACAATGTGTATTTTCCCTTTGAATTCTATAAACAAGTATAGGGGGCTATGTATTCTGAATGATTGCACAAGCAATGTTCTTACCTTTCTGTCCCCAGGAGGCCGAACAGGGAGGCCCCGGGACTACCCAGAGACAGTAGAGCCAAAAGTTTGTCTAATCTAGCCGACCACAAGGTATAACAGTAGCTTTATAAGAACAACAGGGTAATAATAATGTGCATCATACATTTGCGGAAAACAGAAAGTGGTACTGTTGTTTCAGAAAGGCTTCTAGATACTTAAATATCACACTACTCACGTTCACGAAATATAGAAAGTTTCCTATTTTTGAACGACTTGTTTTAGCTTAAGATTAGTTTAAATTTGCTGTAATTGGATCACCCCTTATAGCAGCCATGCATTGTAGAAGTGGAAGTATCCCTTATGGTGCTAACCGTATTTGTATATAGCACCTGCTATATTCCTAGCTCCTGTCTGCTTACCCAACCATAAATCAACATAGTATACATTGATTTTGTGGCAAATGTGGCAAAAAGTTTTTACATGTACCAATGTCAGGGAGTATAGAAGGAGACAGAATAAATGCCTCTTGAGATCCAATTTATTATAATTCTATATTTATTTGGTTGTTTGTTTGTTTTATTATTACTTAACTTTAGATGCCTTCTATGTAGCGGGTAATGTAAAATAACATCCTCCCTTTCAATAAAGAAGTTAAGTGCACTTCTTCTATATCAGGAAGAAGAAAATCTAAGCAAGTAACATAGTATGTGTATCTTAAGATCAACAGACTGCCCTCACACTCCAAATGGCTACTGATACTGTAGACTAAAAGTGATGGAAGTTCAGAAGACAGAGCTCGTATTCATGGTGAATGAATAATCCTGTTGTTCATACTGAGTCTCTAATAGCTAGTACAGGAAATAGTTTGTACAAATGTCACAAAAATCAGGTGCTTAATCTACTGTTTCTTGTAATTACAACCTCCCTTTACCTACTGCTCAGAAGCAATGGCACAAAAGACAGAGCAAGGGCTTTCAATTAAAAGCAAGAGGCAATCCAATACCACAGTGATATAGCTTACAATCTTTTCTCTTTGCAATGGTCAAGGTTACTTGAAATGAAGCATAAAGTCTTTTCTTTATGTATAATATAACAGCCCATGTGACTACATAAATAGAAACTACGGATACAGTGTGTGTAACACCCAAGTCAATGGAGTTTACAAGAACTGAACCTTTCCATAATTGGCATGTAGATAATAAACTTTTTAGTGATAAACATCCAGCAATGCCTGTGCTATAATATAGAACTACATATACAAAGACAAAGCAGAGGCTTTATTAGCGCACCCCGTGTTCTGTATTGGGGCCCGTTGGCAATATGGCATTCACCTGACTATGGACAATGCCGCAGTCCGCAGCATCTGACATACAGAGCAGCCGCCCAGTCACATTGTCCCCTTGCAGGTCACCTATTGGAGCTGAAGAAGACACTCACACTCTGGACATCTGGGACCACTACAGAGTTTACTGTGTCAAAGTGCTCACAACAGCAGACAAGATGACACAAAAAGCTATACTATGGAATGCTGTAACAGTGGAACCAGCAAGTAGGTCTCTGGGCCTCGGCAACAGACACTACATTTCCGCTAGTACAAGGAATGCGATTCCTGCCTTCCACAAGCCTATGTCACTGCTGCATAGAGTGTTGTTGGTGCCCCATTTCCAGGAATTGGTTAACATCTTAGTGTAGGGGCTTTTTCTCTCTCAAGCTATAGAGACCTCAGCAGTCTATTTACTTACCGATCCCTGCTCCTAGCCACCTCCGCTTCCCCGACTGCATCCCATATCATGTCACTGGGGCCCGCTGGAGGGCAAGCGGAGGTGGCTTTTCAGACCCCAGAGTATAATGATCGGAGGACAAGGGGAGGCAAGTGAACATAAAAACTAGTGTTACTTAGCTCTCCTGGGCTCCGGTGCACTACCTGCCATCTTTGGGCCTCTTTAGTAATGTCACAGATGTCATGTGCGCCAGGCCGCCTTCTTGACACATAATGACGCCAGCGTAACCCATGTCTGTGCCGACATTGAAGAGGGCCGAAAGTACATTATACTGTCTGGAGGCCACTTTGGGACATTATACTGTGTGGAGCGGCCACTATGAGACATTATAATATGTGGAAGGTTTGCTATGGGACATTATACTGTGTGGAGGGGACGCTATGGGACATTATACTGTCTGGAGGCCACTTTGGGACATTATACTGGGTGGAGCGGCCACTATGGGACATTATAGTGTATGGAAGGGTTCGGGAACTGGGGGGCTATGGGACATTATACTATGTGGATGGGATGCTATGGGACACTATACTGTAGAGGCCACTTTGGGACATTATAGTGTGTGTAAATGGGTCGGTATACTGTGTGGGGGCCAGGAAAGGGGAACTATGCTGTGGGGGGGGGGGGGGGGCAAGTCAAAAGTTTGCTATGGGGCCCAGTCTTTTCTAGTTACGCCCCTGGTAATGGGCCTTTAAATATTGTGCCCCTTCCACCCCTGGTAGCCTGGGCAACACCTGATGCCAGTGAGTTACAATGCAGAGAGCAAAAGTCAACTTGAACAGTGAAACTTTTAGCCCCTGTGTCTGCCTCCAGTATCTTTATATTGTTCCATCTCCTCCCTGAAGGCTCCAAAAGAAGAGAGAGTCAAGAACAGCATGGGAATGGGGCAAGGTAAGTATTAGTTTTTTATTTGCTCCATTATAATGTGGGGGATTGTATACTGTGGGATCAACTGGAGGGTGGGCTGTACAATGTGGGGGCAAGTGGAGAAGACTTTATAGTGTGGGGCAACTGGAGGAGGACTGTATACTGTCAGGGCAACTAGTTGGGGACATTAAACTGCGGGGACAACCTGAGGGGGACATTATAATGTGGGGCTATACCATGTCAGGGCCACTATAGGAAATTATACTGTGTAGGGGGCACAAAGAGACATTGATAGGAATTGATGGAGTGGGAGGCCCGGGAAGTGGTTCTTAATATACATAAATTTGTTGCGGTGTGTATAGCACACCACACTTTCTGTCCCTCTTTCAGTTCTTGAATAGTTGGGAAGTACGCTCACAAGATTCCCATATGGGCCCTGACAGCATTTAAATACTTTTTTTATATGAAAATACTGAATCAAATTATAGAAAAATATGGATATATATGTTGCAAATAGTAATATCCCCAGGTTCACATTTTTCCCTTAATGACAGTCTATATGCCACATTCCAATAGAGTAGCATAGGAGACATACCAGTACCAAGATGGGGATAGGCCTACAAAAATTTATAATATAAAATAGTAATAGCAGTAAATATATAAAATGAGTTTAATATAAAAAAAAGGTAAAAATCTGTATTGTATCGATTTGTGTTAAAGTTTTGGGCATATAGTAGCATAAAACAATATTTCTCAAGGTTAACAATGTTATGGTGACACAGCATGAAGCTTGCAAATATGGTATTTATGTGCTGCTTTCTATAACATTATGATTTTTGCACGTAAGATGGTTTTGCAGATAAAAAAGATTCCAACCAGCTGTAACCAGCTAAATTTTGAAAAAAGCATTTTACATACCAAAATTGTAAAATGCTGTTAAAAGTAGAATGTCTTTATTTTACAACATCAGAAGGCTAAAAGGGGTTATCCAACGTTCTAGTATTGATGGCTTAATATTTATGTTGGACCCCCACACCTCAGCTGCTCCATAACAGCGCAGCTCCCGGTGATAGTTACATCTCAGAAGCCGTGCTGCTCACTTACCATACAATGTGTTTCTGCGGATTTAAGATTACAACACTGCAGTACCTAAATATCAGAAAGGTAGATAATCCCTTGAACAGGTTACATATACAGCAGCATTTTGGATCAAATTCGTGCCATATCTAATTCCTATGATTTGAAGGATTAGAAACTGACCATTGGATGTTCTGTGCACCCAATAGTAATTGTATTGGTTAAAACAAGGGTAAAGTTAGATTGTAAAGTTGCCCAAAAGTATTGCTGTAAAGTTGATCCAAACAGATTTCAATCAAATCGATCATCATTTGGGTGAAAATTAACAATGAATAATTCTTTTAGCCAACTGATGACAGACCATTATTTCTGCAAAGATGTCCCCTGTGCTCCCAGAAAGGCTGTTCTTCCTTTAGGACAGTTCTGTATATGTAAGGTTGCACTTCTCATGAAGAAATTATAGAGATGAGAGCAATGATATACATATTCTTAATGCTGTAAATGTATCCATAAAAAGTATGATTTTAAAGGATGAACACCATAGGTAAGAACACTTATAAGCATTCCAGTATGTAGTTTGCTTTACATGCCAAGATACCAATCTCAAATAAACAGAAAATACCCTAGACAGGGACAGGATGATACAGCCTATCAGCAGCAAGAAGATTTCAGATAGAGATTGCTGAGTATTATGTAGGATCACTGCATTTACTATTGCAATGCTATATGAAGCAGCAGTCTATAGCTGAGCTTCTACTATAAATCCACCATTAGCTCCAATGACTACACAGCATGCTACATACGTAATGTTCTCAATGTTTATATAGGGAAGCTAATATCAGATTCCTGCACCATGAAATTGTGACTGGCTACCTCATTATACTGTACTATGTTTTATTCTGAAGGCTTCATAATTTCAGAGATAATTTAGGGGCAGATGTACTAATCTTGTCTCAATACGTGAGAGCCCAAGACTGTGTGTCAGACACCGTGATCTGTAATATGGGGGCACCTCAGGGTACGGTTCTCACCCCTTTCCTCTTCACACTGTACACTGCAGATTTTAGGCGCAACTCATCCAGCTGCTACCTACAGAAGTATTCTGACGACTCTGCAATAGTAGGCCTCATCACAGATGATGATGATAGGGAGTACAGAGAACTGAACCGGGATTTTGTGGACTGGTGCCACCGGAACCACCTGAAGATTAACGCGGGGAAGACCAAGGAGATGGTGGTGGACTTCCGTAAAGGCAGAAGCCCTCCTAAACCAGTGGACATCCTGGCGACGGGCATCGAGATTGTGAACACCTATAAGTACCTGGGTTTGCTCCTTAATAATAAGCTGGACTGGGCAGATCATATGGAGGCCCTGTACAGGAAGGGCCACAGCAGGCTCTACCTGCTTAGGAAGCTGAGAGCCTTTGGAATCCGGAGGGCACTTCTTAGAACTTTCTTCAACTCGGTAGTGGCATCAGCCATCTTCTTTGGAGTAGCCTGCTGGGGGAGCAGTATATCAACCAGGGACAGAAATAAACTTGACAAGCAGATTAGAAAGGCCAGCTCTGTCCTGGGGAGCCCACTGGACCCAGTGCAGGTGGTGGGTGACAGAAGGATACTGTCCGTGGTGAGCTCAATGCAGAAGAAGAAGTCCCATCCCATGCATGAGACTGTGATCGCGCTGAGCAGTACTGTCAGTGACCGACTGCTCCACCCTAGGTGTGAGAAGGAGCGCTATCGGAAGTCTTTCCTCCCCACCGCGGTTAGGCTGTACAACCAACACCGACCTAAGCGGAGATCATTACACACAGAGAACTGAAATATCTCTCTGCCTGTTAAATCCCCCCCCCCCCCACTGCTACTTCCTATCTGTCTGTCTGCTATTAATGTAATGCCTCTTACCTTGGAACATTCCTGTACATGTTGTATTTGTATTTGTATCTGCTTATCTTTGCTGCTGTAACACACTGAATTTCCCCATTGTGGGACTATTAAAGGACTATTATTATTATTATTATTATTATTATTATTATTATTATTTAAAGGGGTTAAAGGGGTTTTTTAGGACTTTTGTTTTTTAGTTGAAAGTCCGTGTTGCCCAGTGACAGCCCCAAAACATCACTGCTCTAGAGGAGATCTGCATGGAGTAATGGCTTCACGCAAGGCAAGGCAAGGTGAGTATAACTATTTATTTTCCCTTATCTCCCCTGTAGAGAGAATAAAATAATAATAGCACTGAGGGAGTCTGTGGGGCCACTGTGGAGCATTATACTGGTGGGGGGCCCTCTGAAGAGCATGTTATATTTTGTGGGCCACTGTGAAGCATTATACTGGGGGGGCCCTCTGGAGAGCATATTATACTGTGTAGGGCCATTGTGGAGCCTTATACTAGGGGGCCCTCTGGAGAGCTTATTATACTATATGGGGCCAATGTAGAGCATTATATTGGGGGACACTGTGGGGAGCATATTATACTGTTTTGGGCCACTGTGGAGCATTATACTGGGGAACCCCTCTGGGCCGTATACTATACTGTTTGGGGCCAGTGTGGAGCATTATACTGGGGGGGGGGGCCTCTGGAGAGCATAATATATTGTGGGGGGGGGGCACTAAGGAGCATTATACTAGGGGGTCCTCTGGGGAGCATATTATACTGTGGGGGCCACTGTGGAGCATTATACTGGGGGACACTCTGGGGAACATACTTTATTGTGTGGGGCCACTGTGGAGCAATATACTGGGGGGAGGGGCAGTGTAGGGAGCCTGTTATACTGTGTGGGGCCCCTGTGGAGTGTATTATATTGTGTGGGGCTTGTCTGGAGCATATTATACTCTGTGGCGTCACTGCAGAGCATTATACTGGGGGGCACTGTGGGGAGCATATTATACTGTGGGGGGCCACTGTGGAGCATTATACTGGGGAGGCACTGTGGAGTGCATATTATACTATGTGGAGCATATTATATTGTGTGGGTCTACTGGGGAGCCTATTATACTGTCTGGGGCCACTAAGGTGTAGTATACTGTGTGGGGGCTCTGGGGAGCATATTATACTGTTTGGAGCCTTATATACCATGTGGGGCCACTATGGGGGACTTAGGGTAGCATTTTATACTGTGTGGGGCCACTGTAGAGCATTATATACCATGTGGGGAAACTGTGGAGGGCTCAGGGAAGCATTTTATACTGTGGAGCAATATATACCATGTACTGTGGGGGAGGGGCTCAAAATACCTGCTGACAGCCCTGTGTGCTATGTCTGCATCACAGCTCCCTCACTATAATCTTGCACATACAGTAGGGAAAAAAGTATTTAGTCAGGCACCAATTGTGCAAGTTCTCCCACTTAACAAGATGAGAGAGGCCTGTAATTGACATCATAGGTAGATCTCAACTATGAGAGACAAAATGAGAAAACATATCTGGAAAATCACATTGTCTGATTTTTAAAGAATTTATTTGCAAATTATTGTGGAAAATAAGTATTTGGGCAATAACAAAAGTTCATCTCAATACTTTGTTATATATCCTTTGTTGGCAATGACAGAGGTCAAACGTTTTCTGTAAGTCTTCACAAGGTTGGCACACACTGTTGCTGGTATGTTGGCCCATTCCTCCATGCAGATCTCCTCTAGAGCAGTGATGTTTTGGGGCTGTCGCTGGGCAACACGGACTTTCAACTCCCCCCAAAGGTTTTCTATGGGGTTGAGATCTGGAGACTGGCTAGGCCACTCCAGGACCTTGAAATGCTTCTTAAGAAGCCACTCCTTCGTTGCCCTGGCGGTGTGCTTGGGATCATTGTCATGTTGAAAGACCCAGCCACTTTTCATCTTCAATACCCATGCAGATGGAAGGAGGCTTGCACTCAAAATCTCACGATACATGGCCCCATGTATTCTTTCATGTACACGGATCAGTTGTCCTGGTCCATTTGCAGAGAAACAGCCACCCCCATGCTTCACAGTAGGTATGGTGTTCTTTGGATGCAACTCAGCATTCACTCTCCTCCAAACATGACGAGTTGTGTTTCTACCAAACAGTTCTACTTTGTTTTGATCTGACCATATGACATTCTCCCAATACTCTTCTGGAACATCCAAATGCTCTCTAGCAAACTTCAGACGGGCCCGGCTTAAGTAGGGGGACACGTCTGGCACTTCAGGATCTGAGTCTCTGGCGGCGTAGTGTGTTACTGACGGTAGCCTTTGTTACGTTAGTTCCAGCTTTATGCAGGTCATTCACTAGGTCCCCTGTGTGTTTCTGGGATTTTTGCTCACCGTTCTTGTCATCATTTTGATCCCACGGGGTGAGATCTTGTGTGGAGCCCCTGATCGAGGGAGATTATCAATGGTCTTGTATGTCTTCCATTTTCTAACTATTGCTCCCATAGTTGATTTCTTCACACCAAGCTGCTTGCCTATTGCAGATTCAGTCTTCCCAGCCTGGTGCAGGTCTACAATTTTGTTTCTGGTGTCCTCCCACAGCTCTTTGGTCTTCACCATAGTGGAGTTTGGAGTGTGACTGTTTGAGGATGTGGACAGGTGTCTTTTATACTGATAACAATTTCAAACAAGTGCCATTACTACAGGTAATGAGCGGAGGACAGAGGAGCCTCTTAAAGAAGAAGTTATAGGTCTGTGAGAGCCAGAAATCTTGAATGTTTGTAGGTGACCAAATACTTATTTTCCACCATAATTTGCAAATAAATTCTTTAAAAATCAGACAATGTGATTTTCTAGATATGTTTTCTCATTTTGTCTCTCGTATTTGAGGTCTACCTATGATGACAATTATAGGCCTCTCTCATCTTTTTAAGTGGGAGAACTTGCACAATTGGTGGCTGACTAAATACTTTTTTTCCACACTGTACTTGTAGTGCTCCATGGTCATGTCATTCCCCATACAGTACTGTGCATGAACTGGCCATGGAGTTATTGAGGCCTACACAATACTATAGGGGCTGACTATACTTGGAACATACTCAGTGACACCAGATAGTCAGCACATATTTAAGACTTCAGTGAAGGAGCCGTGATGTAGGCTAATAGCAGGAAGCTGTTGGGTGGGTCCCCAGAACAAGTTCCTCTGGTGGTCCTAAGGCCCTTTAGTTTGACACTGTATAAAGGAGAACTATTATATATAAGAGGGCTCTTATTTATAAGAGAGTAACTATTATATAATAGGGTGAGTTACTATATATAAGGAGGAAACTGTTAAATATGAGGGGGCTATTATCAGGGGGAACTATTATATGTAAGGGGGCTATTACAAAGGGAAATTATATATACAAGTGGGCTATTATTAGGGGGAAATATTATTTATAAGAAGGACTATTATTTATAAGGGAGGAACTACAGTGGGGGAAAAAAGTATTTAGTCAGCCACCAATTGTGCAAGTTCTCCCACTTAAAAAGATGAGAGAGGCCTGTAATTGACATCATAGGTAGACCTCAACTATGAGAGACAAAATGAGAAAACAAATTCAGAAAATCGCATTGTCTGATTTTTTAAGAATTTATTTGCAAATTATGGTGGAAAATAAGTATTTGGTCACCTACAAACAAGCAAGATTTCTGGCTCTTACAGACCTGTAACTTCTTCTTTAAGAGGCTCCTCTGTCCTCCACTCATTACCTGTAGTAATGGCACCTGTTTGACATTGTTATCAGTATAAATGACAGCTGTCCACAACCTCAAATAGTCACACTCCAAACTCCACTATGGTGAAGTCCAAAGAGCTGTGGAAGGACACCAGAAACAAAATTGTAGACCTGCACCAGGCTGGGAAGACTGAATCTGCAATAGGTAAGCAGCTTGGTGTGAAGAAATCAACTGTGGGAGCAATAATTAGAAAATGAAAGACATACAAGACCACTGATAACCTCCCTCGATCAGGGGCTCCACGCAAGATCTCACCCCGTGGGGTCAAAATGATGACAAGAATGGTGAGCAAAAATCCCAGAACCACATGGGGGGACCTAGTGAATGACCTGCAGAAATCTGGGTCTAACGTAACAAAGGCTACTGTCAGTAACACATAACTCCGCCAGGGACTCAGATCCTGCAGTGCCAGACATGTCACCCTGTTTAAGCCAGTACATATCCGGGCCCGTCTGAACTTTGCAAGAGAGCATTTGTATGTTCCAGAAGAGTATTGGGAGTATGTCATATGGTCAGATGAAACCAAAGTAGAACTGTTTGGTAGAAACACAACTAGTCGTGTTTGGAGGAGAGTGAATGCTGAGTTGCATCCAAAGAACACCATACCTACTGTGAAGTATGGGGGTGGCAACATCATGCTTTGGGGCTGTTTCTCTGCAAATGGACCAGGACAACTGATCCGTGTACATGAAAGAATAAATGGGGCCATGTATCGTGAGATTTTGAGTGCAAACCTCCTTCCATCAGCAAGGTCATTGAAGATGAAACGTGGCTGGGTCTTTCAACATGACAGTGATCCCAAGCACACCGCCAGGGCAACGAAGGAGTGGCTTCGTAAGAAGCATTTTATGGTCCTGGAGAGGCCTAGCCAGTCTCCAGATCTCAAACCCATAGAAAACCTTTGGAGGGAGTTGAAAGTCCGTGTTGCCCAGCTACAGCCCCAAAACATCACTGCCCCAGAGGAGATCTGCATGGAGGAATGGGCCAACATACCAGAAACAGTGTGTGCCAACCTTGTAAAGATTTACAGAAAACGCTTGACCTCTGTCATTGCCAACAAAGGATATATAACAAAGTATTGAGATGAACTTTTGTTATTGACCAAATACTTATTTTCCACCATAATTTGCAAATAAATTCTTTAAAAATCAGACAATGTGATTTTCTCATTTTGTCTCTCATAGTTGAGCTCTACCTATGATGTCAATTACAGGCCTCTCTCATCTTGTTAAGTGGGAGAACTTGCACAATTGGTGGCTGACTAAATACTTTTTTCCCCCACTGTATTTATAAGAGGCCTATAAAAAGGGGGAAACTATTATATATAAGACATCTATTATAAGGGGTGAGCTATTATTTATAAGAGGGGAACTATTTATAAGGGGGGTATAATTGTTATTAAGTGGGCTTATTTATAAAGGGGGGCTATTAGTGACAATGGGGGACTATTATTTATAAGGGTAACCATTATTTATGAGAGGGCTATTATTAATAAGGGGGAATTATTTACAGTTGTGCTAAAAAGTTTACATACCCCGGCAGATTTTTTGTTTTTTTGGCCTTTTTTCAGAGAATATGAATGATAACACAAAAACTTTCTCCACTCATGGTTAGTGGTTAGTTGAAGCCATTCACTGTCAAACTTCCGTGTTTTCTCTTTTTAAATCATAATGACAACCAAAAACATAAAAATGACCCTGTTCAAAAGCTCACATTCCCTGGTTATTTTGGCCTGATAACATGCCCAGAAACCAAACCACGGTTAGGTAGGCCAACTAAAATTTCAGCCACAACTGCCCGAAAAATTGTTCGGGATGCAAAGAAAAACCCACATATAACATCAGCTGAAATACAGCACTCTCTGAAAACTATTGGTGTGGCTGTTTCAAGATGCACAATGAAGAGGCACTTGAAGAAAAATGGGCTGCATGGTCTAGTTGCCAGAAGAAAGCCATTACTGCGTTAATGCCACAAAGAATCTCGCCTTCAATACGCCAAACAGCACAGAGACAAGCCTCAAAAGTTCTGCAACAAGGTAATTTGGAGTGATGCGACAAAAATTTAACTTTTTGGCCACAACCATAAACGTTACATTTGGAGAGGTGTCAACAAGGCCTATGATGAAAGGAACACCATTCCTACTGTAAAGCACGGAGGTGGATCACTGATGATGTGGGGATGTGTGAACTTCAAAGGCACAGGAAACTTGGCCAAAGTTGAAGGAAAGATGAATGCAGCACGTTATCAGCAAATACTGGAGGCAAATTTGCACTCATCAGACAGGAAGCTGCGCATGGGACGTACTTGGACGTTCCAACATGACAATGATCCAAAACACAAGGCCAAGTCGACCTGTCATTGACTACAGCAAAAGAAATTGAGGGTTCTGGAGTGGCCATCTCAGTCTCCTGACCTCAATATCATTGAGCCACTCTGGGGAGATTTCAAGCGCGCAGTACATGCAAGACAGCCCAGGAATTTACAGGAACTGGAGACTTTTTGCCAAGAAGAATGGGCAGTTTTACCATCTGAGAAAATAAAGAGCCTCATCCACAACTACCACAAAAGAGTTCAAGCTGTCATTGATGTTAGAGGGGGCAATACACGGTATTAAGAACTGGGGTATGTGAACTTTTGAACAGGATCATTTTGATGTTTTTGGTTGTCATTATGATTTAAGAAGTTTGACAATAAATGGCTTCAACAAACCACTAACCATGAGTGGAGAAAAAGTTTTTGTGTTATCATTCATATTCTCTGAAAAAAGGCCAAAAAACCAAAAAATCTGCCGGGGTATGTAAACTTATTAGCACAACTGTATAAGGGGGCAGTATTATTTTTACGGGGTGACTGTTACTGATAAGGGGACACTATTACAGATAAGCTTGAATATTACTTATACAGGGCACTATTTATCATTTATAAGGGACCTATTACTGATAAGGGTGTAATATTATTTATAAGCAGGGACTATTATTTATAATGGGGGTAGTTATTACTGTTTTGGGGGCAGAAAGAAGGCATTATTAATGAGGTTGTCACTGAAAGACGATGGTGTTGTTTGTATATCAGCATTTGGGGCCCCCTTTTTAATTTTGCCCAGGGCCACACTTTGTCTAAAACCGGCCCTGCTCAGAGCTTTTCTGCAGCTAAAAAAATCAATTCTGCTAATGCCATTATAATAGAGGATACCTATGGTTTTCATATTGTATGTAACAGGACGCAAAGCCGTTTTAATGCATTGGGGGGCCCTGTTCAAACTTTTCCCCTGCCTCCCTCAACCATCAATGTCACATTTAAAAAAATAAAAAAAATAGAATACTCACTGAACCGCATTCCCACGGACCTGAAGGCTCCGACTGTAATGTCTGCGTCTGCAGCTTGGTGCTCATTTCGCTTCCCTGCTGCAGACATTATCAGCCGAAGGCTGAATAATGGTGCACAGAGCTCCATGCTCCACTATTGTATTCAACCTCTATCTGTGTCCTAAGGACACAGATAGAGTTGAAATCGCTGTGTGGCACCCGAAACAGCAGGAGATCACCTGAAATGTGGGACTGTCCTGCTCAATCCGGAGCAGTTGAGGGGGCCCCTGCAACCATAGGGCCCGCTGCGGCTGCACCGTTGCACCTATGGTTAAACCGCCCTGACAGAACAGAGCATTTAAATAATCGCTGCAGTATTTCTGGACAGAGGTAACAATGTCTGTGCTGGTAGAAGGCTAAAAACACATTTATCCTATGTAGTAGACACAAAAAGACAGCATCATTTTTTACTACACTGTATTGCATTTCCCCCATAACTAAAGTGATTTCCAAAAAACAACCACCCCAAAAAATCCCCCCAACATTTGCTATAAACATTTTTAAAAAGTTTTGGGGGGGGGGGGGGGATTGACAATAAATAATGTTCCTTCCCCATTCAGGTGCCTTGGAAAAGAAAGAAGATTGATGGCAAAAAAAAACCACATGGTCGATATAGTCTACAGTCATGGCCAAAAGTTTTGAGAATGATACAAATATTAATTTTTACAAAGTCTACTGCTTCAGTTTTTCTAATGGTAATTTCCATATACTCCAGAATGTTATAAAGAGTGATCAGCTTAACAGCAATTACTTGCAAAGTCAATATTTGCCTAGAAAATGAACTTTATCGCCCAAAACACATTTCAACATCATTGCAGCCCTGCCTTAAAAGGACCACCTAACATCGTTTCAGTGATTGCTCCATTAATACAGGTGTGGGTGTTGATTAGGACAGGGCTGGAGATCAATCTGTCATGATTAAGTAAGAATGACACCACTGGACACTTTAAAAGGAGGCTGGTGTTTGCCATCATTGTTTCTCTTCTGTTAACCATGGTTATCTCTAAAGAAACACGTGCAGTCATCATTGCACTGCACAAAAATGGCCTAACTGGGAAGAGTATTGCAGCTAGAAAGATTGCACCTCAGTCAACAATCTATCGCATCATCAAGAACTTCAAGGAGAGAGGTTCCATTGGTGCCAAAAAGGCTCCAGGGCGCCCAAGAAAGACCAGCAAGCGGCAGGACCGTCTCTTAAAAGTGTTTCAGCTGCGGGATCGGGCTACCAGCAGTGCAGAGCTTGCTGAGGAATGGCAGCAGGCAGGTGTGAGTGCATCTGCACGCACTGTGAGGCGGAGACTCTTGGAGCAAGGCCTGGTCTCAAGGGGGGCGGAAAAAAAGCAATTCCCCCCAAAAAAAAAATGGGGGGGGGGGTTAAATTTGGAAAAGGGGGGGGGGGGGTGGACTGCTGAGGACTGGGGTAAAGTCATTTTCTCTGATGAATCCCCTTTTCGATTGTTTGGAACATCTGGAAAACAGCTTATTCGGAGAAGAAGAGGTGAGCGCTACCACCAGTCTTGTCTCATGCCAACTGTAAAGCATCCTGAAACCATTCATGTGTGGGGTTGCTTCTCAGCCAAGGGAATCGGCTCTCTCACAGTCTTGCCTAAAAACACAGCCATGAATAAAGAATGGTACCAGAATGTCCTCCAAGAGCAACTTCTCCCAACCGTCCAAGAGCAGTTTGGCGCTCAACAATGCCTTTTCCAGCATGATGGAGCACCTTGCCATAAAGCAAAGGTGATAACTAAATGGCTCAGGGAACAAAACATAGAGATTTTGGGTCCATGGCCTGGAAACTCCCCAGATCTTAATCCCATTGAGAACTTGTGGTCAATCATCAAGAGACGGGTGGACAAACAAAAACCAACAAATTCAGACAAAATTAAAGCATTGATTCTGCAAGAATGGACTGCTATCAGTCAGGATTTGGTCCAGAAGTTGATTGAGAGCATGCCAGGGAGAATTGCAGAGGTCCTGAAGAAGAAGGGTCAACACTGCAAATATTGACTTGCTGCATTAACTCATTCTAACTCTCAATATAAGCTTCTGTTACTCATAATATGAATGCAATTATATTTCTGTATGTGATAAAAACATCTGACAAACACACATAAAAACCAGAGGGCAGCAGATCATGTGAAAATATAATATTTGTGTCATTCTCAAAACTTTTGGCCATGACTGTATAGTGTCTTTATATTATTTCCATTTTATCTTAGCATAAACATGTTTATCCCAGGCAAGGATTTCCCAACTACATCTGCTGGTAGTTTGTTCCAAGCCTCAGTGAAATAATATTTCCTGACATTGCTTCTATTCTTCCCCCCAACTGTTTTCAGACCCCCCTTGGTACCCCGTTCAGTACCGTTGCAAATTCTTGTCTACAAAGGGCAATGCGCTGTAGATAATCTTGCATCTTTTATGCTATGTAGGGGCACTAAAAAATGAAGTCAAGTGTTTGTTCATTTGTCCGCTGACCAGCAGCACTACAAGGGTAGAGACACACGTTCATGTTTTGTTGTACTGTTGAAGTCAAAATCAGGGGTGGATTATTAGGCCATGTAACAGGCTCTTGAAAGTAGAAATGTGCATCAACCTGTTGGAGGAATCCCAGAGGCTGGGAGTAGTAGTAGTAATAGCGGGAGTTATGAATTATTGGTTCTGCACACTATAGTATATATAAGGGTGCCATCAGAAGGGCTTGTCATAGCCGTACATGTAGAAAATATTCAAGGGACACCAATGTGAGTAAGATGCTCATGTGATTATTTATTCAGTGATAATAACCAAATCCAAACGGTATAATATATAAAGTATATGTAGAAACATTTGTATAATGTCATTCATCCTATCCCAGACGTTTCAGTTAGCAGCCTTCCTCAATGGAATATAGAAGACTATAGCTATAACTGTCAAGGAAACTGTGCACCGTCCAGATAGGGGAATTGTCATAGTGGCTAGTTGACTCAACCAACTCCTCCAGTTATCTTCCTGGGCTGGTGAAAAGCTGAGGGGACCTGCAGGATACCTGATGGTGGTGGTAGTCTTCCCCTGGGGCACCTCCTAATGGTCTTCAGCTTTACTAAGCTGGATGGAAGCTGGTGTGCCCATAATGATAGTTGCAGATAAAAGACTCAAGACAGGTCAAACAGTTCACAACTTTACTGGTAACCAAGGGTGTAGGGAGAGCAGAGGTTGCAGTTGCTAACCGGCCTTGGAGGCTGAGGGGACCCAAAGGCCTCATTACAACACAATAATACACCAATATTATACATAGCACATGGTAAGTGGGCACCATTACATTACACCATTACCATTACAGTCCAGGAGACTCTTGTCATGCCTCTGCTGGTAACTGATGCAAATAACAATCAATAGTTTCCACAGTGATGGAGGTCTAGATCTTCTATGAAGGTGCACTGTAGATGTGGGGTGAGCTTGATGATGGTGGTTCCAGCACCCTGAACTTGTGAACACTGTGTCTGTCTCCCTTGCTAGAACTGAACTGGCTGGACTGTATCATTGCTCTAAATTCACCCATGCCATGACCAGTGGAACAATCCATTAAAGAGGCAATTACAGTTACATACATAAACTATGTACAAGTTGCAGAAAACAATGTAAATGCATAAAACACAGTGCACGATATATTTAGCAGTTTCCACTGGGATGCTACATATACATTATAGTCATTTACAGAGATTCACCTGCCTTGACATCTGAAGCCTCTCTAGAATTTGTATCAAGCATAAAACTGGTTGTATAATTGGATTAACCTGCATTAACCCTTTTTACATAGGCGGATCATACCTTATCTTTCAGGCTATTGCTCACATATTTCTTTGAGGAACCTGATAGGAAGTCAGTTTTTACTCCAATAGATACTACCAATTCAGACTTCTCAGTACTGAATATCACTAAGAAATATCTTGATGCCACAGAGATTCACATGCCTGCCATACCAGGACATAGGTCATTTCTGAGGGTTTATGTACATTCTGTACTTTTATAAATACTTCTACTTACTACAGGTTGTAGATTTTCTTTTTTTACGCACCTGAGTTCATATATGACACGTAAAATTTATAAAAGCTGAAATGGTCATTTTACCTCATCATTATAGTATATTCTTTGTCTCAATTTTCCCCACCATTTCCAAGAAATGTGTCAATGAATGGGAACAATTTCTGAGGCTGAAAAATAGCCCTGACCTATTCCTGTTCACACACAGCTGAAGGTTTGTTACACTGTATAAGCATATGCTGTCCTCTGAGAGCTCAAAATTGCAATAGTACAAATCTTTACAGGTTTATTTTACACATACAGGTCATATGATATAACACTTCCATTCACCTTGAGCTCCGAGTGGCCTGCACTATGTATTATAAACAAATTGCAAATCAACTACTGGATTTCACCCTTTGCAATGCAAGGGTTAAAAGCTGAGTGAGACCTGCAGTGATTCCAGCAGATATGGTGTTATTACCACAGGAATAAACGGAATGGCAAGGAGCCCTGGTACATTAGGATTCCTACTCACATTAGCTGAAGACTTCTATTGGGTATTGTTGTATACCCTCGTCTCTAAATTTGAGCTGAAGGTGAACAAGGACCTATTTTCTGTACTACCAAGGTATGTCATGCTTGCAAGCTAGTATATCTCTGTAATAGGGCATACAGAGCATCATATGATGTCACATGTGTGCCAGGTACAAGCCTTATGTCTGTAAATCACAGCCATGTACTGTCCATATTCTGCACAGGCCATACACAGTCCCATTGATTTCAATAGGTGTATATGACATTCCGTTTTCCCTGTGTAGTTGATCCATGAGAAAAAACTTGTGTAATACTTTGGTCCATGAGCAAACAATCTCATTGAAGTCTATGGGTCAATTTTTCATGGATCCAATACAATGAAAAGTAAAGGAAATTGTTTTAAAAAATGGTTTCAGATCAGCTGTGGGCAAAATACATCCTCAACCCCAAATTTGATGAACCAGAAACAGCATAAAAGGAACAAAAATCTTAAAACTTAACTTTTAATTACAATGATATGCTAAAAAGGCACCTATAAATATGTGATACACACACCAATAAATATAGTATATAAATAGATCACATGCGGTAATGAGAGAATAAAGATAAGAAAACATAAGCTAATAGAACCCTTGGACCATCATAAGAGAATCCAAAATAAAAGCAATGTCCAACCACAGCCCGTTTCCAGACCTCATAGGTCAATACAGATATCACAGACAATAAACACAGTAGCTACGATACCAGAACAATCAATTCTCATACGGTTTGTCTACAAGTTTCCAGAAAAAAAAACAAAAAAAAACAAAAAACGATAAGAAATAAATACTGGGTAGATCTCACCAGTTTGTAGACCATTGGTTGTAATATATGATGTTCACCACTTGTATCATGGGGAGATATCCGCCGCCTTGGTCATCGTTTTCTGACCCTTATTTCTAATGCAACCTTAATTTCTCCAAAACAACTTCCATTACAAGGGCAGTCCACAACTGACCCTTCACTATATATACCTGTCTCTACGCGTTTCGTCACTCCTCAGGGAAACAAAACCGGGGTCTCTGGTTTTAGTATATCCTTATCTAGAGGCTAACTGCCATTTCCTCCCAGAGAGCTGGTCTGACCACTCTGCATACAGTATGTATACAAAACTTATTTGTCAAATAGTCTGTGTTTTTGTTTCCACAATAAGGCCACAAATGTGTGAGTAAGAGCAGGGCTGGCATCAGCACCTAGCATACCCGGACAAGTGCCGGGACCCCAAGCTCCTGTTTTTTTTTTAGGCCATTACCTGCTGGAATAACCACAGCAGGTAATGTGCCCTATTTTCTTACCAATCTCCGCTCCTGGCCACGGCTTCCATTTCAGCCCTCCAGGTGGCTGCGTCCTTACCATATCATGTTGCTGATGCTGAATAGCGTCAGGATATCACTGATAGCGACTTGATATGGGACGCACAAGGCCCTGGAGGGCTGAAGTGGAAGCGAAGGGGGCCGTGGCCAGGAGCAGGGATCGGAAATTAGGGCCCGCAGCAAAGTTATTTGTTGAGTGAAACTGCTATCATTATACTCAGGGGTCTCTTTAGACTTCAGAGTATAATGATTGGAGGCTCCAGGGAGGTGAGAAAACATAAAAGTCAGTGTTACTTATTTCTCCTGGA
This sequence comes from Leptodactylus fallax, assembly GCA_947044405.1. Lineage (NCBI taxonomy): Eukaryota > Metazoa > Chordata > Amphibia > Anura > Leptodactylidae > Leptodactylus > Leptodactylus fallax. Next base: position 954,360 of record CAMRHE010000469.1, read on the forward strand.
CTCCAGCGTGACTCCCTACTGCCGTTGAGCCTCTTTAGTGACGTCACAGACGTCACGTGGGTTAGGCAGGGGCCACTATGGGACATTATACTGTGTGTAGGGGCCACTATGAGACATTATACTGTGTGGAGGGGCCACTATGAGACATTATACTGTGTGGAGGGGCCACTATGGGACATTATACTGTGTATAGGGGCCGCTATGGGACATTATACTGTGTGGAAGTCAGTGCGGGACATTATAGTGTGTGTAAATTCATTTGGGCCTAATCAGCGGTGGAAAGCCACAACAGAATACTGATACTTTGCACCTGAGCTGAGGGCAGAAAATAAAGAATAATCCAAGGCAGATGTCCGCCTCATATCCCTCTTTACTTTCCGACATCTGAACAGGTTCTATCTACCTGTATGGAATTGACTGTATTATAGTCCACAACAGTAGGTCCGCCTCAGCAAAAAATACCCAATTTTGGTGTTTTTTTGCTGCGGTGCTTACAGTGGCGTAACTAAGGTCTTGTAGACCCCGGTGCAAAGTTTGGTCCGGGGCCCCCTACCCCCCCTCCCTAGAGCGAATTCTTGATAGTGACGGTTATGGGTGCTGCAGTGATATCTCAGATACTTGAAAGAGATACAGCATTAGTACCCACAACTGCAGTTATCAAGAATATGGTGAGTGAGCAGCGCAGTGCCTGGCATGTGAACAATACTGGAACAGTATAATATGCTCCACAGTGGCTCCCACACAGCATTATATGCTACGCAGTGGCCCCCACACAGCATTATATGCTCTGCAGTGGCCCCCACACAGCATTATATGAACCGCAAGGGCCCCCACACAGCATTATATGCTCCTCAGTGGCCCCCACACAGCATTATATGCTCACAGTGACCCCCCCACACAGTATTACATGCTCCACGGTGGCCCCCACAAATGTATTATATGCTCACAGTGGCCCCCACACAGTATTATATGCTCAGAGTGGCCCCCACACAGTATTATATGCTCACAGTGGCCCACACACAGTATTATATGCTCCACGGTGGCTCCCACACAGTATTATATGCCCACAGTGGCCCACACACAGTATTATATGCCCACAGTGGCCCCCACACAGCATTATATGCCCACAGTGACCCCCAACACAGTATTATATGCTCACAGTGGCCCCCACACAGTATTATATGCTCCATGGTGGCCCCCACACAGTATTATATGCCCACAGTGGCCCCCACACAGTTTTATATGCTCACAGTGGCCCCCACAGTATTATATGCCCACAGTGGCCCCCACACAGTATTATATGCTCCACGGTGGCCCCCACGCAGTATTATATGCCCACAGTGGCTCCCACACAGTATTATATGCCCACAGTGGCCCCCACACACTATAAGGTTCTCCACAGTGCCCCCCCCCCCCAGAGCCGGTGCTATTATTATACTCTAGGGTTTCCTCAGACCCCAGAATAATGAGGCCCAGAAGAAGTGATTAAAAATAACAAACACTTATACTCACCTTGTCGTACCTCTCCAGGGTATCCTCACCCTGTCCTGCTGTCTTTCCCATCTTCCTTAGTCCCCACGTTCCGTGCCCCAGACGTCACCGCTGGAGCCATTGATTGGTCACGTGGGGCGTGATGACGTCATTGCGCCGGTGCGCCCCATGTGACCGCTGGGGCCTAATCACAGGCCTCAGCAGTGAGGCTGGAAAAGCGCCGGAGATTATGCTGAGCCCAGGACAGGTGAGTATAAATATTTTTTTTTTATTTTTTGTCACTTCTCCTGGGCTGGTATCTAATGGAAAGGGCCCAGCCCCTTTCCATTAACAATAGGTATAGCAGTTGGGGAACCAGGCCTTCCCCGACCACTATCATGGTAGACCGTTTCCAGCTGGCCGCGGGCCCCGTACCCCTCCAGGCCCGGTTGCGGTCACACCCAAAGCTACCATGATCGTTATGCCACTGGGTGCACATGAGTTGCTCCAAAAGGGGCCCACTAAGGCTCTGTCGCCCAAGGGCCCACACAAGCCTGGAGCGGCCCTGAGTAAGGCATACGGCTATGAGAGCTTTCCAGAATGATATACTAGCAATAATGTATTCTACCATTGGAATTTGTACAAAGCCCAAACTAAACAGCATAATTCCCAATTATTCTAAATCTCATGGATGCTGCATTTCCAGGAAGTGTGCACAGAATGTAAAGCTCACACCTTGTAATTAAAAAGTTCATTGAGATAAGATAATGGTTATGAAAAGGTTTTCTATCAGGTGTTGATAGTCTCACATGTTTGTACGAAATGCATTACTTATATGCAAGTAGATTCAGTTTAATCAATTCAGGCTTATACTTTAGTATTGTTATACATAATTATGACACATCTTATTAATGTTCGCTTATTGTATCTTCTCACAGTAGATTGTGGATTATATCTCCCAGATAAAGAGGTATCTATATACATGTGAAACAGATCACATGGAGAACATAGAGAAGCATAGAAACAAATTCAAAAGAATAACACAGTGTGCCCAAATATATATGACCAACCATTTAAAATGGTATATGGTCATGCAGAGCTCATTTCACTCTTTGCAGGGTCTGTCCACCGCAGCTCCTTTCAGAAGTGTGGGGTGTCATTTTTTGAGGGTCAATCTATCAAACCATACCATGAAACAGATGAGTTTCATGCTAATTTAGCATACTGTAATGGAATGGAGCAGATAAAATTGTCCCTGGTTTGAGTCTCAAATCAGACAATTCTCTCCATGCCCATTTCCCAAAGTTTAGTTTTGGAAATATGGTCCGTACATGGACGTTTTTTTTCCCAGAAGAGACTCAGTTGGGTGAAATCGGCCTAAGGATAAGGCCCCACTTAACGGGCCGTAGTGAAAAAGCGCTGCAGGAAGAAGCACGACGGAAACGCATCGCGTTTTTTCCGGCAGCGCTTTTCACAGAAAGGTAAAACTCACAAAACTATTCTACTTATAGGGAAACCACCAGCGTTTCTGTAGGTATAATTGAAATGCTGTGATTTCCAAAAACGCAACAGTTTTGGATATCGCAGCATGTCCGCTGCGGGTATTTTTCTGCAATGTGTGGATGGGATTCGCTAGGGACTGTAAAACGTGGGGCTCCAGCCTAAAACATATGACTATGGTTAGGGCAAGATGAAACTCAAAATCTCTTTAAGGCATCATGCGTGACACCGGCCATGACTGAATGGACGTTTTTTTGAGCCAAAGTCAGGAGTGGATTGAGCAGAAGGTAGAAGTAAAAGTATTTCCTATATATTTCCCATTCCTTTTGTAGTCATTCTTGGCTTTCCGCTCAGGTGATATAAAATATAGTACCCACTCAAAGAGTATGCATATTGTTCACCCCAAAATAGTGCTCACATTTAAATCAGCAGCATCTATAGCATATGCACCTTTAGGGGTTAAACTAATATACACCTCTGTAGCATGTCCTGATTATGAGGCTATATCGTGCAATGAAAAGGTGTGGGTGACGTTTACATATATTAACTAAGTCACCTCTCTGTTCAGATCATGGTTGATACTTATAAATTTAACAAGCATGAAAATGAGAGTTTACCCACAATAGTCTCTATAAATAGGACAAATATATATATAAAAGCATCATTTTGCAAATGAGAGAGAATCCACTGATAACCTCATGGTCTCCCTGCCAATTAGAGCCTAGCTGCACTGCCTCCTGATAGCGGCCTATTTCCTATCCCACATGTTTCGCAGGTCAGTTTGTAACCGCTCATCAGGGGTATTCAGTTGCTATCTATCCATAAGGAGTTATATCAGCATGTGAGCTACATAAAACAGGCAGACGGTGTCACCAGCCGACTCGTCCGTGCATCAGTGCTAGTATGACCGCGGTGCATATGCTATAGATGCTGCTGATTTAAATGTGATCACTATTTTGGGGTGAACAATATGCATACTCTTTGAGTGGGTACTATATTTTATATCACCTGAGCGGATAACCATTGCGTGTGTTTCATCATAGTGCTTTAACACACATTTTCTACGCACTTTAAAAATTAAAAGTAATGTTTTAGTTGTTCTATTTAATACTTTTTGTTTACGTTTATATTTGAGCAACAACCTTTCTATTCACATTTATTATTTGGTCTGTTCATTCTTGGCTTTGGCTCAAAAAAAACACAGCAAAATCTGCAACAAAAAACTATGCGTTTTCGCAACGTGGGACTTTAGCCTAAGACTAAGTAAGACCCCACATAGTGAAATACAGGGAAAAGACGTTGTGGGAAAAAATGCAACAGAATTTTTAAAGTTTTTGCTGCATTTTCCTCTGCGTTTTTTCCTTCCCCTATTAAATCTATAGGGAAACCATTTGCAATTGCAGCTAAAATTAATATGCTACAAGTATCAAAAACACATCCATTTTTGAACATGCAGCTTTTCCACAAATTTATTTTCTGCTTTGTGTGGACAAGATAAAATTAAATCTCATTCACTTTGCTAGTACCGTAAAACACAGCATTTTTTTTTTTTTTTTTTTGCTGTTTTGTCACAGCAGCCACAAATACTAAGTTTACGCAACTTGGAGTCTTAGCCGAAAGGGTTTTTGTTCAAATGTATGTACAGTCATGACCAAAAGTTTTGAGAATGACACAAATATTATATTTTCACATGATCTGCTACCCTCTGGTTTTTATGTGTGTTTGTCAGATGTTTTTATCACATACAGAAATAGAATTGCATTCATATTATGAGTAACAGAAGCTTATATTGAGAGTTAGAATGAGTTAATGCAGCAAGTCAATATTTGCAGTGTTGACCCTTCTTCTTCAGGACATCTGCAATTCTCCCTGGCATGCTCTCAATCAACTTCTGGACCAAATCCTGACTGATAGCAGTCCATTCTTGCAGAATCAATGCTTTAATTTTGTCTGAATTTGTTGGTTTTTGTTTGTCCACCCGTCTCTTGATGATTGACCACAAGTTCTCAATGGGATTAAGATCTGGGGAGTTTCCAGGCCATGGACCCAAAATCTCTATGTTTTGTTCCCTGAGCCATTTAGTTATCACCTTTGCTTTATGGCAAGGTGCTCCATCATGCTGGAAAAGGCATTGTTGAGCGCCAAACTGCTCTTGGACGGTTGGGAGAAGTTGCTCTTGGAGGACATTCTGGTACCATTCTTTATTCATGGCTGTGTTTTTAGGCAAGACTGTGAGAGAGCCGATTCCCTTGGCTGAGAAGCAACCCCACACATGAATGGTTTCAGGATGCTTTACAGTTGGCATGAGACAAGACTGGTGGTAGCGCTCACCTCTTCTTCTCCGAATAAGCTATTTTCCAGATGTTCCAAACAATCGAAAAGGGGATTCATCAGAGAAAATGACTTTACCCCAGTCCTCAGCAGTCCACTCCCTGTACCTTTTGCAGAATATCAGTCTGTCCCTGATGTTTTTTTCTGGAGAGAAGTGGCTTCTTTGCTGCCCTCCTTGAGACCAGGCCTTGCTCCAAGAGTCTCCGCCTCACAGTGCGTGCAGATGCACTCACACCTGCCTGCTGCCATTCCTCAGCAAGCTCTGCACTGCTGGTAGCCCGATCCCGCAGCTGAAACACTTTAAAGAGACGGTCCTGCCGCTTGCTGGTCTTTCTTGGGCGCCCTGGAGCCTTTTTGGCACCAATGGAACCTCTCTCCTTGAAGTTCTTGATGATGCGATAGATTGTTGACTGAGGTGCAATCTTTCTAGCTGCAATACTCTTCCCAGTTAGGCCATTTTTGTGCAGTGCAATGATGACTGCACGTGTTTCTTTAGAGATAACCATGGTTAACAGAAGAGAAACAATGATGGCAAGCACCAGCCTCCTTTTAAAGTGTCCAGTGGTGTCATTCTTACTTAATCATGACAGATTGATCTCCAGCCCTGTCCTCATCAACACCCACACCTGTGTTAATGGAGCAATCACTGAAACGATGTTAGGTGGTCCTTTTAAGGCAGGGCTGCAATGATGTTGAAATGTGTTTTGGGGGATAAAGTTCATTTTCTAGGCAAATATTGACTTTGCAAGTGATTGCTGTTAAGCTGATCACTCTTTATAACATTCTGGAGTATATGCAAATTGCCATTAGAAAAACTGAAGCAGTAGACTTTGTAAAAATTAATATTTGTATCATTCTCAAAACTTTTGGCCATGACTGTATACAATGAAAGTGGTAGCACAGAAAGGACTGACATTTTGTATCATACATAGTACTAAAATTCTGCCTTTGCCATCAGCTACTTGTACAGTAGAGCACAGAACCTGCAGTTCCCTGTTCCCTTGTACAAGTTGGATCTGCTTGCACTGGCAGCATTGTCACACAGGCTATGTTATCAAGTATTAGCAGGTGATGTATTGTTTCTCATTATTATTTTCAAGAAAAGCAGCAGTTCAAGTCCACCTCAATATGTGTTCTCCTGTGTCACATTTACCTTAATGTATATTATGACAGTATGGCTCTAAATACAGTATGCCGCTACCCCCCTCAGCGACCAAAGACTCCAGATGATAGTAATAAGTGAGATATTTATTGCTAGAAGAGGTATCATTCAACCTTTGTTCCATCCATAGAAGGCAGATTCTCACATAGTCCTCTGATAACCATTTATCTGTCACATTACTTGGATGGATGTTCACAACTTGGTGCGATAATGTGAGAAATGAAATAAGGATTTTATGCTAAATGATTTTTTTATTGGAAACAAAATTATGTATCAAACAAATTGACCTCTCTACAACATCTAGTTATTCATCCCAGTTCCAAAAATTACATTATTTGGAATAAATAATAACATACAATCAAAAAGATCTAGTACTGTAGCAACATATCGTTTTAAATCTGGGAAAATACATCTAGTTCAATCTATTATCCTAAAATGTTTATTCAGAGGAAGGCAATACAACTTGTAAGATGCAGTTTGGGGCTACTATGGGTTTTCTGGTTTATAGATATTGATGATTGATCCTTAGGACAGGATCAGATCAGTTGGGGGTGCAACATCTGGCACCCCATGATCAGCTGTTTTAAGCACCAGAACTAACACAGGAAACAGAACCAGAAGTGCAGCGCTATTCTCTGTGTAGTGGCTGTGCTAGGCTATGGCAGTTCACATCTCATTTAAGTGAATAGGAACGAGGTGTAGTACTCAGCACGGTCACTACACAATGGTGAGGCACCTTTGGTGATGCTTATTATTTTATATGCCTGATTCTTTTTTTCCCAGGCATCTACCAAGTGTTGGATTGCCCCCATGTTAGATTGACAGGTAAGTCCTCAGAAATCAGTGGGCTCAGTCTATGGCCAGTCACTGCTATTACAGTATGAAAAGCTCATGGTGAAACCTTCTTTCCTCTAGACAATTATGTGATGGGCCCCATCAGTGCCCCCACTTGTATTGTAATGGCCCTCACACTCAATAGAATAGCCCCTTGAGTGCAGCACATGTAATATAATGGATCCCACAGTGTCCCCGCATGTAATGTAGTGGATTCCACTGTGTCCCACATGTACTATAATGGCCAACACATTTAAAATAATAACCCCCTGCATATAATAACGTGGCCCCCATGCTTAGTGATATTTAAGGAGCGAGTGGTAAGCTGCATTCATTACTTACCACTGGGGTAGATTAAGGGTACTATGAGACTATTTAGAAAGTGCAGGCTCCTCCCCATTCATATCAAAGATCCCTGTAATAAAATAATGTCCCAGAGCTGCCCCTCCACGCAGTATAATGTCCCATAGCGAACCCTACATGCAGTAAAATGTCCAACAGCGACCCCTCCACACAGTATAATGTCCCATAGTGACCCCTTCACACAGTATAATGTCCCAGAGTGGCCCCTACGTTAATAAAATAAAAAAAAATCCCACATACATAGAGACTGTCTAATAATTTCAGGTTTGGCCATCTTCCCCCGGGCTCCAGTGCAGTTATTGGGTCCTCTTCAGCCTCCCAAGTGATGTCAAGGACTGCTGAGACCTGTGATTATTCTCATTATACTTATGAGACTAATGTAGCCCAATCACAGGCCTAAGCAGTCCGTGACATCACTCAGAAGCTTGGAAGAGGCTGAAGCAGAAATAAGACCCATGTCGGAGCCCAGAGGATGTGAGTAACACTGTTTGTTATGTTTGCTCAGCCCCCCTGGGCCTCTGATCATTATACTTTGAGGGTCTGAAGAGAACCCCACAAACTACCATTATGGGGTGGCTCTCACTGCAGCAGTACCCCTGGAGATAGCCTGGAGTTGGGAACCACTGTCAGGTTGGGAACCACTGCTTTGGGGTCTCTTTAGACCCCAGAGTATAAGTAGGGGGTGCATCCAGGCCTTGCTGTACATCAAATAAGACACTCAGAAGAAAGGTTGCTGGCTATAAAAGACGCTCAACTCACAAAATATAGCAAAATTACAATGAAACTTTATTGGGCACAAAAGTTTAAAAACATTTAAAAACATGAAAGTCTTCTATGGATAGGCAGCAAAAACGTATACCAAAGATATATATCAGGGACTGTGTCAGGTCTATAGAACTGTAGTGTAAAAATGTGCAAGATACTTAAGGGGATGTCAACAAATGATCTCTATAATATCGCTACAATGCTAGCCCTACAGAAAGAAAGTGCAAGGATATGTCCTGTTGATAAGAACAATAAAGAGGAAGATATATGAAAATCATATAAATGTGACTGTCGTACTAAATTACCAACACCATCCCATAATCTATCACATTATAAACATGCTTAATCCTGATTACAAATATATACAAAAAACTATGAAAATGCTAACCAAAGAAAAAGCAATGTGAAAATGCTAGCCAAAGAAAAAACTATTGTTCATGAATGACTGTTATATAAAACGTTACCCCAATGTGCAGATAAGCATTAACCACTATATAATGGAGAAAAACACCAGATTGAAAACATACCACTTGATAATATGGGCTTCCTCAGGGGATAATGACAAACATACTGTGCCTTGCATCTATTTATATAATGAAGCATGGTGTTGCGGCGTCTATCAGCTTCAGATGCGAAAGCGCGATTGAAACCTATTGTGCATGCACGATAATAGAAGATCTAGCGAATTATAGCAATATCTCGAATTTATAATTCCAATGCACATGCGTGAGATGTATATGTAATCGCAAGGATGTTCAGCTGCTGAACGACGCAAGCAAAATGTCCATAACTGAAACTATCATAACACAACATCAAAATAAATAAAGCTGCCTATCCATAGAATGCTTTCATGTTTTTAAATGTTTTTAAACTTTTGTACCCAATAAAGTTTCATTGTAATTTTGCTATATTTTGTGAGATGAGCAGCCTTTATTTCCAGCAACTTTTCTTCTGAGTGCCCAGAGGATAATAAGTGAAGGCTCAGGTAAGGTGTAAAAAATAACAAACACTTGTACTAACCTTCCCTCACCTCTCCTGGTCATCTTTTACAGCGTCCGGTAGTCTCTCTATGTCCTCTTCAGCTTTCTTCTAGCCTTTTAACCTATGGCTGACGTGACAAGCCCCAGGGGGTCACCTCTGAGGCCTAATCACAGGTCTCAGCAGGGCCTTCACGTATTATAGTCTGAGGTCTGAGGAGATCCCAGAGTATAATAGTGTTTTGTGGGTAATAAATCCTGAAACTTTTGGAAATCTCGGGTCGAATATGGTTCTAAACTAATCGGGTTTGTTCATCCCGACTTGTAATTTGTGATGAGTCCATTAGGCTTCAGGCTTTGTTTTTTTTTGCTCCTTTATTTCCGCTGCTGTCGTTCTATGAATGGTTTTTTGGGTAAGGGCAATGGGAGGCAAAAGGAAGCAGGAAGACATGACTCACCATCCAGGTCTATCTACCTGGCCGGGGCAAAGTTAGCCTAGCTGGAGCTAGAAAGTCCCATTGCCAATGTGACACCACAACAACCTAAACGAGACTTAATGCACTACCAGATACAAGACTGAGACCCAGCCGCAGTGTCTCACATCAATGGCCAGAAAACTTTATAAACAAGCTCCTTCATAATTTCCTCCTTTGCTTATCAGCCCTGATGATGAGTTTCTTGACTATTCTCTTGGATTCCTTGTGTTCTCACCCTGGTGCATTTTTAATAGTAAATCTGCCCAAATATATTTTTCTATGCAGTAATTCTGCAAAATTTACGAAAAGGTCATGATATTGTGGAGCTGTTCATCATATATATATATATATATATATATATATATATATATATATATTGGCGACCTGTGCTGCTTTTACACCGGTTACCACTGTCCTCAGGAAGGTCAGGTAGGTATAATGTTGGAGGGAATGGAAATGAGAGAAGAGACATGAGAGGGGAGACAACTTTACACTTAACCCATATATACCCCTTATAATGGGGCTGCTTTTACATATAGATGTAGCAGACACAAAGTGAACCTTAGTTCAGTGTCATGGTGCACTATCCCATTTTGGGTGTGTTCACACGGAGGAATTTGCCGCGGATTTGGGGGCGGAATTCGCCTCCGAATCCGGAGCAGATTCCACCCGGAATCCGCCTCCCATTGTTTGCAATGGGAGGCAGAGGTTGCAGCAGAGCGTGGAAAAAGAAGCGTCCTGCTCGATCTTGCCGCAGATTCTGCCCACGGTGTCCACAGCTCGAGACTCCCTCCTGATTAGGCCCATTCATCCAGGCCTAATCAGGAGAGGGATGCCACAACGGAATGGCGATGCACTGCATCGGCATCCCGTCGCGGCTAGACCACGGCGAAAATTCCGGCGGTGGAAAATGAAGAGAATTCCTCTTCATTTTCCACCATGTGAACAAACCCTTATGTGGGGCAGCCGCTCTCATACATGTGATATGTAAATAGTGTAAGCAGTCTGATCATTCTTTAGTGTGCCACAATAGTTCATAGACTGCCTGCTCCATCTGTACATGGACGACTATGTGGTGGTTTATAGATTGCCTGCTCTATCTGCTCATTTTGATGTTGCACGTTTCTACGTCACTTCCTGCAGCCAACCGGATGTGGAACGTTGTGTATCTCATCCCCTGTAAAGGTGGGGGGTTATCCTACTCCTAAAAGCTTACAGACTATAGTAAGGAATCCTCTCTATGATGATACATAATAAGTGATGACCATGATGGCTGCTTATCTCTAGGGCAGGAGCTACACGGCAACTTCAGCCACAACAGACATCATACAGCCAAAGACCACCGTGTAGTACAGCTGGCATCTCAGCCAGTGAACGTGAATGCAGTTGTGTCTCAATGAGTCACAAGGGCGCGATCGCCCAACAATCCTGGTCATTTTCAGTTTTAGACCCAACCATTAGTTGCAACCACTTCCATAACAAATATTAGCTAATATATTAGCAGATTTGCAGATGTTCACTTGCTTGTCATAACGCAACATTAGAGTTAATAGAAAAAACGCTACACTGCAGTCTCCAATCACATGACATATGCCGCAGCCAAAGCCGCCATGTAGCCCCGATCTCAGAGATAGGAGTCATCCTGGTCATCATTAACACTAGCCTAAAGAGAGGATTCTTGTCAATAAAGTCAGTCTCCAGATGTCTATTGAATGGACATTTACTACATGGCTTATTTTGGAGGGTTCCTTACGACCTTCCCTGCTCTTCTGAGTGTATAATGTAAAGAAAACCATTATCAATCCTTTAAGGACCACCATTATGAGTTTTAACCGGCAGTCATGTTAAAACAAAAATCTTGCAGCTGCATGCAGGCCATGAGTGGTTACAGCTTCGTCTACACTGACCCCAAAAAATTATAGGGAGCAATTTAGGAGAAAAAAAAAACTATTTTAGTCTATAAAGGCGCTCATAGTATGAAGCATAGTGGGAGTGGTCATTAAAAGGTTAATGTCTACTCTACCCTGAAGAGTTTACAATCTAAAAGAAGGATCCATCTATTCCCTAGTCTAATATAAGATGTGTTCTGTGATTTTTTTTTTTTGTCTTGTGATGAGAACTTTTCGTAGCATTGACTTGTTGTGTTGAGATGATTTTCTTCTTGAGAAGACTTTGCATAAAGAACTTCTGCTCATTCAAAAGAAAGGAGAAAAACAAAATCAATAATTTAATCTTAGCTGCCAAGCCCTGCCCCTTTGCTGTCCAGCCCCACCCTTGCACTTCCCAGTCACACCTCAGCTCTACTATTAGCATTTACACTTAATAATCTGCTTTCAGATTGGACAATGAGGCTGCTAACACCCCGGGAATTTGTGAGATCTCTGGGGGCTCACATCCCCCTATAGATCCTATGGGAAGATATTGTTTATTGTAGGTAATGTGGCTAAACCCCCACATCTAGTTATTAATACACAATATCTAAAATAATAATATGATATAAAAAATAATATAAAATCTATTTATAAATGATGGCATGAATGATAGGAATGATAAATGTTGGGTACTTACCTCTAAATGCCTGTGGAGGAGGCTGCTCCGTCCATGTGCTAATGGAGAGTCTGAAATAAAGTGGTATATAAAAAGTGAGTGATTATTAAACCTGAAGCCATCACCATTACATAGATATCAAGTCATTTACAATACAAGGACATGAAGAGCAATGGAAAGTGAGGCCACATGACCGCCCACTGAGACTGGCCACAAGAAGTGACTTCACATGTGAGGTTCATGACTTCCCAATGAAACCACCCACAGGAAGTGACATCACATGGAACATTACAAGTTCAGACTGAACCAAACCAGGGTTTTGCTTCATCCAAACACAGGACAAAACAAATCTTTAATACCTACCCAAGTATTACTATTATAATAAATAAAATGCTCAGTTTATGCACAAGTACATGGGGGGAGCACTGGGGGGCGCTGTGTTATGTGATCATAGAAGAAGGTTAGATCTAGCTACACTGAGTCCTAAATTCTCCCTAGCATGGATGCCCCCTATAGTAATGTGGTAAATATTCTATACTGCACATACCTGGTATATTCCTCACCTCAGTATCGACATCCTCTGAGCAGCTCCTGTAGTGTCAGGTCTTCTTATGCACTTGTCATCATTGTGATGTCATCATGTTTTGGTGATGTCATAATGGTCTTAGAATTCCAATGCAAAAGGTCAATCTCTTTTGCCTATGCAGTAAAGGTCAAATTCATTTGCATATGCCCCTGACAATATTATGTGCTTTAAACCCTAGAAACCCCTTTAATGCCCCTTTAATAGTTCTCTGCATTCTCTTTCATATCCCTGAGTTAGCAAATATAAGAGATGGTATGATACATAAAGAATTTTCTGTAGCATATAACATGAGACGTCAGTGCGGAGCCCTTGTGATTGCATGAGGGCATGAGGGCCTGTGATGACTTTTATACAGGTTACAGGGTTGCAAGGTGACATATAATACCTTATATATAGTAATGTGCAGTAGAGGATATATGACTACTCACAGTACACACCTCAGTTAAACCTTCCTATCAATTACTGACAAGATACCAGAAAGCACTATCTTCACTTTCAAAAAAAGGTTCTGCAATAGCTCCCCCTGTGCATTATGAACACCATATTTATCAACAACACCGCACCTCTTGTTGACAATTGTTGGTGTCAGGTAAAAAAAAAAAATGCCTGTACTGGAATATACTGTACATAAGTATACATTTCAAATTAGTGCTAAAATCACCCCCAGACAGTCCCACAACAGCGCTAACTACATATGTGCAACTTCCAACCAATCACTGTCAAGGAGTCTCACCCTGCTGAAATATTAGAGGTTCGTCACCCATGAATTATTATTATTATTATTATTATTCTCTGGGGCCTCTACAGACCCCCGAGTATAATAAGCGGCAGCCCATGGTGGATGCGGACAAACTAAAAAAAACACCTTTCCTTACATCTCCTTGGTGTCCAGTCTTCACAGCAGGCTGATCCAGCTTATTTTCTTCACTTCTCCCCTGACGAAGCTTACATGGCGAAACATACTCTGTAAATCATAGGAGAGAGAGAAAATAGAAAGCACAAAGGCTTAGTCACCATGGGCCAGTTGGTACAGTACATGAATCTGACAGGCAGTACATCCCCATTGATTTTAATGGCACTGACAGGCAGTACAGCCCCATTGATTTTAATGCTGCTGAAAGGCTGTACAGCCCCATTGATTTTAATGGCGCTGACAGGCAGTGCAGCCCCATTGATTTTAATGCCACTGACAGGCAGTACAGCCCAATTGATTTTAATGCCACTGACAGGCAGTGCAGCCCAATTGATTTTAATGTTGCTGACAGGCAGTACAACCCCACTGTCATTGGCTACAGCACAAGAAAGTGAAGGTTCTGGAGTGACCATCTCAGTCTCCTGACCTCAATATCATTGAGCCACTGTGGGGAGATCTCAAGCGCGCAGTACATGCAAGACAGCCCAGGAATTTACAGGAACTGGAGACTTTTTACCAAGAAGAATGGGCAGTTTTACCATCTGAGAAAATAAAGAGCCTCATCCACAACTACCACAAAAGACTTCAAGCTGTCATTGATGTTAGAGGGGGCAATACACGGTATTAAGAACTGGGGTATGTGAACTTTTTAACAGGGTCATTTTGATGTTTTTGGTTGTCATCATGATTTAAAAAGAGAAAACACAGAAGTTTGACAATAAATGGCTCCAACCAACCACTAACCATGAGTGGAGAAAAAGTTTTTGTGTTATCATTCATATACTCTGAAAAAAGGCCAAAAAACCAAAAAATCTGCCGTGGTATGTAAACTTTTTAGCACAACTGTATTACCACCACATAGTGAATGATTAAAACCACCATATTGGTACTAAATGAAAAACAACATACAAAGGCCCCAAATTAACGCCATACAGTGACCATACACTGTATTGGTAGACACCAGTTCTAGACAGGTGCTCTACAGACCATATAAGTGTTTACAGTACAGTTATATCCAATAACTTACAGATGATGTAATGGAGTCATTGACTTTCCAGTTTCTTCTCCATTCTTCCCAGAACACCATGATGACTTCTTTCAATCAGTACTTGTCTCTGTAGAGTTTAATTAGACTTATTGTAAGCCCTACATTTTTCCAACACATCCCCAATCTTTACACACACTCTACATCTATAGTGTCCCAGATGGGAAAAGTGCCATACATGATGCCCCACACAATAAAAATACCCAGTTATGATCCACACGGTAATATTGCTTCTCAGAGTGCCCAATGCAACCCTTTTGTGTACCATATAGTAATAATGCCCCCTTTGTTATCAAGAATTACTACCCAGGTTTCTTTCGACAGAAATCACTCATTTAATGCTGTAGACATTTCTTTCTTTGTTTCTATCTCTGACCCTTCTCCATAGACAGCATTGTAAACCAATCTACTTATGTATGGAGTACGGACTGAAATCACTCAGGTAATTAGTACAGACAGGAGAAATACTGCAGGCACTTTTTTATTGATGTATATTGCAAAGTGTACGATCACTTTTTTTTTTAGCTTTGGTAATATGGAATTAATAACAGAAGGGACCAGTAATAGATAATTTTGTCTGGTTTTTTTAAACATAAAAAAATACTGTATGGTATCATACGTGGAAATATATGTATTTTACTTTAGTTTTTCTAGATTACGTTATTGCTCAGATAATCAATACCATGCCTTCTCTTGTATACCACATAACTGCTAATCTCATAGTCCCTGGTTTTTGGACAGGTTACAAGTAGTGACCTACAGATAAGGGTTTGGTATGTCAGTGACCTTTATGATATAACAAAGTGGTCACACTCCAAGTTTCAGCTTAACCTTAATGCTGGGATAGGTTATTGTAGATTGCTTTTTAACCCTTTTTGATATAGTAAAGAGGAAGCCCCTAAACGGAAAATAAAATGCCTCTCTTTCCAATTATGCTGGTTCAAGACACTTCTGCACACTCATCTCCTATTGTAAAAAGACTGCTTTTTTTCTTCATACTGTCTGTCTTTGTTATTAGACTGAAATGATGACGTGCTGTATTCACACATGACTGCAAAAACCTTCAATGTCACTGGCAGCATGGACAGCACACCACTGCTGCAGAATGGGTATTATGTATCCTTAAAGGGGTTTTCTGGGCAAAAAATAATTTTTCAAAAAAGGTCTGTTAGTGCTATTAATAGGTTAATAAGTGCACCAAATACTTTTAGCAGTGTTTTGATTGATTTCTGGGTTTCTCTGTGAGCTCCTGGAATCTTCTGCATTTGTTTACATGGACATCTTGATGTTCTGTATTTTCCTACAACAACCATGATGCTTTGGGCTTCACTCAGACCTGACTCATACCACCTCCTTCTCTTCCTTCCTGTCCCTCCCTTTCTCACTCACACCCCCTCCCTGTTTCCCTAGCTAGTCCACCCACTACTAACCCTTCCTAACTAACTCAACCCCCACCCCATCATACTTACCTTTCTTCCAGTACGGACCTCCTGGGCACAGGACGTCACTTCTACTGCGCATGCCAACACTCAAGAAGAGGAGGTTCTGGCTGCCCAGAAGAAGTGATGTCTCATGTCCAGAAGGTCCAGACCACAAGACAGTAAGTAAGTATGATGGTGGTGTGTGAATGGGAGATGCTGCCTGCAAACAAGTTCTCCTTGGCAAAAAGTAAAGAAGAAATTGCTGTAGAGCATCCTTTTGGAAGATAGTTCCCTATAGCTCCCTCCCACTGCTGCAGTCAATCACCAACAACAGCCTAATAGACAGGGTCATAATACATAATAATAATAATAATAATGATAATAATAATACATTTTATTTATATAGCACCAACATATTTAGCAGCACTTTACAAATCATAGGGCTCATGTACAGACAAAATGAGACATTACATTAAATCAATCCACAAAGTAGTCTAATGAGGTAGAAGGAGGTAGCCATTTTTCTGAAAAAGCTTATCGGAAACCTCTGTTTGTTGACTGGTAGCAAAAACATACACAGTCATAATTTTTTTTTTTTATAAACTCTATAATAAGGTTTAGATATTGTTTCAAGCAGGAAAATAGTTCAATAACATAAAGAAATAACCTCACAATGAATGAGCAATTCTCCTACTTATAGAAGAAAAGTTGCATTTAGTGGGGCAAATTTACTAATGCGGTTACTACTTGACCTTGGCCAAAATCTGTCATAAATTGGCGCATGTTGGAACATTTAGGTTTAGGTTTACTGGCTCGTGTTAAAAGGGGGTGTGGCTTCACTGAAAAAGGGTGTGGTTTAGTAGGAAGGGGCAAGGCTTAAATGTACCAAAATTTAGAGGTCAGATTCTGGGCCACAGTAAAGCAACTATTGGGTGGTATAAATGTAGACTAGACAGAATAATGGTGTACCAGATTTATAATCCAACATCAGCCCCTGTGATAAATGTGGTGTATTTCAACACTGCCTGTCTGTTTACATTGTCTAAAAATATTACTAAATATGGGCCTGTGCTTGGATCTCCAAATTTAAGTTAGCTACACCCAAGGCAACTGCCTTTACTATATAGATTGCCTTTACATGAAAATATTAAATTTCTTAAAGAGGACCTTTCACGTCCTCATGTATATGCTGTTTTACATACCTCTAGAAAGCAGACAGCGCGCTGAATCAGCGCGCTGTCTGCCTTCCCGTTATGTGGCCTGGAGCTGGAGCTATCGGTGCCGGTAGTTCTGTGCCTCATCGTCAGAAGGGCGTTTCTGACAGTCTAGCTGCGCTGTCAGGAACGCCCTCCCTGACAGTATTCCTCCATAGCGCTGTACTGAGGGGGCGTTCCTCACAGCTCAGCGTCATAACTGGGCTATAAGGAACACCCCCTCTGACTGTACAGGCTATGGAGGAATACTGTCAGGGAGGGCGTTCCTCACAGCGGAGCTAGACTGTCAGAAACGCCCTTCTGACGATGAGGCACAGAACTACCGGCACCGATAGCTCCAGCCCCAGGCCACATAACGGGAAATCAGAGAGCGCGCTGAATTCAGCGTGCTGTCTGCTTTCTAGCGGTATGTAAAACAGCATATACATGAGGACTCTTTAAAGGAGTTTCCTTAAAAACATAAATAGAAGGAGTTTTTTTTTTTTCATATTGAATCCGTCAGTGGTCAAATAAAATAAAACTTTCAATCATATTTGTTTTTGCTGTGCTATCACTTCGGACACACCTAAGTACACTAAACACTTAGTGCCAGTCAGTGGCCTCAGAAATTATCTTAAAATCAATGACTTTGTATGAATCATATTGAACAAACCCAGCATTTTCCTTTTGTCACGAAATAGTTCAACCTTGTACCATGATAATTACAAGTTCTATAAGAATCAGTATGTAGATATGTTTACATGTAGAAATTTTTCTTTATTTTGGAACGTGTACAAATAGACATGTAGCGTATAGGTTTGTGGGACAAAATGGTACATCAATCAACATCGAAAACTGAACTTTTTCTTTGCTTATTGCTGATGAAAGGGATTGTCCAGAGAGAAAAGCTTGGTAGCTCAGAGTGGGTTAGGAAATATTCCCCACCATTCCTGTTCTGACGCTTCCCAGTTTCCTGCTGATCTCTATTTGACCCACAGGAAATGCCAGAAAGTGACTGTTCAGCCAGTCAGGGACTGAGACTTGACAGCACTACAGCATGTGATTGGCTGAGAAATTATTCTGTAAGTAAAGATCAGTAGGAAACTCTACTCTCTTTTCCAAACATTTTTTTCCTGCTGGACATCCCCTTTAAGAACAAGAATGCCTGCGTACTGTCTATCTTGTGAGCTGTGATAATAGTATAACAGAGTAAGTAATAGTGAGAGAAAGCGGCAGGGGACCTGGGGCAGCATTGACTGGTGCATGGCAGGCTTAAACACTTTTGATCAGTTATAGTTTTTGGCATGTGGCTTTAGGCTATGAATTAGCACAGAATTATACATTGTGAAAGCAGTTTGAAGGTCTTTGCAATGTCCATTAATTTTAATTGAAAGAGCCTGAACATTCCTGTGATCAATTTGGGGTAAGCTATCTTATCAATGTGTCATGGTGGCAAAACCTATTAAAAAGACTCTTTACACTCTCTTAATCTCAATGTTCATGTTGACTTTCCTTAAAGAGTACCTCCAATTATAAAAATATATAGTATGAGATACTTTGTAATTTATCTTATTAAAGAATCATTTTCTTTCTCCATGTATCAGGCTATATTTTTCCTCCCTCCCTTCATTCATTCTTCCATAACTAATACAGCCGTAGTCAGAGAATGGATATGGATGAGTTATTTCAAACATAGAAGTCTATGGAGAGCATTCACATCTCCATCGAAGATTCCATCAAAGAGCTATTGTTATGCTAGTTTTTCCAGCATAATGCTGCACACTGACAGTAACCCATTGAATCCCATTACAATTAGTTAGCTACATAGGGCAATGCTGGTGTCTGTCAAGTAATGAATCTGGCATTGTTTTTTTGTTTTTTCTGAGAACAGAAAAAGAGAAATACCAGAGCAATGTGAACCTAGCCTAATACCAAGTAGGAGTCCAGAAAGCTGAAAATGGATAGTTATAAAGATAGTTTTAGGTGTTTGATTTATCATTCATAAAAAAAAGCAGGTGAAGGGAAAAGTAGACAAACTGTTTTCAATTTAATCTCGTAGATCCGCAATTTTGTCAGTAAATTAGATCAAATATATTACGGTCTGTTAGGTATTAAATGATGGGGAACAGCAAATGTTGCATTGCTAATGTACTATAAGTAAAAAATAAAACACGTGGGGACATCTGTTGCCTTCAGCCCGGCTGTCAACATCACCGTTGCAGTAATGATGGCAGGGGAAGGGTGTCAGGGTAAGCATTGGCTCTGCAAGGGAGTAAAGTTTGATACAAATTGAACTCATTTAACTTTAATGGGTTCTAAGTTTGCAATATGCATTATGCTAAAGTGGCCTCTTCAAGTAGTAGAATCTGTCACAAAGGCTGTTCATTCCTGTTTTAAGCCCATCCGTTTCCAGGAAAATGCAATCATAAATATGAGAAACAGACTGATATGATGTGTCTATCCAAAGCTTTGTTAAAGAATATCTTCTGCAGATCTCTCCCAATGACTTTGGTTTTCAATCACAAGCTCACTCGTGAATAAAGAAGTGCTCTCCTGCTTTTAATACCATAGTAAACCATGAAATGACTAATGACATCTATCATAAGATAGAGCAGTGAATGTGTTCAATCTAATATCAAGTAGCAGAAGGGGGTTTTGTGACTAAAGATGCATGTAATAGTTTTGTAACCATATCCCCAAAAGCCTAGCTATACATAATGTGACAGTGCATTATTTTTATTGATAAGAGTTTGTGAACTTCCTTTACAAAATACTGTAATGATGTGGTAGTTAAAAGTGCAAATCCTTAGGCAGTGATGAAAACAGAGATGGTTTTTAAGATGTAAGTATTTTACTATGGACAAGGGCCATTGGGCGCCACTTGTCTTCCCTTCTTCCTTGGTTGATTGGGAAACTGTCTACGCTGACAGGAGGTGTTAATCATTAATATTATGGCTCCTCATTGAGTCAGAGGAAATTACAGAGCTCTATGTATTGATCATAAGAGATAGAAATCACTCATATATGGCTACTTGAACAGCAAGGTTTTCAGAAGGTCTGATTGGTGTTTAGAGAGTCAAAGTGAGTATAATGTATGAATCTGTAGACGTCACCTGCGGCTACAGGAGAAAGACTGATGTGGCCCAGCTGGATGTCTGTGATCTGTGGGGACTCTTGCAGAGCTATTCATTTTTTACTCGCTTCTACCAGGGAGAAATATCCTTGGAAACTTTCCCCCGGCACTCTATTATATAAATAGGAAGAATGATTTAAAGGGTTTGTCAAGGATTTTTTTTTGGCCTTTCTTTAGGATAGGCCATAAATATCTTATGGGTGGTATCGGTTCAGCTGTACATGGCTGCTTCTGAAGCCCATACCATACACAAAATGTGTCATAAGCAGTTAGCTCTAGTTCCTGTATTGTGGCCAGTCAGCTCCAGTTGAAGTCAGTGTTGGCTAACTGATTCCAGCCGTGTTTTGTATATTTATATTTATCTGGGAAACCCCTTTAAATAGATATTCTCGCTCAAAAACTAGGGGGGCAGTGGCCATGTTCATAAACTCACATACGTTTGTACAAGTAAAGTTTATTAATACACGTGTGAGCTTGATGTGTTCACATGTGCAGTGCAAAAGTTTTAGGTAGGTTTGAAAAAATGCTGCAAAGTAAGAATTCTTTCAAAAATAGAAGTGTTAATAGTTTATTTTTGTAAAGTAACAAAATAAAGTGAACAACTTGGAGAACTAACTGCAGAATTTCTATGGATGAACTTGATGTCGAGATCTGGGCTCTGTGCAGGCCATATCATCACTTCCAGGACACTTCCTCCATAGGGTGGTGACAGCAAATATTGTTGTTATTCAGATTTCTCTTTTGTTCATTCACTTTTTTTTTAATTGACAAAAGTAAACGCTTCTATTTTTTAAAGCATTCTTACTCTGCAGCATTTTTCCTACACCTGCCTAAAATGTTTGCATAGTACTGTATATTTATTTTACCAATTTAGTCCACACAAACAGATCTCAGGAAACACTGCTATGCCAGCAGATTTGTCTTTTCAAATCTGCCTATTGCCAAATAATGAATATAATGGGAAACTATAAAAGTGGCCAAACACCACTAATAGGTGTCAGCCAAATGGTTGTGCATCCAGCGGCTATTAATCCTGACTTCTCCATATACATGGATACTCGCATGGACTCTGGCATGCCATATCTCCTAGGTGAACAAAGGAATATCCCTGACTCATTTTAATTCTGACATCTTCTGTTTAGGGACAGTCATGATTCCCCCTTATACATAAGATAGTCAGCAGATACTGCATAATTGGTGGGTTTGGCTGACTTTACTCTTATGTTTGTGGGAGCTTTTGGTATAAAAAGGGAAGTAACTTTTTAATGTTTTAAATACACTATTTAGGAATTCTAAGTTAATAGGATTTCCATATTCCGCACCCTCATTTATTAGCCATCTATGTCTTACACGAACACATTATTGATTTCAATGGAACTGTGTAATGGTTCACTTTTCAAGCACTTGCAAACAGATACTCCCACAGATTACAGATGATTTCTAGTGGCCACAGCAGCAACGCCCTATGAACTGCCTATTCTTTATGACCTTTAAAGGTAATTGGTTCTTTGTGCTAAGAGAGGAATCATCATCTTGGTCCTAACTCACAAACTCACAACAGTCTTCAAAGCCCAGGGCCTTCACACCGCCCACTTTTTGGGAAAATGGCAAAGGCAACACAGATTTTAAAAAGTCACAATTGCAGAAAACTGGCATACAATGCATAGTAAATCTAGAACATAAGATCTATGTGTGCATATGCCAACTATCAGTGGAGCATAAACAGCAGCAGTGGTATCTAAATTCTGCCGTCAAAGAATAGATAATAATAATTATGAGCACATAATTGTTTTAATAAACTTTATGTATAAAGCCACAGAACCCACATTAATCACATGCCTTTAATGTCCTGCCAATCAAATAGATAATTGTATTTCCTCTATGTATCCCAGAAATTTAGTACAACCATTAGAGCTGTACCCTGTCATTGTCAGAGTGTGCAGCTTATGAGCATGTACTATACTCCCAGGCTTTTCCTACATTCTTACATAATATAGCAAGCAGTGCCTGTGTTCTACTTAGCTTTCTGGGTGTGTATCCAGCTTTTTATCTAGATTTCAGATTGTTCTCCTTTCAGGGTGGGGAGTTGTTGTCTGGACACCTCCTGGTAAAACAATGATGCCAGAGATAGGCTCTAAGGAGTGTTCCTGTTGATGAGCCTAGTAGTTTTCACCCGTAGCTGAGAACTACTTTGTGTCATTTGTTTCTGGGTTCACCTTAGCCGAAGATAAAACCTAAATGAAAACAATTAAGATATCTTATAAATTATCTTCCAAAAGAGGTAAATAGGCAGGACACTTTAATAGTGACTATAATTCTGTACACACATGAAGATCTGTAGCAAAGTTCATGGAGAGAAATTTTTGACAAGCATCAGAGAATGTGTTACACTAAAAGATCTTTAACCCCTTAAGGATACAACCTATTATGGCTTTCAGGATGCAGCACTTTTTTTTCTAATGACATTTTGTAATTTTATTTTACCTCCCCTCAGCACAGTCAGGGCTTGTTTCCTGGATCACCAGTTATACTATTTCTTGGTACCATTTTCGAGTAGTTAGAACTCATTGATCAGCTTTTGTGGCATACCTGTCAGGGCCCTATGCTACCCTGTGTAAAGGCAGCATAGTACACAGACATATCTTCTCTCCTATTAGAAACAGTGGCACAAAAAGAATATTATTCCATTTGGATAATAGGAGTCATCAAAGAATTGACACAAAGTAGCAGAATGTTCCCCCCCCCAACTCTCCTTGCCTCTGGTCACCCCTTTTATCTGTGATTGACAGCTGGCTGTTATGATGGCTTGTCTTTTGTGGGACATAATTTTCAATTTGACCATTTGAGATACATATAATTTATTAATTATCTTTTATTAAATGTGTTAAAGAGGACATTTCACCACCTCCATGTTGTATAAATTCGGAAAGGTGGGACCTCAGAATCATTTCTACTGGTTGACCAAGAGAACTCCAGCCCGACACTGAAAAAGTGGTTGCTACAAAGTTTTCTGTCAATTGTTCTAAGGGTAGTGGCACTACATGGTGTATTCCTAGCAACATTAATGGTTAAAACTAATGAGAGACAGGGCTCTTCTTCAAATTCTTCCCAAAGATTTCTTTTAGCTGGTGTCTTGGCACCTATTTAGCCTGTTCTGTTTTTTTACATCAAAGTGGTATTAGGGCTATTAGATTATATTTCACACTAAGCAAAGGCTGGTATCTAGCATAATAGATACATTTTGATTGGATATTCCATCTGTTTCTTTGATGTGAGCTCATTTACAGTCATTTACCACAATTACATATTATTTCAATAACAGCAGACAGTGCTTTCCTTGTCTTTGACATTTTGTATTCTGCCCATAATATAGGAAGTGATCTTGCTGTCGGACATTCTGCTGTAAGGCAGGGTTCACACTACCGTTGATGTCCGTTCTGATAGTGTCCATTAAAAAAAGAAAAACAAAAAAAAAGGACACCTATCATAACAGACATTAACGGACACTAACTGATGTTAATGTGTCCGTTTTTTTTAACTGATCCAATTAATGGATTAGTTAAAAAAAACGAACACATTAGCATCAGTTAGCATCAGTTAGTGTCCGTTTTTTAACACTGTCTGTTTTTTTAACACTATCCGGGGTTTTTTTCTGCTTTCTGAGCATGCGCAGGAAAAAAACGGACATAAACGAACACAAACAGACACTAACGGACACAATATAAAAACCCATTGAAATGAATGGAAATTTTAACAGATTTTTGACGGATTTTTTAAACTCAGTTCCATTCATTGTGCTTCCGTCTATTGATCAATAAGTGTCCCACCACTGGGACCTCCACCGATCTCAAGAATCAGGGTGTTTTGCACCCCAGTTCCAACCAGAGCACCTGATCGTGCAGGGCATGCTGCTCCATTTATTTGAAAGGGGACCGCTGAAGCAGTGGCAGAAATACTGCTATATCAGCCATAGCGACTGCTATGGGGCCCGTAACCTAAGGGGGCTCTGTGTGTCCCATATCATGTTGCTGAATCCAGCACAGCGCACAGGCCCTCCTGGAGGCTGAAGGTAGAAGCAGCTGTGGGCTGGAACAGGGATTGATAAGTAGGACCGTGGCACTCAGAGTATTTGTTCGTCTTGCAAGGTTCACCTGGCGGTTTTGTTGTGATCAAACATGTCCGAAACAAAACTGCTGCTATTATACTCTGGGGTCTCTTCAGACCTCAGAGTATAATAAACGGAGGCCCATGGGAGGTGATTAAACATAAAAAAGTGTTACTCACCTCTCCTGGACTCCAGCATAGGTCTTGGGGCCACTGCAATTATGTCACAGATTACAATTACAGGCCTCACGCCAGCATGAACACACATGACCACTGATGCCCAATTACAGGCCTTAACAGCCTGTGATGTCATTGAAGAGGTCTGAACACCTACGCCAGAGCCCAGGAGAGGTGAGTAACACTGTTCTATTTTTTATTTTTGATCACCTCCCCTGGGCCAACACTCATTATATTTTGGGGTCTGAAGAGACCCCAGAGTACAATAATAGTTTGTGGGTGGTGAACTCCAAAAATTTCAAGATTGGCCAAAACTTGCAATCAACACGGTAGGGGCCACTATGGAACGTTATACTGCATGGAGGCCACTATGGGACATTATACTGTATGAAGGGGCCACTTTTGGACATGCCATGTAGGGGCCCCAAGTCAAATGCAATGGGATATGGCCCAGACTTTGCTAGTTACACTCCTGAGCCGAAGATAGCTGAATGCTTACTTATGTGAGAAGCAAACTAAGGAGATTTTTTTGAAGATCAGAAATTACCTATGGGGAGACGTCAGGACATTAGGTCAGAGATTTATGCAGTGGACAGGTTATGGACAGTGTTTTATGTATTTGCTAACGTTTTGACTTGGATTCGCTGGTGATAGGAAGGACAGTGAAGGTGGAGGAGGTGAGGGGAGAGATACATTATCCAGGCAGCAGAGTTGAGGGTAAATTGGAGTGGTGTAAGAGTGTTTGATGGGAAGCCATAGAGATAGATAAAGAGGCACCATGTGGTGATATTCCATCACATTGCACAGCACATGTTGCAGTGTAACCCAAGATAGAAAAAGAATGCGTAACAAAATAGATATAAATATGACATAAATATGTAAACATAACTTACAGCATGACTTGTCTATTATGCTTGTATTTTTGTTATTACAAAGAAAATAGAGGAATGCCATACACATTGGACAACTATTGCCAAATGTTTGTTTGGCTCACAGCTTTTTTTCCCCTACCTCTCATATACAGTGCCTTCCGAAAGTATTCGGCCCCCTTGAACTTTTCAACCTTTTGCCACATTTCAGGCTTCAAACATAAGGATATAAAATTTAAATTTTTTGGTGAAGAATCAACAACAAGTGGGACACAATTGTGAAGTGGAACGAAATTTATTGGTTATTTTAAACTTTTGTAAAAAATAAAAAACTGAAAAGTGGGGCGTGCAATATTATTCAGCCCCTTTACTTTCAGTGCAGTAAACTCACTCCAGAAGTTCAGTGAGGATCTCTGAATGATCCAATGTTGTCCTAAATGACTGATGATGATAAATATAATCCACCTGTGTGCAATCAAGTCTCCGTATAAATGCACCTGCTCTGTGATAGTCTCAGGGTTCTGTTTAAAGCGCAGAGAGCATCATGAAGACCAAGGAACACACCAGGCAGGTCTGTGATACTGTTGTGGAGAAGTTTAAAGCCGGATTTGGATACAAAAAGATTTCCCAAACTTTAAACATCCCGAGGAGCACTGTGCAAGCGATCATATTGAAGTGGAAGGAGTATCAGACCACTGCAAATCTACCAAGACCCGGCCGTCCCTCTAAACTTTCATCTCAAACAAGGAGAAGACTGATCAGAGATATAGCCAGGAGGCCCATGATCACTCTGGATGAACTGCAGAGATCTACAGCTGAGGTGGGAGAGTCTGTACATAGGACAACAATCAGTCATATACTGCACAAATCTGGCCTTTATGGAAGAGTGGCAAGAAGAAAGCCATTTCTCAAAGATATCCATAAAAAGTCTCATTTAAAGTTTGCCACAAGCCACCTGGGAGACACACCAAACATGTGGAAGAAGGTGCTCTGGTCAGATGAAACCAAAATCCAACTTTTTGGCCACAATATAAAACGATATGTTTGGCGTAAAAGCAACACAGCTCATCACCCTGAACACACCATCCCCACTGTCAAACATGGTGGTGGCAGCATCATGGTTTGGGCCTGCTTTTCTTCAGCAGGGACAGGGAAGTTGGTTATAATTGATGGGAAGATGGATGGAGCCAAATACAGGACCATTCTGGAAGAAAACCTGTTGGAGTCTGCAAAAGACCTGAGACTGGGACAGAGATTTATCTTCCAACAAGACAATGATCCCAAACATAAAGCAAAATCTACCATGGAATGGTTCACAAATAAACGTATCCAGGTGTTAGAATAGCCAAGTCAAAGTCCAGACCTGAATCCAATCGAGAATCTGTGGAAAGAGCTGAAAACTGCTGTTCACAAACGCTCTCCATCCAACCTCACTGAGCTCGAGCTGTTTTCCAAGGAAGAATGGGCAAGAATTTCAGTCTCTCAATGTGCAAAACTGATAGAGACATACCCCAAGCGACTTGCAGCTGTAATCACAGCAAAAGGTGGCGCTACAAAGTATTAACTTAAGGGGGCCGAATAATTTGGCACGTCCCACTTTTCAGTTTTTTATTTTTTACAAAAGTTTAAAATATCCAATAAATTTCGTTCCACTTCACGATTGTGTCCCACTTGTTGTTGATTCTTCACCAAAAAATTAAAATTTTATATCCTTATGTTTGAAGCCTGAAATGTGGCAAAAGGTTGAAAAGTTCAAGGGGGCCGAATACTTTCGCAAGGCACTGTAACTACTCCACAGCTGAGTGTGCATGTTTTTGCAAGGTTGAAAGGGAATAAGCTGTTGCCAAAAAACTCTGCTAGCATCTTATCTCAATTTAGACCTCAGGAATAGTAATGTTGAAATTTATCATGCCCATCAGTTTTTCCCCTGACATCAGCTATTCAGAGAAAGTCAGGACATCTCCATACATGGTTCCAGCACTGTACATTAAAGTCCACTGTAAATGCTATATGATCTTGCTTGCATAAACACAGTACATCTGAAATCTAGTGTCAGAGTTTTTAGCCCAAGGACAATATGCTGGTGACTAAATCTCAGCAGGTTTAGTGCTAATTTAATAAAATGTACTTTTTGAAACCAATTTTAGGCTGAGGCCCCATGTTGAGGAAACACAGCTTTTTCTGTTGCAGATTTTGTTGCTTTTTTTTGAGCCAAAGCCAGGAGTGGATTGAGCAGAAGGTAGAAGTATAAGAAGCTTCCTATATATTTCCCATTCCTTTTGTAGCTATTTTTGGCTTTGCTCAAAAAACCGCAACAGAAAAAGCTTCGTTTCTGCAATGTGGGGCCTTAGATTTAGGGGGCTTTCCAGGCTTAAACTGAATTCTTACAAATAGTCCTGGAAAACCTGGATCTGGAAAACCTCTCTAGGCTAAGGCCCCATGCAGTGGGCCGCAGCAAAAAAACGATGTGGGGAAAACCGTGGCGGTAACGCATAGTGGTTTTTCCTGCAGCGCTTTTGCACTGCAACGGTTTTGGAAACCTCACGGTGTCCTCTGTGCGTATTTTTCCATAGTGTGAATCCCATCCACTATGCAGGTACTGTAAAATGCCGCGTTTTTTTTTCCGCAGCGTTTCTGCTGCGTCCAAACCATAGCGTTAACGCCACATAGGGCCCCGCCCTTAATATTTTTTGGTAGTCATTGCACATACAATGGTTACCCTTGGGGGATTAATGATATTTATTTTGTCTTACAACTAATGTCTTCTAATGAAAATTTTACATATGGAAACTATGATCTCTATAATAATAGGATGCAAATGGTGATCAGAACCAATTGCCTTGTTAGAAAGTTCAGAATATCTCAATGTTTTATTTTACAACAATTGGAATACTGTATTCAATAAAACCATTTTCATCCTTAAAAATATCAATAGGATAAGAAATTTAAGATAGTAGAGGTTTATCAATAGGATAAGAAAGTTCGCTATACAACATTGAGTCTAGTCTCTCACTGGGAGGCCATTTATTCTTATACAGATGATGACTCCCATTTACACACAGTGAACACCACAATTTAGCCCATCTGACAACACAAATTTTTAACACATAGGATCAATTTCAATTACAAACTACCAGACAGGAACACTTAGATAAATGCAAGCTTTTCTTGAAAATGCATCTATAATACATAACGTCACTGCTAGATAGTATTATTTCCAAGTGTCAGCATTGATTGATATTGTGCTTAGGCGTGATGACAAACCTCAAAGTGTCACGTACAAAGAATTCATATCTCTTGATCAAATATCATATTTCACATCAATTGCCTCTGTAAGTTTCCTTTTACTTTTTCAGCAGTGAAGTCATTTTCACAGCTACACCTTAAATTATAGTTTTCATAGGAATAGGTGAAAGAAGGGAAGGTCAATAGAAAGATCTCAAGATCTCTGAGCATCCACCTCTGTTGAAGACAAAAGCCTTGTCTAAAAATGTTTTTTTCTCTGTAATGTATATTTTACTCTATTGCATAAAAAACTATTAAACAGAAACAGTTTGGTAATCTCAGCTGAGCAAGTTCTCGAGATGGATTCATTCAGAAACCCACGCCAGCTTGGGAACTTAACGGGTTCTGAAAACAGAAACAATGTCTTTAATAACTTTGATTCTGAGGTGACCCATTCTAGCTTTAGACCAGGGGTGTCAAACTCATTTTCACCGGGGGCCACTTCAGCCTCACGGGGTACGTTGAAGGGCCAAGATTATTTTACACGTGTATAAAAGTAACTTCTCCTTAACAGTTAAGCGAGCTATTAGACAGCGTGTATTATAAACAGGCGCCATAGCCCCTATTTATAGCGCCCCATTTACACACACTATAATGTTCCACAGCAGTCCCTGCACATTGTATTATGACTCGCAGCTGCCCTTGCACACGGTATTATGCACGGTATTATGCTCCCTAGTGGCCCCTGCACACGGTATTATGCTCCATATTGGCCTCTGCACACGGTATGATGCTCCACAGTGGCCCCTGCACATGGTATTATGCTCCATATTGGCCTCTGCACATGGTATGATGCTCCACAGTGGCCACTGCACACGGTATTATGCTCCATAATGGCCCCTGCACTGGTATTATGCTCCATAGTGGCCCCTGCACTTGTATTATGCTCCACAGTGGTCCCTGCACAGGGTATTATGCCCCATAGTGGCCAAACCATGAACTATTATTATACGCTGGGGTCTTTTCAGACCCCAGAGTATAATGAACGGAGACCCAGGGGAGGTGACAAACATAACCAGTGTTACTTACCTATCCTGGACACCGGTGCACTCCTTGCAGCTTTCGGCCCTGTTTAATTGCGCGCACACGTCACGTGATCAGGCCGGCGCCGCGACCTGATGACATCACCAGAGGCCTCAAGCCTGCTCAGAGTAACACCGATCGCAGGAGAGGTAAGTAGAATATGTTTTTATGTTCCCTCACCTCCCCTGGGCTCCCGATTATTATACTCTGGGGTCTGAAAAGACCCCGGAGTATAATAATAGTAGTGTTTGAGGTCCGCGGCCTCACTTACCGAAGCCCGCGGGCCCACTCGCAGCGGCATCCACTTCCCTTTCTGCGTCCCATAGCGGCCTGTCCTGGGCTGGTTTACATTGAATAGAAAAATGCCGCCCCCCCAGTGAGGGACAATGCCGCCTGAGGCAATAAAGATGGCGGCTGCCCAGGGGCGCACCGCTAATGAGGCGAAGTGAGGCGGCCGCCATCTTTATTGCTCTTGTATTGCGTGAGGCTGGGCCGGATAACAGAAGGCAGCGGGCCGGATTCGACCCGCGGGCCTTGTGTTTGACACCTGTGCTTTAGGGGGCCTTGTGTTTGACACCTGTGCTTTAGACAGTAAACTTTTCAATAATATATATGAACCAATGCAATGTTGATATTGGCATTATATATTGATGATCTGCATTTTTATAGTTTCAGAATGTGACAATGCTGTACTGAGAACATTGTGACTTACCCCAATACATCTAAGCCAATCTTCATCCCTCAACTACACACTTACAAGCTTTGTCAGGATCATACCTAGATGAAAAACTTCTAACATAAAGAGCATGATAAAAGAGTATCACAGATAGACTACTAGCGCTGGAATCTCATACAGCTCGAGTTGGGGACCGGTGGCTATTACTCAGACTGGTACACATGCTGAACTGAATGTAGGTAGAGATCAGGTAGAAACAGTCATGTATCATGTTAAATGATCACTAGAAGAATGAACAGAACAGCAAAGTTTTTGAGAAGACATCAGTCAAAAGAACCACGCTGCTGAGACACTGTGACATATACGGGATACATATTTAAAGAATGCTTGATGGACCTTTACACCATGGATTTTTCAGAATGTATTGCGTACATGCTGGATTGTAGAAAAGAGCCACTAAAGGTGACCATTAATATTACACTCAAGTTGATGAAAATTGACAATTTTAATCATAATGACCATTCATTGAATGAAATTTGACAACAAAGGACTGCTTGTTAAATTTCACTGTAAGAAACAAAGTCAGCCAGCAACCTTGTCCTACAGGGGTATAAATAGGCACTAAATGCCTTAGAAGATTCCTTTAACAAGCATTAGTGTGAATATTTTTCTTCTTGTTCAAGCTGATACAGAACGAACTAGAAGAAACTACATGTACAATGCAAAATCAGAACAAATTATCTGTATTATCTTAATGCAGTCTCCACATTTTCAATTCTCCAATTATATTTGCATATAGAAGGCTATACTTTATGATGAGTCATTGTACCTCCCTTATATAATAGTAAGATACCTGTAAATACAAACTTCATTGGCAACATGTATTGAAAATAGGACACATGCTGTATTCTTTTCATAGGAAACATACTGCTGCAGGCTGTGCAATTCTTCCCATCAAATACTGCAGAATCTGCTATGGAGCATCAGACACAGAAGTGCACAGGCAGAGTAAGTGAAGGTCCAAGGAAGGTGTGAAAATATAAACAGCTTTACTCACCTATCCTCACCTCTCCTGGGCATCCTCATGGTGTTCAGTGCTCCCATGATGTCCGTCTATTCCAGTCTCCTGGGTGATGTCGCACACCCAAGGGTCACCACTGAGGCCTATGATTGGCCTGAGCAGTCACATGGGGCACACCGAGGTCATGATGTTTGGAATTAAGAACGGTATGATGTCAGTAGGCCTCATGTGAATGGACCTCAGAGGTGGCCCTGGGCCATGTGATGTTACCCAGAAGGCCTGAAGGGGACACCAGTGGTAGCACTGGACGCAACAAGGATGCCCAAGATAGGTAAAGGATAATGAGCATAACTTTTTGTTATGTTTCCACACCTACAGTGAAGAGATCCCAGAGTATAATAGTGGTTCGTGGGTGATGAAGCCCCAAAGTTCCAAGTTCAGATTGAATCCGAAACTTTTGAAAAATTCAGGTTGCATCCAGTTTGATCCAAACTGGTTTCCTCATTTCTAATAGTGACATGGAATACTGGCTTGGTAGTTTAGGACATACAGTGACATGGAAAAGAGCATGGTAATTTAGTGGAAAAAGAAAGACTTCTGATCTCCACAGTAGGAATCACTAGGGAAGTAAAATGGTGTGAAGGAGAAACACAAAAAACTAAACCGTGGGAAAAGTGCAGGAACAGAGTAAGCTACAGCCAAGGTATTAACATACACAGAATACTTAATTCAGGAATACTGAATAAGCTATGGAGATCATACAAGACAACAAAGCAATTTGTATGACAGCACCGCAATTTGTCTGTACTTCAGAATAAAAGGTAATGGTGACTAAGGTTAGCATGAAGGAGGACATTCCGATTGGGCCCAAAAAGTTGCTGCCAGAAACTTCTGGCGGTAGTTTAAACGCTCAACATGTCATGACTTCAGACAATGCCATGGCTTCTACAGTAAAATGAAAATTGGGCTGAGCAACTCTTCTAATAAGCCTGTTAAATAAACTGAGGGCTTCTACTATTCCACCTTGGAAATCAAGAGTCATCAGGCCTGGGAGACAATATAATCATTGTCCAGGAAAGAACAGCTGTATAACCTTGTCCCCTGGGAAGCCAAGGACATCTGTGACCTGTCCTGCTAGTCTATTTGACCTTTAGAAAAAGAACAACTCTGCTTTCAACGATGCCACCTATAGAGCAGTGTTGTACATAACATAAATGCCTGAAAACTGTAAAGGGACTGTGCCAATTGGCTAAGGCAGTATTTTGGAGGTGTTCCAGGGAAAAGCAATTTATGAGTTGTCTGTAAGTGTGGTTCGTATATAAGAATTTATGCACATGTCTAGCTAGCAACTTCCTTTCACACCCTCTACCTGTATATTTCCTTGAATTCTTCTCCCTTAGTTAAGAAGTTTTATGTGCCTTGAAGGGTTTTTCCCATGAGCATAATCATATATAAATTTGTAGTCAAAATAGTCTTATATACAGCATGTGCTTGAGCTATTACTGATGGGATGTTAGCCATAGACAACATGCAGCTTTCCTTACTGTGCTCATAGATTTCTCTCTTTTCTGTGTCAGCTTCATTATAACCTGGATTTACAGTCCAGTTTTCCCGGATCTCTTATATCATGTTCCCTAGGGCTTTGCTCAGCTATTTTTATGCTTTTTTACAGTTACCCCTGGCAGAATTATGTGTAAAGAAACCAGTTGTAAGTAGTAATGGGTAGGGGAGGTGACAGACTGCTCTGTATTGTACATCCCTTTAATCTCAGAGAGAAAAGTAAAATGTGCTTCAGCCATAATGAGGCTATTAGTGACATAAAAAGTAATAGGAATATGAAGGCTTATACGGACAGAGAAAAGATCGCGCAGCAAGATCTTGCACATATTTCAACTTTTCATAAAAATTCAGGTACCCAAAAAATTTGAAGAGAGTTTTAACCCTTTCTCAAAATTTTAAAGTACAGCGGATGTTGTGTATTTAAATATGGTGGTCGCGCAGTAGCTGAACAACCACCACAGCCACCGGGTCTCTGCAATATTATACAGCAGAGACTGATTGTGGGCATTAACTCCACTGACACCTTGGTCAAAACTGGCCAAGGTGCCATATACCTGGCGGCACACGGGTGCCGCAATTTTGGAATGTATCACCAGTCCAAATCTTGGACTCAGCAATCCATTGCCATGACACCTGGGAACCTATTGAAGGCTCCCAGGTTTGTCTGGCATATACTTGTATTATAGGCTGCTTTATGCAGCCTGTAACACAAGTGCCATGATTTTACAAAGCATAAGAATGTATTAACATTGTATTAGTGATCAGACCCACTGGGGTTCAAAACCCCCCAGGGGGTCTAAAAAATACAGTAAAAAAACAAAAATCAAAGCGCCCCCTTTACCCCCGAGAACACATATAAAACTACATAAATATCCCTTTGTCGCAAAACACCCAGTCTATAAACTTATACAAATATTTTTACCATACTGTGAATACCATAGTGGGGAAAAAAAAGCAAATGAGCTGAATCACCTTTCGTTGTTTCGCTACCTCCTATAAAAATTTTAATAAAAAGCAATCAAAGCAATAGACATTTCCCAAATTGGTATAAATAAAAAGTACATGTGGTCCTGCCAAAAAAAAAAGCCTTATGCATATATAAAAATGTTATGGGTGTCAGATTACTCCAAAAAAAATTTTTTTTTTTGCAACCTTTTGGATTTTTTAAGGGATTAAAACCATAAAAAAGCATATAAATTTGGTATAGCCGTAATCAAAAAGACCAATACAATACAGGTCATTTTGGCTGCACAATGAACGCTGTAAAAACAAAGTCTGTGAGAAAGTTGCACAAATGTAATTTTTCTCCAGTTCCACCCTATTCTGAATTTTTTTCCAGCTTCTAGTCTCATAAAACTCTGCTAAATTTTTAATTACTTATATTTGCAAAAATGTTTAACTTTATTGTCTACAATGATTACCAATGTTGTTTTGCAGTGTTGGAGTCTTGGATTCAACCCCAGCCAAGGGCACTATCGGCATGGAGTTAATATGTTCTCCCCATGTTTGTGTAGGTTTCCGCTGAGTACTCCAGTACTCTAAAAATTTAGCTGTGCTGATCAATTATTTTCCATAGACATGCTTTATCTACATTTGCATATGAACACTCCTGAGTAAAATACTTGTAGGTATAAGTTATGAGGGATCAGAAAGATATTATTCCTTTCGGTTGGAGAACCCCCAGTTGATCTATCAATCTCCGATTCTCGCCTGGAGATTACAAATTATGACCCATATTCTGCAGCTTGGCATCTAGCTGACAGAATGAGCTCTAACATGGAAGCTGCTTGGTTTCCTCTACTTAGGGAAACAGAATCTATGATTTGTTATTTAAGATGATTTCATAATTAGACGTCATTTGGGTAATTATTTAAGCAGATTGTTTCATAGTCTACCAAATATGGATTTCCAGTCAATATACCAAATGAAAAAAACAAAAGTAAAAATTACACAAATTATTCCTTTCTATTAACCAAAAATTCTATTTATTATTCTCTATGTAGTAGAGACCTGGGTCTAAAAGTTATACAGTGAGTGCAAACAACCCAGAACATTAATAAAAAAAAAATTCCATTACGTTCAATGAGAAAAGTGCCAGCACACCAGCTTTATCTGGGCATAAATACTGATAAATCTGCCCCAACTGTTCCCGAGCCGCTGACTTAAGAAATATACACTCTTTCTGAACAATAAAAGCGCAGTTGTGTTATGGCCTAAAAGTCATAATTATCTATGTCTGTCAGTTGCTGCATTATACTTCTGGACAGTTTTCCCTGGTGAAAATCACTGAAGGACCCATCCAAAGTGTGAGGTGCTAATTCATACAGACATTTTAATTTTCGCCGCTTCTCTTAATTTGCTTTCCCTTCTATGAGAAAACTTTCTTAGAGATGGAAGACTGTGTACAGACATGGCTGTGAATTTAGAAGAGGCTTGTAAAGTTTGACAGCTCTGGCTATAAAACTGTCATACTACCTATATCAGTCACTACCCTCTCTGAGTCTGTAGGAAAGACTACTGCACATGAATTTATACTGTTTGATTGATCCCGTTGGCATTTTCATGAGTGCATATTAGTGATACATGTTTTAATGGGCAACAACATTTGCATAAAATAAAACAGGAGAACACAAAACACTCGTAAAAGTAAGACTCAAGCAACTCTTGAGACTGTTGTGTGAGGTTGGGAACACAGTAGCACTGAAAGGGTTGAAGAATAAGACAGCACTACTATATTACATGCATTTTAGACTAAATCGCACTCTCTAATCCAGTAAGGCCAGAAAGTAGAGTCTAGTTGGGTCTCTCATGAATAACAATCTAAGGGTGGGTTCACACTATCGTTCTTATATGCTTTCATCCATCATAGGAGCAAGGGATTTTAACGGCAGCAATAGAGTAATTGAGACAGACAGAGTACCGTCCATCTGAATTCATTCTAATGTAAAAAAAAAAAAACATGACGGAAGAAAAAGTCCTCCATGCACAATAACGGTAGTGTGCAAGCAAGGCAAATTATCATGATACACTACTAAAGTCTAATGAAGTCCAGCAGGATGCATTATGGATGAACATTTCCTTACCAGATGACTAGTCAACAGCAATGGCCAGCAAAGACTCCTAACCACATTACTTATCAGATAACCAGCAGAGATCCCTAACAATATTAAAGACAAAGCAGAGAAGTGAGAGTGTGTCTACATGCCTGGGCTGCCCCATGCATCCAAAATATTACATAGGTTCAAGATAATTTCTCCAAATAACCTTCAGGCAACAGATTCCATAAGGAATTAGCTCTCCGTTCACTGAATGTATATGTACAGTAGGGAAAAAATATTTACTCAGCCACCAATTGTGCAAGTTCTCCCACTTAAAAAGATGAGAGAGGCCTGCAATTGATATCATAGGTAGATCTCAACTATGAGAGACAAAATGAGAAATCAAATCCAGAAAATTACATTGTCTGATTTTTAAAGAATTTATTTGCAAATTATGGTGGAAAATAAGTATTTGGTCAATAACAAAAGTTCATCTCAATACTTTGTTATATATCCTTTGTTGGCAATGACAGAGGTCAAACCTTTTCTGTAATTCTTCACACGGTTGGCACACATTGTTGCTGGTATGTTGGCCCATTCCTCCATACAGATCTCCTCTAGAGCAGTGATGTTTTGGGGCTGTCACTGGGCAACACTGGACTTTCAACTCCCTCCAAAGGTTTTCTATGGGGTTGAGATCTGGATACTGGCTAGGCCACTCCAGGACCTTGAAATGCTTCTTACAAAGCCACTCCTTCGTTGCCCTGGTGGTGTGCTTAGGATCATTGTCATGCTGAAAGACCCAGCCACGTTTCATCTTCAATGCCCTTGCTGATAGAAGGAGGTTTGCACTCAAAATCTCACGATACATGGCCCCATTCATTCTTTCATGTACATGGATCAGTCGTCCTGATCCCTTTGCAGAGAAACAGCCCCAAAGCATGATGTTGCCACCCCCATGCTTCACAGTAGGTATGGTGTTCTTTTGATGCAACTCAGCATTCACTCTCCTCCAAACACGACAAGTTGTGTTTCTACCAAACAGTTCTACTTTGGTTTCATCTGACCATATGACATTCTCCCAATACTCTTCTGGAACATCCAAATGCTTTCTAGCAAAATTCAGTTGGGCCCGGATATGTACTGGCTTAAGCAGGGGGACACGTCTGGCACTGCAGGATCTGAGTCCCTGGCGGCGTAGTGTGTTACTGACGGTAGCCTTTGTTACGTTAGTCCCAGCTTTCTGCAGGTCATTGACTAGGTCCCCCCATGTGGTTCTGGGATTTTTGCTCACCATTCTTGTGATCATTTTGACTCCACGGGGTGAGGTCTTGCAGGGAACCCCTGGGGGGGGGGGGTTTTCGTGTGTTTTTTTGTCCCCCCCTTTTCTTTTTTTTTCCCCCCCCTTTTTTTTCCCCCCCCCCCCCCCCCCCCCCTTTTTTTTTTTCCCCTCCCCCCCCCGGCCCGCCCTTTTTTTTTTTTTTTTTTTCCCCCCAGCTCTTTGGCTTCCCCATAGTGGAGTTTGGAGTGTGACTGTTTGAGGTTGTGGACGGTGTCTTTTATACTGATAACATGTCAAACAGGAGCCATTACTACAGATACTGAGTGGGGGACAGAGGGGCCCCTTAAAAAAGAAGACAGGTGTGACAGCCTGTCTTTCTGCTTGTAAGTGACCAAAACTCCACCATAATCAAAAAATCCCTAAATCAGACAAGTGATTTTTTGGATTTGTTTTCTCATTTTGCTCTCATAGTTGAGGTCTACCTATGATGTCAATTACAGGCCTCTCTCTCTTTTAAGTGGGAGAACTTGCACAATTGGTGGCTGACTAAATACTTTCCCCACTGTATTGTAAAAATGTTTAGAAGATGAACTAACCCATCAGTATGTTAAGGATGATCGAAACCCACAATCAGACACACCAAAATCAGACCGCCCCTCGTCCCCCAATATTTATCGAACCAAATTTGGGCTAGGTGTAGCCGTTGCAGCCGCCTTTCTGCCCTCAACAGCAGGAGAATGTAGGACGTCTCCGAACACTGATGGTTAAC
This sequence comes from Leptodactylus fallax, assembly GCA_947044405.1. Lineage (NCBI taxonomy): Eukaryota > Metazoa > Chordata > Amphibia > Anura > Leptodactylidae > Leptodactylus > Leptodactylus fallax. The sequence continues at coordinate 992,880 of CAMRHE010000469.1, forward strand.
CAGCACACCAAAATCAGCAGGTTCAGACGCCTTTATTCTTTTTTTTTTTAAGATCCTTTGCACTGCCCTCTTAAAATGTGATGCTTTATAGATGGGTATTTGCATTTACTTATTATGTCACACAATAAATGTAGTCATAGCTATATATAGCACATGAGGCTTGAGGGATCAAATGCAACCTTGTTTCAGGTAACCTGAAGTCATTGCATACCCAAACAATAGCAAACAATAGAAACGTATTAATGGTATATTAAGCAGCAATGCTAGCATTTTTGGAACTACGAAATTACCTAGAGAGTTGGAAAAAGTGTATCTCCAGTTATAAAAAAAAAACTTTTTTAACTGGTGGTCTGCTTTAAGTAAGCTTACAAATTTTCTTAAATTTCTTACATTTCTTTAACTTTCTTTTAAAGTAGCACTCAGCACAAAAAATGTTATTCTCTGCCTCATTAGAAAGGTACATGATGTAAACTGTAATAAAGGTAATCTTCTTACCAGTGGCTGTATTTTTTATCCAATCCATTCTGGTCCAATGCATTCATGTGTCATGTGACTGACTTTCCGACAGACACAGCATCTTAAGTGCAAACAGGAGGTCAGATTTCTCTATTCATTCATATGAGAGCATCAGTGTGAGTCTCATAGGAAGCAATAGCAGCAAAATGCAGTGGAGAAGCAACGAAAAATACTAATGTTTTTTTTCAGTATTTTTTTCTGCTGCATTTCTGCTGAAATTGTTCTGCCACTTGTGGCCACATGTTAGGGAAACACATTGTTTTCATCTGTCTCATTGAAAGTAGCAGAAAAAGAAGCTGCGTTTTACAGTCCCTGTCCCTGAGACCCAAGTAGCAGTCGCTAATGTCAGGTAGAAGCGCCGAAGAGAACAGGGAGTCGCTCCGGAGTAGTGAGTAACATCGTTTTTTTTGTTTGATCACCTCTCCTGGGGCTCCACTTATTATACTCTGGGGTATGAAGAGACCCCACAGTATAATAATAGCTTGTGAGTGGCGAACCCCAAATATTTTGGGTTTCGTTGAACCCAAAATTTTTGGAAAATTTGTTGGGATACTATACTGTGTGTGGAGGGGCCACTATGGGACATTACACCGTGTGGAGTGGCCACTATGGGACATTATACTGTGTGGAGGGGCCACTATGGGACATTACACCGTGTGGAGTAGCCACTATGGGACATTATATTGTGTGGAGGGGCCACTATGGGACATTATACTGTGTGGAGGGGCTGCTATGGGACATTATACCATGTGTATCGGCCACTGTGGGACATTATACCATGTGGAGGGGCCACTATGGGTCAATATGCAGTGTGGAGGCGCCACTATGGGACATTATACTGTGTAGAGGGGCCACCATGGGACATTATACTGTGTGGAGGGACCACTATTCTGTATCACGTTTTTTTTTTTTGCACAAAAAACGCAAGCAGTTTTCCAATAAAAATGCTTGCATTTTTGTGCAAAAACGCATCATGTGAATGCAGCTTTACATCAAAGTGAAAGTACCAGTGGCCAAGGACTGGATGCAGCTATCGCACCATATGGTGCTCCTGTACACAAACATTTACCACTGCACATGTACTTTCATTGCTTCTAATGGGAAAGTACAGGAGCGTCCCAGGAAATAGCAGTAAACGCATGCGTCCAGAAGCACCTTGTGGCAGCACTTCTGTGTTATGGTTTGTGGTATATGACTTTAGCGGTCGTCAGCCTTACAATCATTGCTCTGCACTCCTAGTACCTCATCTTTGATTTTTTTTATTTAAATCGGCATGCTGTACAAAAAAGTTTGCCTACCCCTGTCATAAAAGATGCGTGGAGGACATTTACTTTTTTTATTGTACAGTCATGGCCAAAAGTTTTGAGAATGATACAAATATTAATTTTTACAAAGTCTACTGCTTCAGTTTTTCTAATGGCAATTTGCATATACTCCAGAATGTTATAAAGAGTGATCAGCTTAACAGCAATTACTTGCAAAGTCAATATTTGCCTAGAAAATGAACTTTATCCCCCAAAACACATTTCAACATCATTGCAGCCCTGCCTTAAAAGGACCACCTAACATCGTTTCAGAGATTGCTCCATTAACACAGGTGTGGGTGTTGATGAGGACAGGGCTGGAGATCAATCTGTCATGATTAAGTAAGAATGACACCACTGGACACTTTAAAAGGAGGCTGGTGCTTGCCATCATTGTTTCTCTTCTGTTAACCATGGTTATCTCTAAAGAAACACGTGCAGTCATCATTGCACTGCACAAAAATGGCCTAACTGGGAAGAGTATTGCAGCTAGAAAGATTGCACCTCAGTCAACAATCTATCGCATCATCAAGAACTTCAAGGAGAGAGGTTCCATTGGTGCCAAAAAGGCTCCAGGGCGCCCAAGAAAGACCAGCAAGCAGCAGGACCGTCTCTTAAAAGTGTTTCAGCTGCGGGATCGGGCTACCAGCAGTGCAGAGCTTGCTGAGGAATGGCAGCAGGCAGGTGTGAGTGCATCTGCACGCACTGTGAGGCGGAGACTCTTGGAGCAAGGCCTGGTCTCAAGGAGGGCAGCAAAGAAGCCACTTCTCTCCAGAAAAAACATCAGGGACAGACTGATATTCTGCAAAAGGTACAGGGAGTGGACTGCTGAGGACTGGGGTAAAGTCATTTTCTCTGATGAATCCCCTTTTCGATTGTTTGGAACATCTGGAAAACAGCTTATTCGGAGAAGAAGAGGTGAGCGCTACCACCAGTCTTGTCTCATGCCAATTGTAAAGCATCCTGAAACCGTTCATGTGTGGGGTTGCTTCTCAGCCAAGGGAATCGGCTCTCTCACAGTCTTGCCTAAAAACACAGCCATGAATAAAGAATGGTACCAGAATGTCCTCCAAGAGCAACTTCTCCCAACCGTCCAAGAGCAGTTTGGCGCTCAACAATGCCTTTTCCAGCATGATGGACTACCTTGCCATAAAGCAAAGGTGATAACTAAATGGCTCAGGGAACAAAACATAGAGATTTTGGGTCCATGGCCTGGAAACTCCCCAGATCTTAATCCCATTGAGAACTTGTGGTCAATCATCAAGAGACGGGTGGACAAACAAAAACCAACAAAGTCAGACAAAATTAAAGCATTGATTCTGCAAGAATGGACTGCTATCAGTCAGGATTTGGTCCAGAAGTTGATTGAGAGCATGCCAGGGAGAATTGCAGAGGTCCAGAAGAAGAAGGGTCAACACTGCAAATATTGACTTGCTGCATTAACTCATTCTAACTGTCAATATAAGCTTCTGTTACTCATAATATGAATGCAATTATATTTCTGTATGTGATAAAAACATCTGACAAACACACATAAAAACCAGAGGGCAGCAGATCATGTGAAAATATAATATTTGTGTCATTCTCAAAACTTTTGGCCATGACTGTATAACTTTCCACTGTAACTGGAGCCCCTACAAGAGCCCCAGTAACTGTGGAAAACAGCCTCCTGGGCAACAACAGCAGCAACAGGATAAGAAACAACAGCAGCTGTGCTTACACTGGCAGACACCCGAATATCTTGTGACTGCCGGTTCCAATAGAAGCTGCAGCTTTGCCACTTCCTATATTCACTACATAGCACTGATTCAGCACTATGTAAAGTGTAATACATTTCTATCTTCTTCCCAGGGTCTATTTGACAGCCAGAAACTCAACCTGATCCTGCCAAATTGTAGGAGAGTTGCTACAAAATCGGAGCCGCACCAGCTGATGTCTACAGTCAGCAGGTGATCTTCATCAGGTTTTGTTGAATAGAGCTCTCACTGCAAATGAATGCACTAGCTCAGTGATTTCCATATTTTTTGATAGATAGGTAAGACTTTTGTTCAGGACCCCCAACTACAGTACTTAGTCCTGTTAAAAAAAAAAAATAAAAATCACTTCAGCACTGTTACATCCGAATTTAAGACCCCAGAGTATAATGTTTTTCAGCTGCAGGGACAGGACGACTGGTTGCAATTGAAGGAAAGAAGAATGCGGCCAAGTACAGAGATATCCTGGAAGAAAACCTCTTCCAGAGTGCTCTGGACCTCAGACTGAGCCGAAGGTTCACCTTCCAACAAGACAATGATCCTAAGCACACAGCTAAAATAACAAAGGAGTGGCTTCGGAACAACTCTGTGACCATTCTTGACTGGCCCAGCCAGAGCCCTGACCTCAACCCAATTGAGCATCTCTGGAGAGACCTGAAAATGGCTGTCCACCAACCTTCACCATCCAACCTGACGGAACTGGAGAGGATCTGCAAGGAAGAATGGCAGAGGATCCCCAAATCCAGATGTGAAAAACTTGTTGCATCATTCCCAAGAAGACTCATGGCGGTACTAGCTCTAAAGGGTGCTTCTACTCAATACTGAGCAAAGGGTCTGAATACTTATGACCATGTGATATTTCAGTTTTCTTTTTTAATACATTTGCAAAAATATCTACATTTCTGTTTTTTTCTGTCAAGATGGGGTGCTGAGTGTACATTAATGAGAAATAAAATGAACTTTTTAGCTTTTAGCAAATGGCTACAATGAAACAAGGAGTGAAAAATTTAAAGGGGTCTGAATACTTTCCATACCCACTGTATATCAGTTACCAATGTGTATAATAGATGTTCATAACCCAGTACTAGAAAACTTTGGCGTTCTTCTACACTCCTAATGCCTGTAAAACTGAGTAATGTGAGCAGCAACATCTCTTTGCTTGTTATATTAGCATAACATGCAGTGTTCCTTCAAGTTACAGTATTAAAAACATACAGTGGTCTTTCCTGGGTCAGCGTAACTCATTATTTGTTTACTTTTGTTTAATGTTTACTTTTCCTTATTTAGGGTTGACATTTTTGGGACTTTGGACCCAGTTACTAGTTTTTCACAGTGTTATCATATCAAGTTACAATGTTTTCAAAAATGGTAGTTCCTGAACTTATTGTTCATGAAACTTGAGGCAGCAATCTATAAAGCTTACGCCGATTACATAGAGAAGCATTTTACTTCTTACATAAAGATTACAGGATGTAATAAGTGATAGTAACCTCCAGAAAATGATTTTGCCTATTAAAAAAGTGCAGTAAAAAATTAGCTATGACCATCCTGGGTGGTTATAAATGTCCACAGTTTTTATAGTTCTGACGTGTACATTATTGTAGGCAAATTTACCTTTAGTGAAAAGTTGATATATTTCCTTGTTTGATAAGTGCAAAAACATACAACCCAACCTATTTTACTAGTATGACCTGCTATAATATTACACAGGTTTGTTCTCATACGCAGCACTGCTTGGCTAGCCAGACCATTCCCAGGCAATAACAGCTGATCTGTTTTATGAAGCTTGTCTTGTGGCGATCAACTTACAGTGGGTACAGAAAGTATTCAGACCCCTTTAAGTTTTTCACTTTTTGTTTCATTGTAGCCATTTCCTAAAAGCAAAAAAGTTAATTTTATTTCTCATTAATATACACTCAGCACCCCATCTTGACAGAAAAAAAACTGAAATGTAGATATTTTTGCAAATTTATTAAAAAAGAAAAACTGAAATATCACATGGTCATAAGTATTCAGACCCTTTGCTCAGTATTGAGTAGAAGCACCCTTTTGAGCTAGTACAACCATGAGTCTTCTTGGGAATGATGCAACAAGTTTTTCACATCTGGATTTGGGGATCCTCTGCCATTCTTCCTTGCAGATCCTCTCCAGTTCCGTCAGGTTGGATGGTGAACGTTGGTGGACAGCCATTTTCAGGTCTCTCCAGAGATGCTCAATTGGGTTGAGGTCAGGGCTCTGGCTGGGCCAGTCAAGAATGGTCACAGAGTTGTTCCGAAGCCACTCCTTTGTTATTTTAGCTGTGTGCTTAGGGTCATTGTCTTGTTGGCAGGCAAACCTTCGGCCCAGTCTGAGGTCCAGAGCACTCTGGAAGAGGTTTTCTTCCAGGATATCTCTGTACTTGGCTGCATTCTTCTTTCCTTCAATTGCAAACAGTCACCCTGTCCCTGCAGCTGTAAAAAAAAAAAAAACCCCATAGCATGATGCTGCCACCACCATGTTTCACTGTTGGGATTGTATTGGGCAGGTAATGAGCAGTGCCTGGTTTTCTCCACACATACAGCTTAGAATTAACGCCAAAAAGTTCAATCTTCGTCTCATCAGACCAGAGAATCTTATTTCTCATAGTCTGGGAGTCCTTCATGTGTTTTTTGGCAAACTCTATGCGGGCTTTCATATGTCTTGCACTGAGGAGAGGCTTCCTTCGGGCCACTCTGCCATAAAGCCCCAACTGGTGGAGGGCTGCAGTGATAGTTGAATTTATGGAACTTTCTCTCATCTCCCTACTGCATCTCTGGAGCTCAGCCACAGTGATCTTTGGGTTCTTCTTTACCTCTCTCACCAAGGCTCTTCTCCCACGATTGCTCAGTTTGGCTGGACGGCCAGGTCTAGGAAGAGTTCTGGTCGTCACAAACTTCTTCCATTTAAGTATTTTGGAGGCCACTGTGCTCTTAGGAACCTCGAGTGCTGCAGAAATTCTTTTGTAACCTTGGCCAGATCTGTGCCTTGCCACAATTTTGTCTTTGAGCTCCTTGGGCAGTTCCTTTGACCTCATGATTCTCATTTGCTCTGACATGCACTGTGAGCTGTGAGGTCTTATATAGACAGGTGTGTGCCTTTCCTAATCAAGTCCAATCAATTTAATTAAACACAGCTGGACTCCAATGAAGGCGTAGAACCATCTCAAGGAGGATCAGAAGGAAATGGACAGCATGTGAGTTAAATATGAGTGTCACAGCAAAGGGTCTGAATACTTATGACCATGTGATATTTCAGTTTTACTTTTTTAATATATTTGCAAAAATATCTACATTTCTGTTTTTTTTTCTGTCAGGATGGGGTGCTGAGTGTACATTAATGAGAAATAAAATGAACTTTTTTGCTTTTAGCAAATTGCTGCAATGAAACAAAGAGTGAAAAATTTAATGGGGTCTGAATACTTTCCATACCGACTGTATCATCGGATCAGCATCAGTATAAAATTAGGAAATAAATAAAAATAAATAAATTATATAAATTTTTATCTTTTATGCCACGCTCACCAGTTTCCTAAAAAGGGCAAGGGGATGGGCAGGTCCACCAGCCTCCCATAGAGATTTACGATAATTGGCGTAAATTATGCCTGAAAACTACGCCAGCTATGAGCTAACATGGATTTTAGTGCAGGCACATGGCCCTGCTGGTAGATGCTCCTGACCTATGACAAGGCGTGCACATCGTCATAAATGAGCACATCATTCAGCAGCGCAGGGATTATCAAGACAGGCATCTTGATAAATTCCCCCAGTTTTCTAGTCTAGGCCTTATGCACACGTGTGTTTATTGCAGCTCATACAGTTAATACAGGACCATATTGTATGCCTCTATTTTCCATGAGAGGACTAAGCTTTATACCCTAGTATATCTGTATTATGGAGCAAACTTGTTCCTCTCAACCTTTTCAAACCAACCACCTTCTAGTGACAAGAACAGAGTAAGTAACAAAATAAGACTGTGCTCACACTGCTGTCAGAGATTCTGTTTGGAGCCTCCATAGGTAGTTTGTTCAGATTTAATGGGAAGAATAGTGAAGCATGCAGTGCCATTTTTCCTGTTCATATGATGAATACCATATTAGAACCCTGATTGAAAGAAGGCCATTGGTGTCAGTCCAGCACTTTATTCCACTCAGAAGAGGGGGAAAACAAGTGACTGCTTAATGCAATGCAGATGTTTTCCTTATATCCTACCCACTTATACAGTCCAACATCCAGCATTTGAATCATACATGGTACATATGACCTCCTTCAGTAGAACCCACACTGAATACAGACCCAAGACTAGACTTGCTTGTAAAAAACACAGACCAACCATCCCCTTCATATATACAAATCCATCACATACATTGACCCTGAAAAATAACAAGACTCCAAGTTTTTTTATGCACACTTGAAAAAGGGCTTGTCCCGAAACGCGTCGTGTGTTTTATTGGATTAAAGACTACATTTATTCTGGACCAGCACTCATCTGCCTCCTATTTTTTACCTGCATCTGAAGACTCCAAATTAGACATCCTCCCCTGCATTTACAGAAAACAGACTCCATGCATAAATCTGCAGAAGGACAGTGATGATGATGGCAGCCCCAGTGTACAGGCCCTCACAAACTATAAGGACCACCTGCTTCTTCTCCCTAGTATACAGAACCCTTACCGTCAGCTCTCCAAGCCACAATACACACCACCACCAAGCCCATGCATCACAGCACACATGTCCTCAATCCTCCTTCAGCCAAGCTCTTCAATAAAGATTGTCATGCAGCACATCTTAAGGCTAAGGCTCTACGTTGCAGAAAAGATGCTTTTTTTGTTGCAGATTTTGCTGCATTTTTTGAGCCAAAGACAGGTGTGGATTGAGCAGAAGGGAGAAGGATACGTGTTCCCTTTGTATTTCCCATTGCTGGGTTTGGTTGAAAAAATGCAGCACAATCTTGGGGGGCTTTAGCCTAAAAAAGGTTATGCTGCAATGGTGAAAAATTGACGTACTTATTACAGTGATTAGGTTTAATGTGAAGCTATAATTTGATTTTAGAGCCAAAGGAAGAGAGTAGAAATAGAGGAGTAAACCGAGTCACCTCCTGGGTACATGCACTGTTCACTCAGTCCATGGATAACATGCTAACTTTTTGCAAAGCCATGAGTGGATATAAAAGAGTAGAAATTTCAGTCTTTTCTTTATACTTTTCCTTCTTTTATATCTACTCCTGGCTTCGGCTCATAAAACTGCATCTAAAATTATCGAGTGTGATTTTATCCTAAATGGTATTTTAGTAAAAGCATAATTGCTAGATTGATGGCAAACCCCCACCAATCACTGAAATGGAGATCCCATGTCCCCCATTTGAGTGTAGCGGCAGACACACATGCACTGACACTCCATTCAAAGTCTATATGACTGATGAGCGTTATTCTCAACTATCTCTCTCAGTCCCACAGTCTTTGCACAATCACAACAGAGAAAAACCCATCCAAAAGAACGGACTCCCACCAATCATCCTATATCTTATAGTGGGTAGGGTGATTACTTGTTATTACAGGAATGCCTTATGATTATTATTGTTATTATTATGATTATTAATGCCATTAATTCCAAGGTGCATTAAAGAGGGTTTACATCCAAAACACAAAATTCATAAATAGAAAAACAAGTACAATAGACTAACTTAGTGACCAACTGGTACAGCAGGAGAGAGGACCCTGACTGCAAGGGCTTACAATCTATAAGGGATTGGGAATAGTGACAGTAGATGGGGGTAGAAGCTGTTCAAATGGTGGTGTGGCGCAATAGGGTTATTGAAAGCTGCAGCCTTTCTTCAGGGTCTTTGTAACGTCTCTGCCTGTTCGGGTCTCTGCACCACCCTCCGCTCGCACGCTGTGGCGAAGGAGGCGTGTTCAGTTTGATTCCTTGCGTAGGTTTCTGACTGCTCAGTCTGAACATGGTCCTAGTTCCCTTGCTGTGTAAAGCCACACCCGTTTAATTAGGAACATTTCTCTCTGGACTGCATAGAGTTAATCTCTTCCTGGCCTGTGTGATTGACAGCCTGTGTACCTATCAGCTCTGGGGCTGGTCCCAGACTTTCTATAAACAGGTTGTCAGCCCTCACATGGTCGCCGGTTATTTCACTTGTGTTTTGCCTCCTCTCCTTATTACATTCCTTGCTATTCTGTTACCTGTTTCTCTGACCCTTTGGCTTGCCACTTTGACTATTCTCTTGGATCTCGATTCTGTGCTGCATTGCTCGATTGTTACTGACCCCTTGGCTAGCTGACCTCCCTTTGTTGTTGTGCGTCTTGTCTGCATTCTATGTGATCACTTATTATAAGGAGGGACTGTCGACGTAGTTGCTGGCTGTCACCTAGGACAGATCGGGCAAGTTAGCCAGGGACAGTGGGGGGATTCAGCTTAGGGTCCACTGTCTCGTTGTGCCCCTCCCCCCTAGTTCTCCAGCAGCTTCTGGGGAATCGCTCCTCTAGTGATTCCCTTACAGAATAACCGGCCCCAACTTTCTGCCATTGCTTCCATAGGGTCAGCATGGATCCTATTCAGGGCCTTGCAGCCAAGTTGGAAGGTTTGGCAGTCCTGGTAGCTGAGCTTGCTAACCAGGTTCAGACCCTTACTGAGGCTGCTGCAGCATCCCCGCCTGTTTCTTCCCCTTTTAAGGTGAAGATGTTACTCCCGGATCGTTTTTCAGGGGATCGTGAAAAATTTGAGACTTTCCGGGAGTCCTGTCGCCTGTATTTTCGGATTAATCCACATGCATCCCAGGCCCAAATGGTAGGAATAGTTATATCCCTCCTACAGGGGGATCCACAGGCTTGGGCCCTTAAACTCCCTCCTGGGGCTGAGGAGTGGACTAACGTTGAAAAGTTTTTTTTGTCTTTGGGGTCTATATACGCTGAGCCAGACCACATTGGTCTTGCGGAATCGCAACTCCTCACTATGCGGCAGGGCAAACGCTCTGCTGAGGAATATTGCGCAGAATTCCGCAAGTGCAGCGTGACTGCAGGTTGGTGTGAGTCAGCTCTAAAGGCCCACTTTAAACAAGGCCTGTGTGACCGTGTTAAGGAGCTCTGGGTTGGTCACCCAGATCCTCCCACTCTTGAGCAGGCCATTACTTTGGCTGTCCGTATTGACCGTAGGATCCGGGAAAATGTTAAAGAGAGAATAGGGTCTGCTTCTTTCAAGTTTTCTGTCTCTCCCTCACTCTCTCCTGAGAAACCTGTTATTTCTCCCATGACTCCTGGTGAGGAACCTATGCAACTGGGAATTATGGATGCCAAGACGCGACGAGAGCATCGTCTCAGGAACAACCTCTGCCTGTACTGTGGTGCTTCCGGTCATTTTATCAGTGACTGCTCGATCAGACCTCGCAGACCATCAGAAAAGCTTCAGTGCCTGAGTGGTAGTCAGAAGAACCACTCAGGCAACCAGGTATTTGCCAGTAATAACAATAAGATGTTGTTATCTGTGTCTCTGTCCTCTGGGGACAGATCTGTTTCTGGCCAGGCCTTAGTTGACTCTGGGTCTGCGGCAAACTTTGTCACATTCTTGTTTGTCTCAGCTTTAGGTATTGAGCTTTTGCCACTTGACACTCCTCTGGCGGTTACTGGAGCGGATTTTGCCCCACTGGCCAGGGGTAAGGTCCGATTCCAGACCCCCTTAATCACGTTGCAAGTGGGTTCAGCTCATTCAGAGGTCATGAGCTTTTTTGTTATGGAACATCTGTCTTCCGATATTATTTTGGGGCTCCCCTGGTTGAACCTCCATAACCCTATTTTTGATTGGGGTAAAAGGGAGTTGGTAAAATGGGGAGATCAGTGCTCATCCCACTGTATTGTCTTGCACACCTTAGATTGTGTCAGTGAGGAGACGGTCTCAGATGTAAAGGTTGGAAACACCAGGCAAATAAAAAAACGTTTGCCTGGTCCTCCAGCGCCTGTTGTTGTTGTTCAGGGAGATCTGGAATTAAAGGCAGAGAAAATACTGGGTCCTACTAAAACCGGTTTATATGGTGAGGGTCCGGTGGCCCCTCATAAAGGGGGGGGGGTACTGTAACGTCTCTGCCTGTTCGGGTCTCTGCACCACCCTCCGCTCGCACGCTGTGGCGAAGGAGGCGTGTTCAGTTTGATTCCTTGCGTAGGTTTCTGACTGCTCAGTCTGAACATGATCCTAGTTCCCTTGCTGTGTAAAGCCACACCCGTTTAATTAGGAACATTTCTCTCTGGACTGCATAGAGTTAATCTCTTCCTGGCCTGAGTGATTGACAGCCTGTGTACCTATCAGCTCTGGGGCTGGTCCCAGACTTTCTATAAACAGGTTGTCAGCCCTCACATGGTCGCCGGTTATTTCACTTGTGTTTTGCCTGCTCTCCTTATTATATTCCTTGCTATTCTGTTACCTGTTTCTCTGACCCTTTGGCTTGCCACTTTGACTATTCTCTTGGATCTCGATTCTGTGCTGCATTGCTCGATTGTTACTGACCCCTTGGCTAGCTGACCTCCCTTTGTTGTTGTGCGTCTTGTCTGCGTTCTATGTGATCACTTATTATAAGGAGGGACTGTCGACGTAGTTGCTGGCTGTCACCTAGGACAGATCGGGCAAGTTAGCCAGGGACAGTGGGGGGGATTCAGCTTAGGGTCCACTGTCTCGTTGTGCCCCTCCCCCTAGTTCTCCAGCAGCTTCTGGGGAATCGCTCCTAGTGATTCCCTTACAGTTTTTTGAAGATTGTGATTTTAAAGGACAGTCTTATGCATCATGGTAGTGAGATTCAGAATATAGGAGATTCGCAGGAGAAGACGGAGGTCTTGAGAGAATTGGAGGTTACGTGTGGGGAGGGTGAGCGAGAGATTAAGTCAGATATGTATGGAGGGGACAGGTTGTGGATAGACTTCCATGTCAAGGTTAACAATTTAAATTCTGTTGGGCATTGGGTCAAGGGACTGGCAAATGGAAGAGGCTGATGAAAAATGAGGAGAGTGGTGGATTAATATGGGCAGCAGAGTCGAGGTTGAACTGGAGGGGAGCAAGAGCATTTATAGACTACGCCAAAATGGAAAAAACATGACCTAATTGCTTGTAGAACCACATTTAACATCAATAATTTGAAGTAATGGTTTAATCTATGACTTTATCGGCCTCTAGAGTACTCTGGCCCATTCTTCTTTACTCCTTTACATTGAAGTTTGTGGGGATTTGTTTATGCGCAGCTTTTAGGTCCTGCAACAGCACTTCAGGTTCAGTTGGGTTGAGGTCTGAACTTTCGGCCGCAGTACCACCTGGATTGTGTTCTATTGTAGATTTGCTGATGGGCTTAATTTATTTATTTTGCAGTTTATAGACTTTCTCTTATAATCTTAGAGGTGATGGTCTTTTGTCTTGATTGGTTGCCAAAGGAACTTTCTATGGTCTAGGGCTTGTCAGCAACCCAGCCATGACTTCTTTATTGTTGCCAAGTTATCAGGTAGGGACAGTGCATGTAGCAGAAAATAATCTGGCCACAATAATGAAATCATGGTCAGGTTTTAGAGTATAGAAAGTTCCTGCATTCATAGTCATATCCACTGGCAACCGATTAAATGGGTTTTCCGGGCAAAAAAATTATTTTTAAAGGTCTGTTAGTGCTATCAGTGGGTTAATAAGTACACCCAAATACCTTTAGCAGTGTTTTGAGTGATTTCTGGCTTTCTATGGGAGCTCCTGGTATCCTCTGCATTTGTTTACATGGGTAGCTTCCTGCTGTCTTAGCCTACAACTACCATGATGCATTGCAGTTCACTCTGATCCCTCCTCTTACTTCCTCCCTTACAACCACCCCCGTTTCCCTAGCTAGCCCGTGGACTACAAGCCCTACCTACCTAGCTGACTAACTCAGTCCCCCAACCCCCACCCCATACTTACCTGTCTTCTCGTCCTGGGGATGACTTTTGTCGGTGCCGCAGTCCCATCTTCTGCCCACACCTGGGAGCTGGCGCCTGTGCAATAGAACGACAGCAGAAGCGAAGCACGCATGCGCAATAGAACGCTGGTTCTCTTCACTTCTGCAGGCGTTCTATTGCGCGACACTCAGCAGAAGAGGACGTGAGCATTGGCGAGTATGATGTGGATGGGGGGGGGAGGAGAGGAGTACTGGTGACCTCCTGTCTCCGGAAACAGCGAAACGGAACGTCACCAGGATATCAGAAAATGTGCCTGGGGCATATGGGTAAATATACATTTTTTTAAAGGGAGTAAATTAGAAGTTAGGCGGGGGGAGGGGGTTTAGCTTGGTGTTAAAGTTTTAGATTATGCCGGACAACCCCTTTAAGACAACAGACTGTCACCACTGAGATGTTTAGAGAAAATCTTTCAATCTCTGCAAATTTTTTAATTAGTTATATTTTCTAAAATTTTTAACTTTTAATTGTCTACAAACTAAATATAGTTATGTTTGTGGGAACCCCTTTAGGCTAAGCCACAAAGTAGCGAGCTGCAGTCAAAAAGCACTGTGAGAAAAATCGTGGAGAAACGCATCACAGTTTTTCCTGCAGTGCTTTTCACAGAAAGCAGGCACAGTTTTCCTCTGCGGACTTTCTGCTTCAATTATACCTATATGGAAAACGCCAGCATTTCTGTAGGTATAACTGACATTCCCAACCTTTTTTGAAATTGCAGCATGTCAGCCGTGGATATTTTTCTGCAATGTGTGGATGGGATTAGCCAGAATCACATTCACTTTGCAGGTACTGTAAAACGCTGGGGTTTATGTTACATGGGGCCCTGGCCTTAAGATGTGCTGCCCTGATCTTTTTATAAATACGAGGATCTCTCCTTGTAGGAATAGGTTCACATCCGAAAATCGGCATAGAGAAAAGTCATGCACGGAGGACTTTTCTCTCCGCTGCTTTCAGTTTTGAAATGACGGACACCCGTTTTTTGTTTTTTTTTATTATGTCCTGATCCAGAAAATTCAAAGTGGGTGTACTGTGGTTTTCACATGACTGTATAATAAACTCTAATATTTCAAACGATGATAGAAAATAAAGGAAGGACAAAATTCTAACCATAACCATTCCCCTAAAAATTTTAATAAGGGTTTTTTTTGTATATACAAACTGATACCATTGTGGATAAGCCACATTCAGGTTATCTGATCACATCTTATAAAGAGTTTTTTTGTTTACATGTGGAGGTGTATTGACGGGCTATAATCATATGTTTTCAGACATGTCATTTCCTTCATTTGAAATTGAGTAGTGAGAGCCAAGTGACTTTTCCCACTGATTACATGTACGCTCATGGCAGACATTGTCATTTTCCAAGTACCCTGTGACATTTTGTTTTTCTCTGCCTTTACAACATAGGATTAAGCTGATTATAAACACACTGAGATCTTAAGTTATTGCTATGGAGAATGTTAGGTTATCCTAGAACATAAAATTAGCCTGATTACAGTTCTAGACCAGTTTCTCGACCACCACAAAAACCCTTACATTGAGGATTTCAGAAAGCTGTGCAAAATATGTTCGACCTCATAGATTTTAACTGTGCTTAGGAGGTCCTATCGGTGACTGGTGACTTTGGTAGTGTAATTGCTTGACTGATAATCACTAGTATAACTTAGCAGTCATGTATCCATGTCAGCTAGATGATACAGACTATATGGACCTGGAAGCCAAACATACCACTCATTGGTATAGTTCTTACTAAGTACATTGCACATTTGTACAGCATACGTGCTTGGTATTACATTTCAGCACATTCACTTGAATGGGACTGAGCTGTGATTAGGCCATGTACGTGGTGTCACCGATGAACATGATGTCACAATGCTTGTGAAAGTGCAAGTGACATCAAGGAGAACCGATGCCACTTCTAACAGCTAATTTGTCCCATCCCAGAAAACCCGTTTAAGGTCCTCTATAAAGTAATGGACTGCTATAATAATGACAATAGATGTCAAGTATGGACAGTGGTCACAACCCATTACTCTACACACTTCAGTGATTTTAGGCTCTGTTCACACTGCAGTGTATGTGCTAAACATAGAGTCCTAACTAATGCAACTGTATTGCATCCATAGTTTATGTACACACATCTAGAATCTATGTGCTATACATTTACTTATCCTGTCTTGTAGGCAGACCATATAAACGTATACTAGACAGTATAAAATTACAGCAGATTCATCCTAGCAGTTGATGCTGGATGATAAATCTGGTGCATCTTTCATCAATCTCAGTTTATTAATGCACTGCACATACAGCACATGCTTTACAGATAGAGATAACAAACAATCATATGTAAACTAACTACTCTTAAAACAAGTAGTCATCGCCCCCCCCCTGCACAGCCCATCTCAAGCTCCCCATTACACTATGTCCATCTCACCCTTATACACTAATATTCCAGGTACACTTAAGTGTGCGTCATCTCCATATCACAGACAGCAGAGCATCTCAAGTACATGACCATGTTATATAATCTACTCCTAAACAGCTCAGGTGATGCTAGGCTTGGGTATTCCAGTCATATGCTCCATTGGTTATTGAATTTTGCTATTGCCCCTCTCTTAAAATACTATTTCTGTCCGATCAATATGGTGCCTCTAATAAGTTTCATCCCTTTCTGGAAGCCATGTCTATTTTCCACTAAACCAGACAAGGCAAAACAAGTATACAAAACAACTGATAAATATGCAAGGCATGTTGAGCCAATTTTTTGCTGCAAATTGCACCAGACACCTCTGGCAGCAGCTTATCTCAGAGAGAGCAAAATGATCCTTATCTTTGCCCTTGGAGGAGAGTCTCGAGGTGTCGGCAGGTTTGGCTCACATTTATCTGATGTGCATGCCAACATGCAATTTAGTCCTTCCTTTATATTTCCTATCACTTAAAACTACCATGTAAAATGCCACAGAAACTGGTGTTTTTCCTAAAGGCGTAGTGCAAATACACCCTAAGGATGTTTACACCTATCTGCAGGCACATCATTAGTTCAGTATGTGAAACTGAAAATTCTCTTACTTCCTATATGTTAGATTTACCTGACCTTACTGTATCCCAACTGCATATAAGACACACAGAAGGGACGTCATTTAACCCTGCACTGAAAACCAGATTCACAACAGTGAGGATGTAACATCAGTTACACAGTGTAGGATGGTCAGTGAGCATATATTGTCCTACAGAAAATAACAACAGAATTGCAGAATATTATCCGCTGGAGGGGTTCGGCATCAGACTAAATAACGTGACATCACACGGACAGGGACAATTACTTTTAAAGGCAAGTCTTACATATGGTGTTGGCGCCATCTACTGAAATCAGCCAACCCTAACACGTTTCTTGTCATATCGCAAGTCAAACCATATTTTGGATAGTGTAATAGATTGTGAATTGCAATTTAGCTGCATAGAGCAGACCTTTCCCATTTACAGTAAGTAATTATAGGTTGCTGACACAAACAACATATAACCCAACAGTTCACATGCAGCTGATGGAGCCCAGTGGGAATGGAGGAAACATTTACTGACAGTTAAAATTACATCCCGGATCTTGAAGGCTCCACTTATTAACTGTCCACTGCCAAATATCACCGATTTCCCATAATGCCGTCATTTCTGCTGCCAGAGAAGATGACATGATTTGTGCAGAAGCCAGGTGTAATTTTTCATAGTTTACCTTACTTGACGGCCCAACAGTTTATGTTCTAATTAGGTTCACTTTTATCCCTGAGCAATTCTCCTCCTAATGTGAAGTCAGGAAGTCCTGTGCTAAAGAAATATGTAGCAACTAAGTAAATAAGCAATCATGACATTTATTATCACTCACAAAGGGAAGCATTGGGGACTCTTAGCTGATAGCGGCAGAGAGAGGACAGTTTATGATTAAAAAGGAATGCAAAGGAATAAGATTCTGAGTAAGTAAGGAAATACTGACAATTACTGCCATCTAGTGGCTGTATGGCATTATAGGCACTGCATTTTCATGCTCCTCAGCACACTGACTGTCACTGAGAGATTTAAGGACTAGAAATCAGTGATGTGGGTCATGAAACCCCAAGTTCATCATCGATTGATAGATCCATAACCTTTAATCACATCTGCCATTTGCAAACTAGGTTGAACTGTCAGTTGTTTCAAGCTGAATCAGCACCTTCCATATAACCAGCCAAGGAGTAAATAGATCTCCTCGATAACTGAAAGGAAAATTGCTTTAGAGAAAGTCAGATCTAGGTGACACAGCAAACTATAAACCTAGTTTCATGGAGAGTAGAGCAGATAAGAGACAGTAACAAAAGAAATAACTTCTGCAAATGTGTGTGAGATTTTTATAAAAGAAAATGACCCGTTTCTTTACTTATTTGCCTCCTGCCACTAATCAAACCTGTACAATACAAGTCTATGGAGAAGGGAGGGGGAGGAAGAAGACAGCTTCTCAAAGCAGAGAGACGGTTTTCTTTCACAACACAGTTGGGTTATCAGGATTACTACATTACTATCCAGTGTTCTGATTCATCCACAGTCATGTAAACCTATAAAGTACCTCAATAATCAAAATATCCTCACAAACATATCAACACCTACTACAAAAAGGGATTAGAATAACAGCAATATAACCAAAAATACCACAACCAGTTAGACTTCTTTAATGCTGTAGATGTCCTTGTATCTCTGTTTCTCTCCTTCTCCTCCCCCCCCATAGGCTCCATTATAAACTGACACTACATACACTGTGTTCCAAATTATTATGCAAATAATATTTTCTCATATTTTCCAAAATTACCTATATGAATTGCAGTCATTGTAATTTTCCAGTCATCAACTATTCGAGTATAATTGAAAGGTTTTTTTTAACAAACTGCCTATGATAACAGTATATTTAAAAAAAAAAAAAAACACTCAAAATGCATGTTTTAAATTATTATGCACAGCAGAATTTGCAACCTTTTCATTTTTATTAAGAACAAAAAAATGGTCATTGTGAAATTATAAGCATTAGCAGGTTATT
The DNA here is from genome assembly GCA_947044405.1 of Leptodactylus fallax. Taxonomy (NCBI): domain Eukaryota; kingdom Metazoa; phylum Chordata; class Amphibia; order Anura; family Leptodactylidae; genus Leptodactylus; species Leptodactylus fallax. Next base: position 1,011,477 of record CAMRHE010000469.1, read on the forward strand.
ACAAACTGAAATAAACCGTTTTCAAGCCAAAACTTTATTCGAGGTGATGTTACATTTGCACATAGGACCCCTTGTTCGAAAGAAGCTTCTGAACTCTCTCGTCCATTGAATTTGTCAGTTTTTGGATGGTTTCTGCTTCAATTGTTTTGCATGAGGACAGAATACCCTCCCAGAGCTGTTGCTTAGATGTTGACTGCCTCCCGCCATCATAGACACTTCTTTTGATGATGCTCCAGAGGTTCTCAATGGGGTTGAGGTCAGGGGAGCATGGGGGCCACACCATAAGTTTGTCCCCTTTTATGCCCATAGCAGCCAGAGATGCAGATGTGTTATTTGCAGCATGAGACGGTGCATTATCATGCATGAAAATGATCTTTCTGCGGAATGCATGGTTCTTCTTCTTGAACCATGGCAGGAAGTGCTGTTTGAGAAACTCCACATACATTATGGAGTTATTCTTTACCCCTTCAGGGATCCTAAAGGGGCCGACAATCTCTCTCCCCATGATTCCAGCCCAAAACATTACTCCACCTCCTCCTTGTTGGCGCCGTAGCCGTGTTTGCATGGGGTGTCCATCAACAAGCCATCCTCCACTCCATCCATCTGGACCATCGAGCGTTGCACGGCACTCATCGGTAAACAAAACAGTTTTGAAGTCAGTCTTAATGTATTGTTTGGCCCACTGGAGCCGTTTCTGCTTGTGTGCAGTGGATAGAAGAGGTCGACAGGATGGCTTACGCACAGCTGCTAACCTCTGAAGGACCCTGCATCTTGTTGTTTGGGGGACGTTGGAGGCACCAGCAGCTTCAAAAACTTGTCTGCTGCTATGACAAGGCATTTTTGAAGCTGCTCTTTTAACCTGACGTAATTGCCTGTTGGAAAGAGTCCTCAATTTTCCCTTATCAGCACGCACACGTGTGTGCTGTGAATCAGCTACATACTTCTTGATTGTGCGATGATCACGATGAAGTGTCTTGGCAATGTTGATTGTAGTCATGCCTTGACCTAAACACTCCACAATTTGTTGCTTCTCAGCAGCCGACACATCCTTTTTCTTTCCCATTTTGGCTGAAAATGTAGGCTGCTTAATAATGAGGGACAGCCTTCTTAAGTAGTCTTGCCTTTAATTGGACACACCTGCCAAACTAATTAGCACAGGTGTCTGCAATTGCTTTCAGTGATATAAAGAGCCCTGACACACATCACCATCAATGAGTTTAAGTGACAAACAAAAAAATTCTTACCTTATCACTCCTAAACACTTTTTGCATAATAATTTGGAACACAGTGTATATACAGAGCATATACGGAAATCACTCAGGCACTTTTCTTTAGTGAAGTATATTGTATCGTTTGTTCCCTTCAGCTGTACTATTGATTTGTAAGAAATAAAAGTTTACTTACACTTTAAGGCTGGAGACACACATTGGGAGAATTTACTAACCCATCTTTCTTGCATTCACATATAAATGTGGCACTTCTTTAGTGCACAGTCCTTTTTTGCGCCAAATTGTTCCTTACACACCCCACTTGCTACTTTTTATAAAGGTGGACAGAGAAACCAAGGCGAGTCAGGGACACCTTAGCCCATCAAATTTACAATAACTCATGCTGGAAAGCTGGCGTGAGTTATACCTGAAATATAAGCCAGTCCCTGACTAACATAGATTTCAGTTCTAATTCATGGGAGTGCACCTGAATTATTAAGAGGCCAGAGTCTCTTAATTCAGGTGCATCTTGTGCCAGCTGGGAACTTGATTAAGACTGGTATACTGAACACCAGTCTTAACACAGTATACTGACCTCCTGGTATCCCCACACACCGCATACTGCCCCCTTAGTGGTCCCCAGACTTGCCTGTCACATCAGCTGTAGGGCTCTAGCACTGCCTTGGTGTGGCTTCAGGAACAGCTGCACATTACATCCAGATGTGTCAATACATCATGTGTGGGAATACGTTGGGCAAAAGAGGAGGATCCAAGAGCGAGAAGTAGTAATAATTAATCGTCTGTTACCTACTGAAATAATATATTAGGTAACAGCCAATTAAAAAAACTGCTGATAGGTATGTAGTAAGCAGGGGCCCTATGAATTTGCTTGAGTTGCATGGTGGGTACCACCATCGCCATTAGTGAGAGCAGACCAATATGCTGCCGGACACCTAACCTTTGGTTAGTTTTCAAAACAAAAGGACTGGGCATATCGCAATCCAACAGTCCAATTCTACTTTCCACCTGACATTTGCCATCAGGGAAGAATACATGTACACAGTAGTTGGTTGACAGGTTCCAGTGACATTGGGTGGTTCGGCCATTTAATTGTGGCCATCTTAAAGCATACTCCAAGTCTCATTAGAAAAATGATTAATTCTATAATAAGTTTTTCTAAATCACCGTATTATGTAATTCTGCCATTAAGCTGCAGCACAGAGTGTCCGAAGCCATGCTGCCTACAGCACTGCATTGGAAAGTATCCTGCTTTGCTTGTTTGGTTACCATTTTCATTGCAGGAGCCAGCTCTAGAGAGATTGTGTGGCACTGGCTGCAGCGGTGAACGCGATAACTATGAGGATGCTTGCTGCTTCAATGCTCCAGGCAGCACAAACTGCGGCTGGTCCGTGCTGCAGATTAAGGGCAGAATTACCTAATACAGCAATAAAAAAAAAAAAAAAAAAAAACAAACTAGAAATCAATATAGTTTATCCTTATTAAAGCACCAAAAGTCAAACCTCATGACCCATTATAATAATGGCTGTGTCTGCCAACATTCATTCTGATCCCACCTCAGTCCTTATGTCTCCACACCTTAGCACTTCCCCGATGAATATTGGAGCTACCAAATACAATTAATGTACGGGGAAGACAAGACCAACATAGACTACTTCACAGACCTGCTGGCAACGTCTCAGGTTGTGCTTAATATTTATCCATTAAATAGGCAGTCGTTTCAAGAAACTTTGCATAAATTAGAAGCACAGGCAATTGTAGGAAACTTTGTAATATAACTTATAAGAGAGAAATGCCTCTTTCTGCTCTTATCAAGCAATATTCCTGCTCTCCATCCTTCTGCTAAAACAGCTTTCACTGTAAAAATCACTGCTATATCCAACTCAAGATGGACTGCAGGTCATAAGACTCTGATGACTCATCTTATGTCTATGGAAAGAGGAGGGGGGGTGAGCTGGAACAGAAAGATATATTACAAGAAAAACAGCTTTAATCATACTCTATTACAGCCAAAATAGGTTGTTCACATCAGTACAAGTCAGTAATCTCCATGTATGTTCTGCATGAGTTTGGGGCTGGTACTGATAGAGACAGTTATAGAGCAGATTCTCCTCTACTCACTGTCTGCAGTGTATAGCAGCTACTCTTCACCCACCAGTTCAGAGAAGACTGCATATTCCAGCTACAGCATGCACAAAAGGAAACTACTGCTAAAAACTGCAGAATATAAGTCATATAATAATCAGAAAAAGTGTTACTCCTTGTTCCTGAAAAGTTAAATAAAATGACAGGTACGCTCTAGCACCTTCCCATCACAGAAAATTTTTTCCGGCCTTCCAAAAGCCATAACTTTTATACTTTTCTGTTCACATAGCCATATGAAGGGCTTGTTTTCTTCAGGACAAATTGTACTCCCTATTAGCACTGATTATTATTACATAAGATGCACTGGAAAGCCAGAAAAAAAAATTCTGAAGTGTTGGAATTGGAAAAAAAACCTTTTCTTATGGGTTTCATGTTTATCACATTTACCGTATGATAAAAAAGATAGGTGATGGCGATACTTAATCTACACAGTATTTTTGTTTTCATACCTTTAAAGAAATGAAAAACATTTTTTTCAAAGGAGAATTTTCATTACATCACTATATTTTGACTTCCATAACTTTTTTTATATTTTCGCCTACAAAGCTGTGTAAGGCCAAGGCCCCACATTGCAGAAACAGAGTTTTTTGTTGCAAATTTTGTTGTGATTTTTTGAGCCAAAGTCAGGAGTGGATTTAAAAGAAGGAAACATCTAAGAGCTTCCTTTATATTTTCCATTCCTTTTTGAGCCACTCCTGACTTTGGCTCAAAAAACCGCAGCAAAATCTGCAACAAAAAACGCTTCATTTCCGCAATGTGGGGCCTTAGCCTAAGGGCTCTTTTTAGTAGGACACGCTGATGTTTTTATTAGTACCATTAGGAGGTACATACAGTTGAAACCAGATGTTTACATACACATCTGACATGAAATCAGAATAAACCTTTCCTGTTTTAGGTCAATTAGAATTACCAAAATTACTTATATTTGCCAAATGCCAGAATAATGAGAGAGAGAGAATTTTTTAAGGCATTTTTATTACTTTCTGCAAAGTCAAAAGTTTACATACACTAAGATTACTATGTCTTTAAACAATTTGGGACAGCCCATATGATGATGTCATGTCTTTGGAAGCTTCTGATAGGTTTATTGGCAACATCTGAGTTAATTAGAAACACACCTGTGGATGTATTTTAAGGCACACCTGAAACACATTGCTTCTTTGTGTAACATCATGGGAAAGTCATGGGAAAGAAATCAGCTTAGACATCAGGAAGAGAATTGTGGACTTGCACAAGTCAGGTTCATCCTTGGGTGCAATTTCCAGATACCTGAAGTTGCCTCGTTCATCTGTACAAACAATTATACTCAAGTACAAACAAGATGGGAATATCCAGCCATCATATCGCTCAGGAAGGAGACAGGTTCTGTGTCCCAGAGATGAACGTGCTTTGGTACGAAATGTGCATATCAACCCAAGAACAAAAACAAAACACCTTGTGAAGATGCTGACTGAAGCTGTAAAGAGTGTGTCATTATCCACAGTGAAACCAGTACTGTATCAACATGGGCTGAAAGGCCACTCTGCCAGGAAGAAGCCATTACTCCAAAAGAAACACAAAAAAGCCAGATTAATGTTTGCAAAAGCACACAGGAACAAAGACCTTAATTTTTGGAGACATCCTGTGGTCTGCCGAAACTAAAATTGAACTGTTTGGCCATAATGACCATCATTACGTTTGGAGGAAAAAGGGAAAAACTTGCAAGCCTGAGAACACCATCCCAACTGTGAAACACGGGGGTGGCAGCATCATATTGTGGGATTGTTTTGCTGCAGGAGGGACTGGTGCACTTCACAAAATAGATGGCATCATGAGGAAAGAACATTATGTGGCAATACTGAAGCAACATCTCAAGACATCAGCCAGAAAGTCAAAGCTTGGACACAAATGGGTCTTCCAAATGGACAATGACCCGAAGCATACTGCCAAACTGGTTACAAAGTGACTTAAAGATAACAAAGTCATTGTTTTGAAGTGGCCATCATAAAGCCCTTATCTCAATCCTATTGAAAATTTATGGGCAAAGCTGAAAAGCCAGGTACCAGCAAGGCGGCCTACAAACATGGCTCAGTTACACCAGTTCTGTCAGGAGGAATGGGCCCAAATTCCTACAAACTATTGTGAGAAGCTTGTGAAAGGACATCCTAATCGTTTGACCCAAGTCATACAGTTTAAGGGCAATGGTACCAAATACTAATGAAATGTATGTAAACTTTTATTACAGAAAGTAATAAAAATGCCTCAAAAAATTCTCTCTCTCTTTTTCTCTCATTATTCTGGAATTTGGCAAATATAAATAATTTTGGTAATCCTAATTGACCTAAAACGGGTAAAGTTTATTCTGATTTCATGTCTGATAGTGAGAAAAACATGCATGTGTGTCTTTTTATATAGTGTATGTAAACTTCTGCTTTCAACTGTATGACCTTTTGATAACTTTTTACTCAAATATTACGGAAGAAGACATGACCGAAAAACAGCAATTTGCACATTTTGAATTTTTTTTTATGTTATGGAGGTCACTGTAGGGAATAAATACTTTTAGATTTTGATAGTTTGGAAATTTTAGGATGTGGTGGTGCCCAACATTTACTTTTTATTGCTAATACAATATACTGCATTACATTTGAGTTACAGTTTATTGTATACATACCGGCACTTCTATTATACACTGGCTGTGTGAGGGTGTAATAGAAGATCTAAGATAAAAAGTCAATGAACCTTTATTAAACGTCCAGCTGTCATGGTAACCAACCACTGCTCTCCTGTTGACATTACAAGGGGCACCAATCGAATGCAATATGGCAGCGTCCATGTGCCACAATAGTTTAGATGCTGTGGTCACAATTGACCAGGGCATCTAAGTAGTTAACAGCAACCTGCTGCATAATATCGAATGTCCCCACTTGTACACGGAGAGGGCTAACCTTCTGAGCCCTCTTCATATCCCCGTCTGACATGATGACGTACCTGTATGTCAAATGTCAGGAAGGGGTTAATAGTTTCATTACACTAAGAAGGGAAACTGATATAGAATTCTCCTTTTCCAATGTCATGAAATTCTTCTATTTCAACAGAGCTGACAAAAAAATGTCAGACGTCTTCTGTGAAGCTCTAGATTTCATGTGATGTTTTTTCACAATATATTGCAGTAATCTGTCCTGCAAACACCTGGAATATGTGTTGTACTCATCAGCTCTTTATACAATGTCAGCGCAGAAAAAAAAATCCAAACAGCTTAAACATTTGTTATTTTAATATTTGGCAGTGTAGGGGAAAACACACCAGAGCTTAGTGTACGGTAATCCAAGTTCAGAGAGAAATATGTATGAGCGCACGTTTTGCAGAGTTCTAAATTAAATTGGACACATTTTAAATCCTCTTCTATGAAACGCACCAGCGGGATGCTTTGAAGCAAGTCTATTCTGTCAGCATTTCTGCCCCTTCCCCACCGGTGGCATCGTGAGAAATGTGAAGATCTTCTAACATCTCTGCCAGGCTGATTCTGGGAGCTCCTTCCTCATCAGTGTCACTCTCTACTGGAATGTTAGCATCTGAAAGAAGGAAAGTCAGCATGAGGTCTAAATCGGAACAGACCAAAAAGTGCCAGGGAAAGCAGATAGTTATAGCCTCACTGCAGCAAAATGTATTATGTCTCAGCCCTATAGTATGGGGTATAGTAATATAAAGCAAGCAATGCCCTCACTCATCGCTTGCATCCTTATTCTGCCTCAAAATGGTGACTTTGCTGGTCATGTGATCAACAGACTGACCTGCCGATTCACACACTAGACATTTTCTCTATGTATGTCTGTATCTTACACTTTCATACACTAACAAGGAAATCATGGACTTCCGACTTGTGTGTGAATTGACACATCAGTCTACTGCTCACATGCCCAGACGGTTCAACATTTGGAGGCTAAATAAAGTGTGCAATGCACCCAGTGAATGAATCCATTGTTCACTTTCCATTAGTATGCCCTATGCTACAGGGCTAAGACATAAAACCATTTTGCAGGAGCGGTGCTTTTAAGGGGTTTTCCAACCCCAAATTGATTTTTTCATACTGATAACCTATTCACAGAACAGGTCATCAGTATGTGATCTGTGGGGTGTCAGATACCCGAACCCAGCACAGATCAGCTGTTCCAGCAGCCTCCTGGTACCAGAGGCTGATGCAGTGAACAAGGAGTGCGCCATCTCTCCTAGGAACAGCGCAGCATCCCAGTCCACTGCATAGTGGTGGTTCTGGGGAAGTGTTACACTATTCCTATTACTTGATAGGAGCAGTGCTGCATATACTGCATTCCACTAGCAACTTCTGGGACCCGAAGGATGTTGCAACAGCTGATCTGTATAGGGTCTGGGTGTCAGAACCCCATGGACCACAGACTGATGACCTATCCTGTGGATAGGTCATCAGTATAAAAAGTCAACTTGAGGCCTGAAAACCCCGTTAAGTACCTTTAAGATTCCCTGTAATTCACAGACAGAAGTACAAGTATATCAAAGAAGTACAAACAATACATTTTAAAAAGGTTTTCCAGGTTACAGACACTGATTTGCTATTCTTAGTATAGGTCATTAATATAATATTGGAGATTTGACATCTGGCATCCCCACCTATCAGCTGTTCCTAGCAGCCCAGTGTGGAGGAACTAACATGGAGAACAGAGCCAGAAGCAGAGCTCAGTTTTCTGTGTAGTAACCAGGATGGGTTTGTAGCTCAGCTCCCATTCAAAGCTCCCACTGATACAATATGGATGACCTGTCCTAAAGGTAGCAAATCAGTATCTGTAACCTGGAAAACCACTTTAAACATTTGTATTGTGTAGTGATAACATATACATGTATATTAGTATTAGGGCTGAGCTATCACGGTTAATAGAACATTTTACCTTGATTACAATTAATGAAGGATTATTTTGAAGACACTCCTTTTTTTTACATGCCACGCCCCTTATTTATATACCATGCCACTGAATTTTGGTAGTGGTTTTAATGGGACATTTTAAGACGCAGGAGGAAAGGAAAGAATCGGAATACAAGTTTATGCAAAAATTTCAAACTCTGTAATTTGGACTTAATATTCATGCCAGCTTCATGTCACACTATGTATGAACTGTGAGGGTCACAAATCACCACCTGATAGCAAACAGATAACAGATCCCTCTGTCACGCACCACAACTTTCCAGATTGTTTTTTGACCTGTTGTAAATAACTTCTCTACTTATATTGCATTTTGTTTTGGTTTTTTTTTTTAAGGACTCTAAAATCCTTTGAAGATCATGTGTATAGAGTATAAATAATCTGTGAATTTTCAGTTCTTGTATAACACCATGTCTGAAGAAGAGAGCCAGTACTCTTGAAAGCTTACTTATAAATATACTCAGTTAGCCTCTAAAAGGTATCGCCTGATTTCTTCACTCTTCCACTGAATTTTGGTTTCAGTTAGTGACATATCAGCGATCCCGATTGGATAGTGTACAGTTAGTGACAAATCCTTTAGTCTTTGGCAGTATGAGACAGGCAGAGAAAGGGCGGCATGGATGCAAAATCATTGAAATAATTGATATGAACCTGCTCACATGGATTAACTGAATTGACCTCAGATTTTGATTATTTTTCGATTTACTGCCCAGCCTTAATTAGTATGTAAAGGCTTCTTTAGGGGGTGCTAAACTTACCCACTAAACAGCACAGTTCAGCACCTCAAAACAGCAAAGTGCAGAGTTGCACAAGATAGGAAATAAGTGTCTGACAGGTGTGACTGTTCAATGGAACCCACACTGATCATAAGAATGGGAGATCCTAAGTTCAGTCGAAGATAGCCGAGTGCTGAACGGTTTATTTTTGATCTAGTGGGACCCCCACTGGTGAGACACTTATGCGCTATCCCATTGATAAAAGTGTTCTTTGTGGTATGTCAGTTTAGTTAGGGAACACAAATCATTTTTTTCATCCAACTATTGTAAAGTTAAGATTATTATTATTGTTGTTATCTGAAAGCAGGCATTCTGGTCCTGGGAGAGGATGATTGACAGAAAGTCCAGAAAGAATGTCTGCCTCATGATCACTATTTACTGCTCATATTTCTAGCTCTCAAGACCCTCAATAAAAATGATGTTAACAGGTCAATCTGTGGTAAAAATTCACAATATTAAGTGCCATGTTGTGGATTCATAATCTGCACCACATATCAATTTCTGTGTAGATCCCATACATTCTCTGCATTATATGGATCAGATTTAGAAAACTCTCACCCATTTGCAGCTTCTATAAATACTGCAGATTTTCCACCCACAATTTCACAATGGAAAAAGGCAGCATATCCACCTCATCAAGTGATATTTTTTGCCCGTAAGGGACAAAAATAAGCAATAATAATTTTATAATTGAAATTAATACAGTTCTTGTTCATGTAGATATACTTACTTTTGTAAATGTTAACATTTTTCCGCAAAACTTCATCTTCTTCCAGATCTTCAAGGAAATCTTGGTATTGCCTGTTGTGTTGCAGAAGAACACATGGTAAGACACGGAAGCTTACCTGTATATGGAAATGTTCAACTATAGAATCCTGACATTTAACGTTACACAGGTTCAGTGAATTAAACATAAATCACAAATAATGGAATCCTCCAAATATCCAGAAAGGATAGGCTGTAACTAAAGGACTATATCCTATCAGGTTCTGTCAATTCCAATAGGCTAACCTAACCCACCCATTAGGTAAAACTGTAGGTTGGGGTTAGCCATTTTTGCAAAACAATAACCAGCTTCCGCTAAAAAAAAAAAAAAAAAAAAAAAAAGCTACCCAGTTTAGGAGATATTTACTAATACGATGAAACCAGTTTCATGGTATAATTACATTATCTGTCTATATTAATCTATCTATCTATAAGCAGATACATGTGTCTTAAAGGGAGTCTGTCCCCAGCCCTGCAGATAGGCACATTTGGGTCACCTGAATTATACATTGTTTCCCCCATGTAAATCAGAGCCTCTGTTGGCAAAAACAGTGATATCTTGGCAAAACCTTGTTTGATTCCAGTAACGCTAACCTATCTGTTGGGCTGGGTAGATATGCTTGATTTCGGTGACAGACACCATTTAAAGGGATTGCACAGGATTATAAAAACATGACTGTTTTCTACATACAGCACTACGTCTGTCAACAGATTGCTTGTGGTACAATAAAGCCAAGCTGTAATGCTTGACACCCCCCATGGACAGATTTGACACTGTTTTAGGGGAAAAAGTATCCATTTAAAAAAAAAAAATAAATCTTGACAATCTTGAATATACCTCCCATGCACTCCAGGGAGGTATATTTCTTACAGATTATGTAAGTTTACTTGCTACAAGGTGACTTTTTTTTTTTGAACTTTTGAAGGTGAATGCTTCTAGATAAAATGAGAATATGTACAGTACCATCCAAACTTAATATTCAGCGAGTACCCTACAAGCTGATATGATACCACAACTACTCTGTGATTGCATGGGACAAAGGGTCAGGGGACAGCAGCCATTTAGCCAAAAGATTTGCATGTTGCCTTGTTTACAGTTTCTATGCCAAATTATCCCAAAAGTGCTCAATGAGGTTAGGCATCTTTTGGGTCAACCAATTTGTGCCTCTCAGCGAGCCATTTTATTACGTTACGTATGTTGTACTATAATAGGTGTTTTCTGGGCAAAACATATGACCAAGCCCCAGAAGAGTTCATCAATGTCAGAGTCACTGACTCACTCACGAAACACACTTTATGTTATATTGTAGCATATATCTCATGTATGCAGTGTGTGCTCCACAATATGATACACACACAGGAGAACATTATAGCACTTCCGTAGAAAGTAGTTAGGAACAGGGCTGTGGAGTCGGAGTCGTGGAGTCGGAGTCGGTGCCTATTTTGGTGGAGTCGGAGTCAGAGTCGGAGTCGGTATAAAATGGACCCGACTCCCAAAATATATAATAAATTGGTACAGTTAGTAGTACAATGCAGTATGTGCTGAATATATTTTCATAAGAATTTGGGAAAATGATGAAATGTTGAAATGTGAAATGTCCTGTAAAGGTCTGTTCTGTTCCTCATATAATGATGAGACTGAGTTCTGAGTGAACCTATAAGGTTTAGCAGTCCAGGGCTGTGGAGTTGGAGTCGGAGTCGGTGCCTATTTTGGTGGAATCGGAGTCGGAGTTGGAGTCGGAGTCAGGGGAAATTGAGGAGTCGGAGTCAGGGCTTTGGCGTACCGACTCCACAGCCCTGGTTAGGAAGGCCTATCATAAGTAAAAGTCTTTTTATGATGAAAACGTAACAAATTTAGAAACTGAGCGCCATCATGTATCATTAATCTGCCAAATGCACACCAAATAGACCCATTGACCTACAACTGTGCAACTAGAATGGGTTCTTAGACTCACAGACCTTTCATCATCTGTGTCCATGCCTTCCTTTTCTCTCTCTAGCTCTTTCAGCTTCCAGTTTCTCCGCCGCTGACGTCTGGTACGATCATAACTCTTCTTTATTAGAACCTGAATGAATAACCAGAAGAAAAATGTCAAAGGCAATCTATAACCACTCTGTTTCTCCACATTACAATTTAAAGGGGTTTTCCGGGATAATTTATTTGGACTTAATTCTTTGCACTGCTCAGGCTGCAAGTGCATGGATTCAGGTGACTGCTGCAGCCAATCCCTGGCCTCACTGTTCACATGTTGGGCACCAGTGAGATATCAACAATGACATCACCTGTACCAAACATGTGACCACAGAGGCCCTGCTCTTCCAGCCCAAGTAATCCAAGGACTAGAGAGAACTGAAGCCCAGGGGTAGGCAATTTTCATTTCCCATCCACAGCCCCCAGTTTTAAAATTATCCTGGAAAACCCCTTAAACAGTTAGCTTCATCCCGTTTAAGTCATAGGTCATCAATATCTGATTAGTCGAGGTCATATATCTGGGATCCCCACAGATCAGCTGTTTGAATAGACCACAGCTTCTTGGGGCCAATGATGTCGCAGTCATCAGTCACATGGTATAGCTGCAGCTCAGTCCCATTTGAAAGAACGATGCGGAGCTTCAATCCCGAGCACGGCCAATACGCTAAGAACAATGCTGTGTTTTTTCACAGCACTCACTTGAATTCTGCTGTCTCTTCAAACAGCTGATCGGTGGGGGTCGCGGGTGTCAGAACCCCACTGGTCAGATATTGATGAGCCAAGGATAGGTAATCAATAGTTCATTCCCAGAAAACCCCATTTCACAAAAAGCAACCAAAATCCAGCCTATACAAGATATACTACATTACACTGTACATTTTACAACATCTTGTAAGCAAGTAGAGACATTGGAAGTGACAGGGCAGTTCAAAATACATCTACAATAGCTATAATCCTGCCAGAAAAAGGCTTATCATTTATACCGCAGCTGACCAACACGCATATCGGCTTCGGTTTGTATTGCAAGAGTGCCATCTAGAGGAAAACATTAGACTTACCACGTCAGGTACATGATGAGGGTTCATCTTGTTAATAAATTCATCATTTAAATTGCAGTTTGCCAAATCAAACCTGAAGCGGAAACAAAAGAGATCTAAGCAATGACTGCTTAAAACACTCTAAGAACCAGTTTCAATGTCTTTTTTTTTTCTTCAGCTCAGCAATATTCACAAGTAGCGGAACAAAGCAGATCATTAGGGAGAAGCAGTGCTGGGATGCCTGGGAGGTGTGTGTAATTTAGCAGTACGCCCACACACTCTCCAAAGGGAACAGAGTCTCCCAGCACTCCAAATAACAAACTGCTCAGGAACGCTAGTGACAGGCTGCACTACGGGGCACACAAACTGTTCTAAAATAAAATACAGGATAGGCCCTTTGGAGCTTACTGTAGGTAAACAGTAATTTAACATGGCAGATCACGGAACACTGTTTTCTTCTATATGTACAAGAATATAACTCAGCAAGAACTTGGAAAATTCTGCAGGCCTCCACTTACTGCACTACAATCAATAGGTTAGATTTATTTCCATGGGGGCTATTGCAGCGTCCGGCACATGCTTGCTCTCTCAGCGTGTTGTTAGGGCTCCAGTAGACAAGAAGATTTTTTTTTAACAAGTGCGGATCAGCTACAAGATGTGTAGATCAGCGCTTGTTCTGCACCGGCCTATTACATAGGCAGATGCAGAGCACATGCAGGACGAACAATTGCTAAAATATGTACTTTCATCGTATGCTGGCAAGGAATGATTTTTTGATCCAGTGAAAGCAAATGCTCATACAATGGGTGGCTGGGGCAACTATTAGGGGGTGATACAGTTAAAACTGTGGTCAGGTTATAGTGCAAGTCAATTCTGGGGCCACAGTTGCTTTCTCTTATAGGTAAGTGAACATCATTAATTCCAGGCTATTTCTCACTACTGACTGTGAAATCTTGCTGCTGATGAAGCCAGTAATGAAAAATAGCCTGGAATGAATCTCTGTTTCAATTGCTTATAAGGGGAAGCACCTGTGGCCCCAGAACTGACTGCAGTTATAACTGCATCCAGGTACATAGTGTGTCACCTCCCTAAAAGACAGCCTGATTATGAGAATTTGTTCCTGATAATTGCCTGTAATATCGCTTAGTTTTGTACGGCCTTTATAGCGAGCTAACTCAAGATCCTTCTGTACTTACCCCTGCACCAGGTCTCCCGGATTTAGCAGATTTCCCAGATGAGTACGACAGTGGTACTGCTGGCTTGTGTTCATCTCTGATGTTTTCTGTACCCATACCTCAGCAAGGGTGTGCTGGAAAATAAAAATGGAGAAACAAAATTCAAACAGGCTGAAACAGAAAGGGTGCACTTTACTAAGCTACACAGGAATTGCAATGTCATCACTGGATACACGAACAATACAAAACTTACATTGGGGCAGATTTATGAGCCCCCTACACTACTTTTGTGACATAAAAAAAAAAAAAAAAAACTTGATGAATTCATCATTTTTGTCCACTTGAAAAAGTGCTAGCCTTGCTGCTTTTCAAAGAGGGGCATGGAGAGGGTCTGCTTTGGGAGGGCCATTGGGCATGCCAGATTAATCGTCAATCATTTTCTGGCATAAATGATGCCTAAAATCTACGCCAGCTACAAGTTGGCATGCATTTCACTGTTGCACACGGACCTCCAGAGGATGCATCTGATTTATGACAAGGTCAGCATGCCATTAATAAAATGGAGTTTAGCATCCCAAGACTGTGGAAATTACAACAACCCGTCCCTACTATGAGGAGAAAATTGAGTAAAACCTCATAGGGCAAATGAGTCCAGGAGTGCACTTCATTGTGCCTCATGGTCAGTACGTTAATTTCACTGACCATGCGTGCAGGGTATGCACAGTGGACTGAGGTCTACTGAACTCAACTCCGCCAGGCAAAATGTACATGTGCTGATGCAGTCTCCCAGGCTCATCTGCTGGTGAGTTATAATTTTCTGTCCAGATGAAAAGGAGGGCTTGCCCGTTAGCAATACCAATAATAAGTAATATATCTCTTAATATGACTTATCCAGCTGTCCCTGGAGGATGCGTCTAATATATGAGTAGAACGCCTTGTCATAAATCAGGCACATCCTCTGGTGAGGCTGTGAGCCTGTGCTGAAATCTACGCTAGCTCAAAGCTGGCATAAATTTCAAGCATCATGGCATACATGTTCATAGATGTGATGGGGCCCCATCCACACTGTGTCTCTCACCACATCCCCCAGCTCTTTTTAGGAAAGTAGCCATGACAGCGTCAAAGAGAAAAAAAAAGTGACAATTTTTTGCACAGAAACTCATCTGTGCAAAAAAAAAAAATTTCTACTTTTTCACGCTTCATATGCCAGAAAACTGATTAATTTCCCCCATTATTTTTTTTTATAATAAAATATGCTATTCTCAAAAAGTGGATAGTCGTAATTTTTGAGGTAGAAGACGAACCATGTCATGAAAACTGCCAAAACTGAACTGTAATACATTTTGCAAACTTAGTCTAAGAAAAAAAAATATATATTTACTTTTGAAAGGACAGTTTCCAAACATACTGATGTGGGTGGATATCAGATGGATTTCCAGCAGCCTTCATAGGACTGCACCATTTTATGTACTAAATTCACTAGTGAGAAACGTCAACTGAATATGGCAATAGGGAGGGAAATGTAAACCATACCTTGTTTGATCTTACTCCAGCTCCTGCACCTTGTTTCCGGTCTCTAACAATGTCCACGTCCATCACAATGAACTCCTCCAGCTGCTTAGGATGAAACAAACTGTGAAAGGGATGCCGCCAATATGTGTTCCCATCAACTTCAGCAACTTGAGGGGGTTGGGAGGAATACAAAAAAAAAAACAAAACATCATTACCTTTCATCATAAATAAGTCACAGATCTTAATGCAGTGATTTTATATGGAGGTTATGGAATGTGAAACGTTAAGTGGTCCCAGGTGCCCAGCTGACAGAGTAAAAAGATCTGCTAGTAAGTGAAAAAAAAAAGACATGCACATATATGAAATATAGTACATAATCCTAAGGCAACAGGTGAATTTAGAGAGTTAGCACATAATGGTGATAGTAGAACCAATGTGTTTTAAAGTGTATGTGTCATTTCAGAAGACTTCCCACAGATAATAGTGACATGTCATTTTATTTGGTGGGAGTGCGAGTGCTGAGATCCCCACCAATCGCTGAAAGAGATCGGAAGAAGCATTCATTTGAGATCTGTTTACATGGCTTTCTGAGAAAGTGCCAGCGACTTTGCCAAATGAATGTGGAGGCTGCAGCAACCGCACCACCAACGATCTTTTCTGCAATGTCACTATTCTATAAAATGATGCCTAAAAAGTGCTGGAGCTGAAAGGAATGAATGACAGCAGAATTTAGATCAGTGTATTAGTTTAATGACTTAGCTGAAACATGCTTCCGAGATGTAAAGCAACATTAAAAAACAAGAAGTTTTCAAAAATGTGTGATAACCAAAAGTCCCCAGCAACCACCCACAAGTTATCGCTCTTCAGTACTGTGCGGGCAAGAAGGCACAACTGCAGCACAGGGCAACCCACTATAAATGCCCTTCTGTGGGGTTGGTACTCACTTTACCAATATACTGTGTGTACAGTCACTTTTTTTTTTTAAATAAGAAATAACACAGTTCTCACTTACTCTGCAGAGTATTGGGGTCGATGAGATGAATAGCACTTGTTACCCGAATACACACACAGATCTGACTCATGTTGCCCAGACTTTGAGCTAGCTTTGGAGACAGACAAACCACATTGTCCTGTGCAAAAACATAAGGGCCATAAGTGACATCAATGATACTGACTGTATATATTATCTCACATAAAGATAAAATATCATTATAATGTCCAAACAAGCACATATTTAACACCAATTACATACATGACATATAATATATGTATTTATCATGTATTTATCAAGGTAGGTTCATAGGATCAGAGCAACAGACTTAAACACTGAAAGAATGACTAATGCAGACAAAAGCCTCCTCTGTCGGCATTCACTGAAATGTAAAATATGATAGAAGCTTCCACCATGTTTTTACATTACAGTGAATGCTGACGGATGGTGCTCCTTCTGCATCAGTCAGTCATTCTATTAGTGTTTAAGACTGTTGCTCTGGTTCTATGACCGATGAGAGCAACAGACTTCCATCTCAGTAGTGTGTTACACTGTCTCACTTTATAAATGAATTTCTTGTCCCAAAAATATGAATAGGATGGATTTATTTATGGCTGTATGTATATATTTTTGTACATAGACAGCACTTTTGAGCAATAAATTGTTCATACTGAAGTAGGATTAACCCTTTATTCATCAGATTTTTTTTATTATTATTATTGTCTTTGTTATTTTGCCTTGCCATATTACACCATATCATGAGTAGAAATTACAGTGGTGAACATTATTTTGGACTTTAATGTTTTTTAATACATTTAAGTTTGTCTTTTTGATGTATTTCATCCTTTTTTCATTTCTCTAGGTCATGTGTGCATTATCCAGTTTTTAATACTGATGGGCTATCCTTAGAAGAGGTCATTAATATCAGAAAACTGTACAATTTGTAGTAGCGTGTTTTGCTACTGCAGCGCTGCCTCATTAAGGTCTATGGGACAGCTCTGCATTACCAAATCGGTGTTCACATCTAATGAAGTAAGACTTCTTAAACTTGGTCTACTGGGCCCTCACCAGACAGACAACATTAATGTCTGGGCCTCACCATCTGTGGATAAAGTCCATACCAAAATGAACATTCTTGTTCAATTTACCTTTCAATTAACTGCTGAACCCAATATAGCATTAAAATAAGTGCAAAATGACTCTGTTCTGTTACTAAACTGCAGCCAGAGACAAGACTGTGCAGCTTATAGTCATTTATGTGAACATGGCATTCTGAATTGTGGCTCACCAACTAGGGAGACCTCACTAGTAAGGCTCATCTAAAAGTTTGCAAAGCACAGTGATATAAAGCAGGTGTATTCTATTGCAAAAACATCTTTACAGTTATTCTGTTCTAACCATCCTCAAACACTTAAAAATATTGCTGCAAAAAAACTCAATTTATCCAATAAAAGGATTCTGCATTAATAGATAGCAATCTATTAACTAATCTAGCACTTAAGGACACATATATTCACCAAAGTGGATACAAGAAGCGTCTTTGGTACTTTGACAGCCTATTAATGGGGGGGAGGGGTTGGAACTCTCCTGATCAGCAGTTTGAAGAGATAGCAATGTTCAGACAAACTGAAGCCCCTGAAAAATAAGTACAGCTCCATTCACTGTACGGAGGCGGCTCTTGGCATTGCAGTTCATCCCCATTCATTTGAATGGAACTGATCTGCAAACAAGATCATGTGAACAAGGAACGTAATATCACATGAAACAGAAGCAGTGCTTGTGGAGTGCCGCTGTTGACCCCTACTGATCAGCGATTGATGACCTATCCAAAGAC
The DNA here is from genome assembly GCA_947044405.1 of Leptodactylus fallax. NCBI lineage: Eukaryota > Metazoa > Chordata > Amphibia > Anura > Leptodactylidae > Leptodactylus > Leptodactylus fallax. The sequence continues at coordinate 1,029,843 of CAMRHE010000469.1, forward strand.
ATCAATCTTATAAGCCTGGAAGACCTGCTCTTACTGTGCTTGGAAGTCCAGTGGGTGGTCCTAATCATATGCCCAGGAAAAAATAGCGAAGCCATAGGAAGGGCAAAAACAGGACTATACAGTGGGCACCATACAAAAATGTATTAAAGCGTACCTCGAATTAGGAGAAACGTTTCATAAATAAATAGGAAAAGTGAATATAATATATTAATATATGCTATTATTTCCTTGAGGATATGAAAATTTTCCATTTTTGTTTTTTACTCCAAGCCTTCCAAAGGCCATAACTTTTTTATTTTTCCATTTTGAGTCGTATGAGGGCTTATTTTTTTTGTGGGACACCATTTTATATTATGTACAATGCACTGGGAAGCTTGGAAAAAAAAAATTAAGAATGGGGTGGAACTGGAAAAAAAAAATGCTTTATAATCAGAGGTACTCTTAAAAGCAGGAGTTTGGGGGGAAAAACCTCCGATCCTCCAAAGACCTCCTACTCTGCTCTGCTCTTATCCGCTCTTCACACAATCGACTCCAAGACTTCTCCCGGGCATCCCCCATACTCTGGAACTCATTACCAAGACACATAAGACTGTCCCCCACAGTCGCAAGCTTCAAGAAGGCCCTGAAGACTCACCTATTCAAGAAAGCCTACAACCTCCAATAACACTACTGTCACCACATCACCACCTGAGCAGCCTCTACCCCCACCTTCTGTCTCTATCCCTCTTCCCTCATAGATTGTAAGCCCTTGTGGGCAGGGCCCTCTATCCCACTGTGCCAGTTGGTCTCTGTTAGTATTATCTGTTTTGTATATCTGGTGTACCGTATGTAAATCCGCAAATGTAAAGCACCATGGAATTAATGGTGCTATATAAATAAACAATAATAATAATAATAATAATAAAAAAAACCCACAAACTTATGATCATCAGAACTGCTTGACATCAATAAAATAAATAACACCAAGGGACAAGGAAACAAAGTTCTTCACACTAACCTTGCATATTGGAACAATTTCCACTGAAAAGGTGCTCTTGTAGTTGTAGGAGTTCGAATGGATATCATGAGAAATGAGTCGCTGGGAAGTTTTTGACCTACACACAAAGACAGTATTTTTCAGTTTTATATCTAGTGGCCAAACTATAACTGCATTGTATTGTTACATAGTGAATACTGTTGAGCCTTGAAGTGTTTGGCCAGTGGCACATTTTTGTCTCTGTAGTTCATTTATTAATAAAATTATAAAACATTACAATAATAACATAACAATAGAACAGTAACAATATTAATAGACAAAGAACATAACAGAGGTAACAGAAAACACCCAAGACATAACATTTTTGACTCTGTAAACCACTGCAACGCATGTGAAATAAAACCATCAACATGTGACTGAATTGTAGACCTCCTGCTTTAATTCAAGTTTTAACAAAAATACTGCATTACTTGGAGGTGCTAAGTATAAAATTCGTACATTTTCCCAAGCTCAATAGTAATGGGACAAAGTAACCATTTTTAAGGGGTTAATCGCCTTCTACAAATTAATGGTCTATGCTTAAGATAGGCCATCAATTTTATATCAGTGGGGGTCTGACTGACAGGGTTCCCGGAGTGCACATCTACCAGCATTGTTTACATGGTGGGAGCTGCGGTGTTCACTTGGCATACATTTAGTAGCAACGGTTATATGTATACTGCAGTAGTGTCGCTGTACTACTAATAACCTCCACTTCTATAAGTATGGCAAGTGAGCAGCACAGCACCCAGCATGTAAACAATGCTGAGAGCTTTGCACTTTGGGAAAAGACTGATCTGTGGGGATCCTAACGGTAGGACATCCCCTTACCGAAATTGATAGGCTATCCTTAAGAGGCTTTCAATTTATCAAGATAGATAAAAAAAAATATCCTTATATTCAAATGAGATAATATTTAGTTCTGCTTACCATTCCTCTTAGAGGGACGTGTCCAGATACGTGTGTCACAAGATAATGAAGCAGAAGCTGACATACTGACATAATACTGAATACTTTTGTTTTTTTTCCTAATAGTGGCCTCCTTCACTTGTACGGACTCCTCTTTGGAGGGCATATTGAGAGTTCCTATGAGCAGCTACTAAATACAAATTCAACACTTGGAATCAAATCCAGAGCTTTTACCTCCTTAACTTATCATGAGGTAACAGGCCATAATGGACTAAGTGGCTGAAAGGCCACACTTCAATCCCATCATGACGACTTTGTTCCACATCCATTGTGGTGGTGTACAGAGGAGAAGTCATGAAAATGCTGTCACTGTCCAAATACTCCCTGGTCTGACTGTATGTTACCAGCACAAAAAGTTGCAAAAGCATTGCTGCTAATACCTATTGTAAAATATATAATAATAATAATAATAATAAAAATACATAAAAATGAGGTTCTTGGTTAAAATTTTGATCAAATTGTATAAGCCCATCTGCTAGCGATAAGGCGACCTCTTTAGGTGAGACCCTACACTAAATTGATTCACATCTCTCTCTGGGTCTTGGCCTCCATTGAATTCAGGGCGAGTGTATTTCAGCCATATCATGCTTGGCACACACAGCAAATAGTCTCCTTTCTCTGGTTGTCCTATACCCCCCCTTAATTCATTTAGAGGCTTAAGTCCAGAGAGAGGAGACAATTTGCAGTGTATAATAAGCATAAATAGGGCTAAAATACACTTGCCTGAATCCGAAGGAGACCAAACAGGCGCAAAGGAAGGAAAAAAAAAAAAATTATCCTATATGGGGACTCAAACAGACTCTTCAGAGCATATGTAAAGCTTAATTCTTCACACATGGGCCCCAATATGTAGTGTTACAAGTCACCATAGCTAAAGTTCCAGCTAAAACAGATCTAAATCACTAGCAAACATGGTGCCAATATTTAAAAGGCACCCAGATAATGAGCCCAAAAACTACAGGCCTGGAAGTTTAATACCTACTATTAGTAGTGCTGAGTGATTAATTATGACCTACATCAAAAATCCAAATTAATTGGGCATTTTACCTCAATTACAATTAATGGCGATTATTTTAGGCCAAGCCCTTTTTAAAACCCATGCCCCAGAGCTGGATTATAAGAAGGTCGAAATGGGTTGTAGCCCAATGCTTAACGGCAAGTAATTGCCCCCCAAATTATAATCCAACTTCGTAATCAACTGTATCCTGTGATTGGGCCTCAGCGGTCATGTGGGTCACACATTATGTCACTTGCACCTTTGCGTTACAACAGAATGTGAACGCTGAGGCCCAATCATAGGTCTCATTCACGTCATTCAGGAGGCCGAAAAAGAGGCTAGTGTTTGCTCATCTCGCATGGGCCTCCGCTAGTTAGATTCTGGAGGCTGAAGAGACCCCAGAGTATAATAGCAGGTCCAGTTCAACATTTCGGTCCGATCAAAACTGCAGGTAAAAACTATTGAATATTGTAATACCTGAACCAAAATAACCTATGTTCACAAAATCGTGTTGGCTATCCAGATTGACAGTCGGTTATTTTCTGATTAATTGCCGAGCCCCAACTATGAGTAAATAAGGATTTCTATGAGATGCTATACTGGATTATATCAATGAAAATAACACATTAACAGCATGAGTTTATGAGGAATTCATCCTGTCAAACAGATCAAGGTTAGCATCTATGAGGAGGCAAGTTGTAGACTAGACCAGGGTGAGTTGATGGATGGCATAGCTGGATTTATCTGAAACATGTAAATATATTCATCTTTTCTGAAAACTTGTTAAAGAAATATGCCTGGCAAAACGAATACAGTGTTACATTGTGCTATGCCTAGTGCCAGGGGACAGATCATAGCAAAGGGATCAAATACCAAGGAAAGAATACCGTAACAAGCACTGCACTAGGAATAACACAGTGTATCCATTTTAAAAGGTGTTCTTTTAAGGCTTTCAAGACAGAACACTTTAAATGGCTATGGTCGCCTTCAGAGTCACATAATTCGCACATATTTTGGTCTAAAAATATTACTCTACTAGGTTTCCATTAAAAATCACGCACATTTTGGCTTCTACAGCTTGCATATGTTACACACAATAGCAGGCTGCAGCAATGCTATACACAGTAGAAACCATCAGAGAGCTTGTCTAACGTCTTGGATCTCTAGACCACCTCTGATCTCTGTTGAACAGCTTCTAACCTGATTATTTGAAGTGGAATGATGGAAAACCTATTATTAAAATGATTTAAAACACATACATATACGGTGATGCAGATGTATTTTACTACCGTAGTAAGTACATGCTACTAAGAAAACATTAACAGTAAATATATAAACCAATCCATATGTCACGCCACATGGCAGGCAGACTACAAATACATGAATGGAACATACCTGCAGGGCACTGTGCACTGGAGAAACTCAACCATCTTCTGTGCATGCTGCTTAGATGAATAGTAAAAGTCCAACCCATCTGTAAAAGGTTGGTAAATAATGTATTAATAATAAGTTTCCCATTATGGTGTGAGGTAAATGGTCAAATCTTACGACAGAAGCGAACATAAAGGAAACTGCAGTACAGCTTAACCACTTAAACACCAGATGCTTTACCCTCCTTCCAGACCAGACACATTTTCGGGTTTTTTGTATGTGCGGTTTTGAGGGCTGTAACATTTTTATAATTTATAATTATTCAACTAATTTCTGCCTCTTTTTTTGGTGACACACAGGGCTTTATTTTTATATTGTTTTTATTTTTGCATGTGTTTTAACTTTTTTTTATATCCAGGAAAATCTAAACAAAAGAGGAGGGAAAACGTGTCTGTTTTACACTTTTCATTTTTTTTTTATTTAATAACACAAAGTGCTACTTTTAAAAATAGTTTTTCCTCTCCATTATGGTAATTTTTATTTTGTATGGTGTCGTCGGGGGTGAGACTATAACCCTTAATAAGGGCGTGTTATTGGTGTATTATTTTAATTATTTTATTTACTTTTTTTTTTTACATTGCGTCCCCATAAGGTCATAATAGACCTTTAGGGACATCTGATGACTTTTTTTTATTGTTGGGGAGGCTGATTTCCCCTATAACTGGGGCTGGTACATTTAGCCCCAGTTGCAGGAGGAATACAGCCTCCTGCACATTACTTTCACATTACAATAGAGCTGAACTGGGGTCCTGTAGGACGCTGATCCCAGCGGATCACCTGACGGCTGGGTCAGAGGGGAGCCGCAAGATGGCTCACTGAGCGCTGTATACACAGTGATCGGGAAGGCAGGGAAGGTAATAAACCTGAAGTTACAGTCGGCTCCCCGTTTCAGCAGCTGCACGATTTTGTGCATCTGCTGAATTCTGCTTGTACATCCTTGCAGAAATAGACAACCACCTTCCGGACATATATAGTCTATGGGCGGTACGGAAGTGGTTTAAAAAAATAAAAAAAAAAAAAAATAAGAGTCAATTTCACAGTCCAGGACTCGGGTGCCATCCTATATGGGACCTATTATAAGGGTTAAAGGTGCATAAACAACAAGTGACAACAGTGGGTGGTGAAACAGCAATGTAAACCACCAGCTGCACGCGAAAAGCTAAACAGCTGCCTAAATACACGGTACAGTCCAATAAATTACAATGGGAAAAGTTGGAGAATTTACTGTTTCTCCCTAGCACATCATCACTGAAAATATTTCTGAAAATCCGATTTCATATCTAAGATGTAGCAGAAAATGTCATCTCCCTACTTGCTAGAAAGAGCAGCTTTAGACCACAAGTGCCTTTTATCATTCCCTCTTCAGAGTACAGCTGGCCCTCTGGCGGAGAGGTTGACACTTTGATAATATAAGTATCCCTTACCATGGATTTCTTTAACACGTAGAGTGTTTTGGTGAAGTCTGTGTTTCAGAATAATCTGTTCCAAGTAGTAGAATGTCTTCTTATGAAGGACCTGAGGAAAAACATAATTTTCAGATACAGCTGTAGTAGATAAAAGGAGTCATTCAGCTTTCATATTCCCCGGTATATCAGCAATTGTGAAGGCCCTCATCTTGACACAATGCAATGATAAGATTTTACTCCCTATAACGCTTGGATTTTACATCTGACTTTACAATAAAATACAACCAAAATGAGTTAAGTTTAGCTGGAACTTGTGACACGAGGAGGGAAAAAACAATACAAATGTGAAGAGTTGCAGAAATGTATTTACAGAGGATCTGTCTCCACTTCTGACACGTCTGTTTTAGCTGGTTGCAGCGGCCGAAGCAGAACCAGAAACAGCACATCACTGTCTACTGTGCAGTCACAAGCGGATGGGAGACAGCGGCATTACCATGTGGGCCATCACTCCACTTTTTCGTTACATCAGCTCTGATAAAGGAGTTCCTGTGTTTTTAGAATAGGTGAGGTTATTACCTTCTGGCGGACCTGGACCACAGCTTTCCAGAAATCTTTTGCTTCTACTCTATGACAATCATCACACATCTGTGACAGCACCACATAGTCCACTACAAAGACTTGCTGAAGGATTGCGCCATTCATCACCTGTCGGAAAATAAACAGTGTGAGCTGTCTATTAAACAGCGTGCAGATATGCGGCACTTCTCTTATTACAGATGCCATACTGAAGAATACTTGGAACGGTTGCCGCCACTTCCAAGAATCTGGAGCTATACTGACAACAGAGGCATCACATGTTTCACTCCAGGCTCACATTTGCACTACAACGTTACCTACCTCTTTCTGTATTGTTAATTTCACTTTCAGCCTCTTTGAATGAGGTTCTGTCCAAATGAAGCCAGCATCGATAAGACGCACCTACATAAGAGTAATACCAGCAGAATCAGTATTGCAAGTCAAAGACACCATTATTTGGGATGCAGCATAAAAAGTTTTACTTCCTGGTTCTATGCTATTGTAAGGGAAGGGGAAGATGCAAGTGACATCAGAAAGATCGCAGGTGGTCTGCCATCTCTCACCCTACACAGCCTCCAGTGACCCAGTTATCTATAATGGGGTCTGCTGTGTGTATGCCATTTTCATACTGAAAACGGTGGAAAGAAAAGTCCTTTGTTACGATTTCCGGTGGTTTCTGCAGCAGAGTCTCCAACAGACACTCCAACACAGATGTGAACTTGATTGTTGAATTATCTTTAAAAATATCCACATATTAATGATTATATATCCTTCTAACAAAACCAGATGCCTAAGATCCAGGAGAAAGACCATCCTCCCACCAAAACACCACACTTCCATTCTAAATTTGTGGAATACATAATGACAGGTTAGATATAAGGAAAATGTTCTACCCTGAAATCTGGACAAGATACAAGAATGATTACACTTGGTCTCAGTCTGTTTGTATGTTTACTGGGGGGAAGTGATATGCCCAACAGAAATACTCCGCCTCCACCAACACAAACATTAAAGGTTGCTAACTGGATTTAGTTCCACGCTGTGCAAAAATAGAAGCCATTGCTAAGACGGTTTAGGCTTATCACCCTGATGATGCTAGTACTATGATGGCTGCACTTTCTAGGTCTGCTCTGCAAAAACTGCCCTCCCTCCCCCTAGATTTCAGCCCTCTGCAATCAATCTACAATTTCCATGGTTTCTGTTAACTATTCCATGGACATAATATATATTTTTTATAACACGTTCATAAAAGTACTTTTTATGATCTTCTAAGCTACATGGGCCAGAATACTGGCCCAATTTGTGCCCAATCTATTATGTGTTTTAGACATTTACTGTGTCCATCTAGACATATCTCACTAAAAGTTTGCTGAAAAGCATTAGCTTTAGGTATGCCAACCAAAAGGTCATTTAGAGCTAGACAAATGTGTCACAATTCTAGAAAAACAACCGGATGAGCCACTGTTAGGTGACATTCACATCAGCGGCGGAGTCACTGGAAAGTTGGAGACTCTGTCACAGTATCCGCCAAAAGTCAGTGGAGGAAAAAGTCCTGCATGGAGAACTTTTTCCTCAGCCGTTATCAGTTTTATAATGACGGACACCCAACACATCTCATTATAGTCAATGGGGTCTGTCGACTATGTGTGTTAGAGGTGTTTATGCGGTTTGCCTCTCTGCTGTTCGGGTTCCCCAACAAACCTGAACAAAAGAGAAGTGCCGCTAGTGTGAACCTAGTGTAATACATTTGGTGCATCTTCTGTCTGTCTGGTCTAGTTTTAAGCTGTCTAAATTTTTAGGTATTATTAAATCTCCGCCTCAAGGTTGTAAACGGTTTTGGGCTTGAGACAATCGTCTCTCGTTACATATATGAAACAATCTGAGGCCTATTGTGGATCATTTCAAGAGCATAGAATAGTGGCTCAGTGGTTAGCACTCCTACTTTGCAGTACTGGGGTGTTGTACAGTGGGTATGGAAAGTTTTCAGACCCCTTTAAATTTTTCATTCTGTTTCATTGCAGACATTTGCTAAAAGCAAAAAAGTTCATTTTATTTCTCATTAATGTACACTCAGCACCCCATCTTGACAGAAAAAAACAGAAATGTAGATATTTTTGCAAATTTATTCAAAAAGAAAAACTGAAATATCACATGGTCATAAGTATTCAGACCCTTTGCTCAGTATTGAGTAGAAGCACCCTTCTGAGCTAGTACAGCCATGAGTCTTCTTGGGAATGATGCAACAAGTTTTTCACATCTGGATTTGGGGATCCTCTGCCATTCTTCCTTGCAGATCCTCTCCAGTTCCGTCAGGTTGGATGGTGAACGTTGGTGGACAGCCATTTTCAGGTCTTTCCAGAGATGCTCAATTGGGTTGAGGTCAGGGCTCTGGTTGGGCCAGTCAAGAATGGTCACAGAGTTGTTCCGAAGCCACTCCTTTGTTATTTTAGCCGTGTGCTTAGGGTCATTGTCTTGTTGGCAGGTGAACCTTCGGCCCAGTCTGAAGTCCAGAGCACTCTGGAAGAGGTTTTCTTCCAGGATATATCTGTACTTGGCCGATTCATCTTTCCTTCAATTGCAACCAGTCGTCCTGTCCCTGCAGCTGAAAAACACCTCCATAGCATGATGCTGCCACCACCATGTTTCATGGGATTGTATTGGGCAGGTGATGAGCAGTGCCTGGTTTTCTCCACACATACAGCTTAGAATTAACGCCAAAAAGTTCCATCTTTGTCTCATCAGACCAGAGAATCTTATTTCTCATAGACTGGGAGTCCTTCATGTGTTTTTTTTGGCAAACTCTATGCGGGCTTTCATATATCTTGCACTGAGAAGAGGCTTCCTTCGGGCCACTCTGCCATAAAGCCCTGACTGGTGGAGGGCTGCAGTGATAGTTGACTTTGTGGAACTTTCTCCCATCTCCCTACTGCATCTCTGGAGCTCAGCCACAGAGATCTTTGGGTTCTTCTTTACCTCTCTCACCAAGGCTCTTCTCCCAGGATTGCTCAGTTTGGCTGGACGGCCAGGTCTAGGAAGAGTTCCGGTCGTCCCAAACTTCTTCCATTTAAGGATTATGAAGGTCACTGTGCTCTTAGGAACCTTGAGTGCTGCAGAAATTCTTTTGTAACCTTGGCCACATCTGTGCCTTGCCACAATTCTGTCTCTGAGCTCCTTGGGCAGTTCCTTTGATCTCATGATTCTCATTTGCTCTGACATGCACTGTGAGCTGTGAGGTCTTATATAGACAGGTGTGTGCCTTTCCTAATCAAGTCCAATCAGTTTAATTAAACACAGCTGGACTCCAATGAAGGAGTAGAACCATCTCAAGGAGGATCAGAAGGAAATGGACAGCAGTGAGTTAAATATGAGTGTCACAGCAAAGGGTCTGAATACTTATGACCATGTGATATTTCAGTTTTTATTTTTTAATAAATTTGCAAAAATATCTGCATTTCTGTTTTTTTTTCTGTCAAGATGGGGTGCTGAGTGTACATTAATGAGAAATAAAATGAACTTTTTTGCTTTTAGCAAATGTCTGCAATGAAACAAAGAGTGAAAATTTTAAAGGGGTCTGAATACTTTCCGTACCCACTGTACTTCAGTTCTGCCAAAGACGAAATTTGTATGGTGTTTGTATTTTCTCCCATTTTATGTGGGTTTCCTCCCATGCCCATGCTCCTATGAAAATGTTTGTTTGTATCTGAGAAATTAAATCAAGCCTTATTGGGGCAGAGAATGATATTCCATGGCGTGGTACAGAGATTATGATGAGAAGAGAATCTGTTGGCTCTCCTGACAGCTTTGCTGCAAGACCCTTTCACATGGACATATTCAGGTCGAGAAATACAGTCTGTGTGTCAGCAATATTTCCCGACCCAACCATGGTTTTTTTCAAACCAAATTTACAGAAAACTGATTTCTGACCCTCTGAGGCTCTACTTTCCTACACTCACAGCATCATGTGACTGCAGGACAAGTAAAGCCATAGCCACTCTGAAGTTAACAGCATCATAAATCACTGTTGCTATAAGATCAGTTCACAGGAGTCACGGTAGGACAGAAATTAAGACCCGCACACAGACCGTATTTCTTGGCACTCACCATGAAATAAATCTGTGCCATTGTCATTCCTCTGTTATTCATCCTACAAATTTATGAATAAATTGACGTTTGTTACAATTGCAGCAATCTAACACAGTTAGCACTTACTGGATGGTGTAGGGGCACATCCAACTGGTAACGCCTTGCTGTCAGTTTATTCATAAATTTCTACACTATTCAGAGTTATAATAAAAGATGCTCCAGAACTGTTATATCATAGGAAATGCAAACACTTACTTAATACAAACATGTCAGGAAAACGGACAAAAACTTCCCATGAGGAAGAACAGTGCACAATAAGACATTTTAGCATAATCTGGTATACCCCAAATCATCATCTAGAATGGTGAATTATCATATAAACCAAAAAAAAAAGTTCTGAGCCACTCACACTGCAGAACTCGACAACTGCAATACTAGTACAGTGTAAAATAGGTTTCGCAACTCGTCTCATTACAATCAACACAACAACTACATCTGTTAGTTCACATGTGACCAGCAATCTGGTGTTGTTTCCCAGTGTACCATTCGAGCATATGGATCACCAGAGGGGACACAGATGCAGTGCATCCAGAATTCCCAACCAGGGTGGCCCCAGAACATGAGACATATAACCAATAGCCGGCACCAGAGCAATGAACATAAATTCATAAAGGAAAACTTTTCTGACAAATATTAAATTGCAAATCCAGAACGCATCAAACTTTTTCACTGCTAGAGCTTTCCTTTAATAGCTGTGGCTAGTAAAAACTCAGTAAGATACTCAGGCTCCTCCAGTCTCACCTTGCTCAACGAAGCCTTCAGTTTCTTGAGACACAAAGTGAGCAGCTCTCTTGACTCCAAAGCACATTGGATCCATGTTCCTGGAGGTTGTAGATAGCTAATAAAAGAGAATAAGGTTGTAGCATACTAGTCAGTGACATTCCCATTACTACAAGAGAATACAAATATTTAAATAAATATGACTTCATGTATATTGAACTGAGGTAAATCTTAAAGGGGTTTTTCATACTTATAACCTATCCACAGAAGCTGCCAATGGATGGGGAGTGCGTGCAGCACCACTACTATTCAAATAATAGGAGCGGCACTGCAATTCCCCAGAACTACCGCTATGTACTGCTATACACAGAGGCTGCTGCAACAGCTGATCTGTACGGGGTCCAGGTGCCAGACCTCAAATGATCACATACTGATGACCTATCCAGTAAACTCCTTTAAGTTTGAACTATAATTTTTTGGGTTTGTATGTTTCTTCATTGGTAAACTATAATCTTGGGTTAAAAGACTTCCTTTTAGGATGATGTCACACATAGTGTTATAACACTATTTTTCATGGTTTCATGGTATTTCTTTTTTAATTCAAAAACACTGCCAGATGTTACTTTAAACTGCAGAAGAAATTACTGAAACGATTTTGCACACAGAGGTTTTTTGTATATACAGGTGTATTTCTTGAGTTTTAGGGGTCAGTGAAATTTGTTTCAAACACAGCATGCACTAGGTATAGCATTTTTAACATGGCTTGTAAAACATCAATAAGATGCTTGAAATGCATGGGAATTCTTAATACACTAAAATGTGTGTGTTAAATGAGTTTTTAGACACTTAACCCCCTAACCATGAGAAGATCAAGGGTCACAAGTTCCCTTTAGTGTTCCTAGTGAATGAAGCAGTTGTGTAGGTGTGGCCATTGCTCCACTCATGTCTTTCCACAACTAATCCACTCTCATGAAACATACATGGGATCTTGTGGGCTCCCCCCTGTTGTGATCACAGTCGCAGAGTAATAGTAAAATAGCTTGCTAGAAGATGTGGTGTATGAGACCTACCGTTCACACTGTTTGCAGAAATGTACGGAAACCTGTTTGGGTATCCCCTCACTGATGTCAACTTGTGTACGTAAACAGGCCACACACATATTTGCAGGGTTTGGGGGGATCGGAACACCACATTGGCAACAAAGGCTATAGAGAAGAAAAAAAAACACATGAATTTGATGAAAGGAGACATCAAGAAGAAGAAGAAATCAAGGGTAACTGCACCACATATTTTTGCTATTTTGTAATGTTGTGAAAATAACCCAGAGGCACGGTGTGAACAAGGCTTTAAAGGGGTAGTTCCATCTCAAGGATCCTATCTATACTGCTAGCTTATGTAAATTCAAGAGTTTTCCTAAATACATTTCTTTAGCACAGCCTATGTGATAAGCAGGATAGATGACGTCAGTCACTGTTCTCTGTGGAGGCTGAGTACTCTCACTGTTATCTACAGCTCCGCCAGCAGGACAATCAGTTCAGATAATTGCAGTGTCTGTTAGCTGCTGAGAGAGGGAGATGGGAAAACCCCTTCAATGGGGACCTGACACCTCTGCTGAAATGTCTGTTCTAATTAATAATTGTATATCCCCAACAGTCCACCTTAAACTGTGCCACTCGCTTAATACACCTCTCCCCCCTTTGTTCATCGGCCGCTCCCCTCTGCCAATCCCTTCAAACTGGCTACCCATCGCCCAGCGAACAGAGCTCAAAATGTTAATGCTGACAAAGACATCCACAACCTGTCCTCCATATATCTCTAACCTAATCTCCCGCTACCTGCCCAAACGTAACCTCCAATCCTCCCAAGACCTCCTACTCCACTCTTGACACAACCGTCTCTTAAGTATCCAGGAAGGCTTACAACCTCCAATAACGCTACTGTCACCACACCACCATTTGAACAACCTCCCCCCTCACCTACAGTCTCCATCCCTCTTCCCTCATAGATTGTAAGCCCTTGCGGGCAGGGCCCTCACTTACCAGTGTGCCAGTTGGTCTCTGTTAGTATTATCTGTTTTGTACATCTTGTGTACCGTATGTAAATCCTCAAATGTAAAGCACCATGGAATTAATGGTGCTACATAAATAAACAATAATAATAATAATAATAATAATATTATAACGTACAGCACCATGGAATTAATATAATAATGTGCAGCACCATGGGATTAATGGTGCTCTATAAATAAATAATAATGATTTCCTGTGTTATAACTATTAAGGAGCATCTTTTATTGCATGTCTGTTGTACTGTACTAGACCTGCTGTCTCTCCTGTCATGTCTGTTCTAGTAAATATGGGAATATGTGTATTTACTGTGACATAACAATTCTGGATCAGATTTTCTTGCATATCTATGTTGTACTGTTCCTCTTTTATTTCTCCTAGCGATTTACAAGTAAATTTACAGCTGGGTTTTACCAGTTTCAGGGGTGTGTTGTTACATAGTCCGTCACAGTCTAAATGATGACAGTATCACATTGCGTCATCACACACGTCTGTGACAATAGGAATGATATTACTCAGTTGTCAATTTATTCGTATTCAAAAAAAGTTGAGACAAAGAAAACAAATGCAAAAAAAATAAAAAATACAAAGAAAACAAGAATCCAGTCATCTGAAAAAATTGACTAATTTTGAAAAAGATGGCAGAAACACATCTCAAAGATGGTCAGAGGTTCACCAATAGGTGAAAAACTGCATCTAAAAATTGTAAAACAATTTCAGACAAATGTGCCTCATTAAGAGATTCAGAGAATGTGGAGAAATTCATGTGTCAACATTGGATGCTTGTGATCTACGTGCCCTCAGACAGCACTGCAACAGGCATGAATCGGTAACAAAATCACTGCAGGAGCTCAGGAATACTTCCAGGAATCATCGGAACACAATCCAGAAACACCACAGTCTTCTATGGGCCAAAGTTCATTTAAAATGGACGGAGACAAAATGGAAACCTATTCTGTGGTCAGATGAATCAAATGTGAAATTCTTTATGGAAACCAAAGACGTCATGTCCTGTGGACTCAAGAGTGCAGCCATCTAACTTGTTTTCAGTGCACAGTCCTAAAGCCTGCATCTCTGGTGGTATGGGGCTGCATTAGTTCCATTGACAGCTAACACATCTAGAAAGGTATTATCAATGCTGACCATATAGCATATATAGAGATTTTAGAACAACATCCAGACGTCTTTTTTAGGAAATCCCTTGCATATTTCAGCATGACAATGCTAAACCACATACTGCATCCATCATACCAGCATCACTTTACAGAAGAAGAGTCTGGGTGCTGATCTGGCCTGCCTGCGGTCCAGATCTTTTAAAAATAGAAAACATAAAACCCAGCAAAGAAAACCCAGGACTATTGCACTGCTAGAATCCTACATCTGACAAGAATGGGACAATATTCCTCTGCCAAAACTCCAGTAATTGATTTCCTCACTTCCCAGATGTTTGCAGACTGTTGTAAAAAGAAGTGGGGATGCTACACAATGGTAGACATGGCCCTGCCCCAACTATTTTGAGATGTGCTGCTGCCAATTTCTAAATGTGTTCATTTTTTTTTCAAATGAAATAGAAAAACGTCTAATTTCTGATATATGTTCTATTGTGAATAAAATATAGTTACAGTGCTGGCCAAAAGTATTGGCACCCCTGCAATTCTGTCAGATAATACTCAATTTCTTCCAGAAAATGATTGCAATCACAAATGCTTTGGTAATAATATCTTCATTTATTTTGCTTGCAATGAAAAAACACAAAAGAGAATGAAAAAAAAAAGTCAAATCATTGATCATTTTACCCAAAACTCCAAAAATGGACCGGACAAAAGTATTGGCACCCTCAGCCTAATACTTGGTAGCACAACCTTTAGACAAAATAACTGCGAACAACCGCTTCCGGTAACCATCAATGAGTTTCTTACAATGCTCTGCTGGAATTTTAGACCATTCTTCTTTGGCAAATTTCTCCAGGTCCCTGAGATTTGAAGGGTGCCTTCTCCAAACTGCCATTTTGAGATCTCTCCACAGGTGTTCTATGGGATTCAGGTCTGGACTCATTGCTGGCCACTTTAGAAGTCTCCAGTGCTTTCTCTCAAACCATTTTCTAGTGCTTTTTGAATTGTGTTTTGGGTCATTGTCCTGCTGGAAGACCCATGACCTCTGAGGGAGACCCAGCTTTCTCACACTGGGCCCTACATTATGCTGCAAAATTTGTTGGTAGTCTTCAGACTTCATAATGCCATGCACACGGTCAAGCAGTCCAGTGCGAGGCAGCAAAGCAACCCCAAAACATCAGGGAACCTCCGCCATGTTTGACTGTAGGGACCGTGTTCTTTTCTTTGAAGGCCTATTTTTTTTCCCTGTAAACTCTATGTTGATGCCTTTTCCCAAAAAGCTCTACTTTTGTCTCATCTGACCAGAGAACATTCTTCCAAAAAGTTTTTGGCTTTCTCAGGTAAGTTTTGGCAAACTCCAGCCTGGCTTTTTTATGTCTCTGGGTCAGAAGTGGGTATCCTACCATAGAGTCCCTTTTCATTCAGACGCCGACGGATAGTACGGGTTGACACTGTTGTACCCTCGGACTGCAGGGCAGCTAGAACTTGTTTGGATGTTAGTCGAGGTTCTTTAGCCACCATCCGCACAATCTTTCGTTGAAATCTCTCGTCAATTTTTCTTTTCCGTCCACATCTAGGGAGGTTAGCCACAGTGCCATGGGCTTTAAACTTTTTGATGACACTGCGCACGGTAGACACAGGAACATTCAGGTCTTTGGAGATGGCTTTGAGATTGCTCATTCTTCCTCACAATTTTGCTTCTCAAGTCCTCAGACTGTTCTTTGGTCTTCTTTCTTTTCTCCATGCTCAATGTGGTACACACAAGGACACAGGACAGAGGTTGAGTCAACTTTAATCCATTTCAACTGGCTGCAAGTGTGATTTAGTTATTGCCACCACCTGTTATGTGCCACAAGTAAGTAACAGGTGCTGTTAATTACACAAATTAGAGAAGCATCACATGATTTTTCAAAGGGTGCCAATACTTTTGTCCACCCCCTTTTTTATGTTTGGTGTGGAATTATATCCAATTTGGCTTTTTGACAATTCTTTTTGTGCTTTTCCATTGACGACAAATTAAATGAAGATATTATTACCAAAGCATTTGTGATTGCAATCATTTTCTGGAAGAAATTGAGTATTATCTGACAGAATTGCAGTGGTGCCAATACTTTAGGCCAGCACTGTATATGACATTTACAAATAATTGCATTCTTGTTATCTTTACATTTTACACAGCATACCAACTTTTTTGGAATTGCGGTTGTACATTTCTAGGAGGAACACCACAGATAATATAATAATAATAATGACTAGATGATCCAAAATTGTTATTTCATGGAGAATACAAATAATATAAGTCAGATGAGCTAACAGGTCCTCCTTAAAGGGGTTGTCCAGGCAAAAAAAATTATTTTTTAAATTGGCCGGGGGCAGTGAAAAAAAAAAAAAAAAAAAAAAAAGATTATACTCACCTTTCCCCAGGGCTCTGATGCCTCCCAGTGCGGCCCAGTCCTACCCGTCCGTCGTTGTCTTCCAGCAGAAATCCCCACTGTACGTGATGTCACTATCTGTGACGTTCCGGGGTCTCTTCCTGAGGCTACTGATTGGCCTCAGCAGTCATGTGACCACTGAGGCCAATGAGCTGCTTCAGCGGAAGGAATCCGGGATGGAACAGCCGTCGAGCAGTTTCACTTTGAGAAGTCCGTGGAGCTGCAGGGCTGGACCGCACTGGGAGGAAACCGGAGCACTGCTGACAGGTGAGTATGACTTTTGCCTGGACAACCTCTTTAAGTATAGCCATACCCATTAGATGAATGTAAGACAACCAGACATTTTTGGTAGGACTGGCCAACCACCTTAAAGAGATTGTTCAGGAAGTCTTTTTTTTTTTAAAGGGACTCTATCATAAGAAAATGACCTTTTTAAAAAGGCTATTCTACTCCTTCCATTGTCTTCTGCTCCCCGCCGTTTCTGTAAAAATAGGGGGCTTTCACCCTGTGTTCTGAGCACATCCACGTCATCACTTCTCGCCACCCCTTAGTTCATTCTCTTCATTCTCCCCCCTGCATCTTCTCCTGATCTTCTACCTTGCGTAGGCATCCTACGCTGCGCTATACATCGACTATGCATGCGCCGTTCTCCATTTTGCGGTGGTCTGTTACACACTCGTGTAAGATGTAAGATGCAGGAGGGTGTGAAGAGAATGAACTAAGAGGCGGCGAGAAGTGTTGACGCGGGTGTGCTCAGAGCACAGGGGGAAACGCTGCAGGTAGCGTTTTTCCATCTGGCTGAGGCACAGATCCGGTACCATACGGCGCCAGAACTGATGCCTCTTGTGCCAGAACCGATCCCATAGAAAACTATGGGATCCGTCCTGGCATCAGTTTCCCTCCGGCTTGTGTATACCACGGAGGGAAACTGACAGCTGCGCCGGACATATGTGAATGCACCCTTAAAGGAGTATCTCCACAGTACCCCTGTGCATTGGCACTACTCACAGCGAGATACTCCTCTAACACCACTGAAATACTGATCTACCACTATGAATATCTTTCGCCCATAGTGGTGTTTATCTGAAATGTTGCACTGATATTTGGCATTTACACCTAAATATGTACACTAATCAGAATATGTACTGAAATACTATATCCCCGTGGTGATATGGTATTGATGAGATTACAATAAAAACTGAATTTAGAAGCAAACCCAGAACCGGTGTGCTGCTCTACTTCTTCTTCTTGGACTATACAGGAAGCAAAGCCAACAGCTTCAGGCTCTGTGCTGTATATAGTATGGGAACTGAATGCACCCCCAAACAAATTATCTGTTAAAGGGGCAGCTGTTGTGTCCACCCCCCACCCCCACCAATCAGCTATTTGTGGCCTATAAGGCTTTATAGAGCTCATTCATTCCAGAACAACTACTTACATGTTCCCTTGGCTGCTTGTCGCTGGTCCCGTCATGTACTCCATTCTGATCAATCTGGACGAAAAGAAAAAAGAAATGTTCAGCGATGAGCGATTCTGCTAATATCAAACCATCAGACACAATTACTTCATACACAGCTGAGCTTTTCTTGGAAGGGTTTCTGACTAGAAAGCCAAATTCATCGAGCAATGTACCTTTTTTATTGCACTACAACAGTAACTCAGAAAACACAGAATGGTTCTGCGCTAGGGCTAGACTATTATGGACTAAATCAAAATCACAATTAAACATTTTACCTTGATTACAATTATTGAACAATTATTTTAGGACACTCCCCTTTTACATGCCATACCCCCTCTTTATACACCATGCCACTGAATTTTGGTTTCGGTTATTCACATTTAAGCAATCCTGATTGGACAGTGTACAGTTAGTGAGACATATCATCTAGCCATAGGCACTGTGAGACAGGATGGCCCATAGTTGATGGCACATAATTGATGTGAGCAAGTTCACACAGATTAATTGAACTTTCTTTCGATTTTGGTTATTTTGCGATTAATTGCCCAGCCCTATTCTGTGCCTTTAAAAACTAACATAAAGGTAATTTATAACCAAAAAGTGCTGATGGCAGCCAAAGGGGGTGCACTGTTCCACCAAATGCTTCTGCTGATATTGCTATTGATTAGTGTCGGTCACAGCACTCAACCCTGATAACCCCTAACATGAAATGACACCTTTCATAAACTGTGTGACCTGCAGTAAAGATGTGGCGGAGCACCCTCTGTCTGCATCCTTCACCATTCACTGTTATGTTATAAACAAGACTGAAGATTTCTTCCATCTTATTGTTTCAAACGAAAGGCATACTCTTCCGCTAAAAGAACAAACATGACGGAAGAAAGCTGCCATATTGTTTTTAATATTACAGGAAATAGTTGATGGATCCCTGATCCTACGACAGCTTAGAACAAGACTAATTGAACTAGATTGACCCCTTCACACCGCATAATGTCCCACGGTAGCCCCTTGATTACTAGGATGCATTATAACAGGGGAAAATAGGCAATTACTTGCCCCCTTGCAGCCTCAGGATACCAACCTGTTTCACCCTTATTATAACCCACCCCTAGATACAGGACTGAACTTATTTTATAGTACTTGTTTTATTTTGGGACGATCATAACAGATGTGGAAAATGAGAGTTGGTAGTGGCCAAACAAAATCTCTGTGTGTAGATAGCCAATCTCAAACAATGTCGCCATCATCTGTAAGATCAGTCAAAATTCTGCGTAAATCATAAGGCACTGTGCACAATGATATCATTAGGCGATGTTCACATTTGTTTGTGACACACCAGTTAAAAGACTGAATGGAAACAATAACGAATCTTAACCGATCACACTGATTTTAAAGGTGTAGAGCAGAGGTGGTTGGTGCAGGAAGCCTCCCCTATGTGCCCATGCGCTGTGCCTGTAGGCCACGATATTCCCCGGACACTGACACCTCTGCTCAGGGTGAACTCACAGCCCCCGATCTGCCTAGGAGGTGTATATACTGACCACGGCCGCTGCTGTCACCTTCCGTCCTCATAAACTGCACGACGAGCCGCAGTCACTCGCAGCACACAGATCCTGGCCAGGGGCTCAGCACCATGTGGCAGGAGAGGGACTTCCGCATGACGTCACCAGCCGAAGGGCCTTCTCCGGGATGTCTTTGCAGCTGCCTGCTCTCAATAGGTTACGCAGAACGCGTGTGCTCCGAGAGTTGTAGTGTTGGTAATTGTCATAGAGATGTGTAGGTTACAGCGGCCATAACAGTAGCAGCCACTCTTACAGTAGTAGTTATAGTGTCCATATAAGTAGTAGACAAGCCCATAACTAACAGCGGCCATAAGTTTACTACTACCCTGCATACCACAAGTAGTCACAATGCTCCATAAGGGTATATTCACACAGCTTTCCGTGTTGGAATCAACATAGAAAACAGGGTATCTTGACATGGTGGAATTTGAGGGTTTAAAACATCCTTTCCACAACCAGCCGTATTATGCCCCATTGTTTTTAATGAGAAGCAGATACTGATGCTACTTTTTTTTGCCTTGCTTGCTCATGTTTTGGTCAAGAATCACTTCTAAAACTGTGGAGCGCTATTCACACATGCAAACCAGTGCCAATCCTGAGGCTCAGCTTCGACTTTCTGTCGCTGGTTCCACAAGTCCAATTCTTGAGTAGGTCACCTCAGATTCCTCCATATGAGCATACCCTGGGAACCTGTCTGCATGATCTGGGACACTAAACAACCCACAGGTCCTTCTAGACCCGGGGTTTAGAGTCTCAAATAGCCCTGTTGTAGCGCCATTCATGCTCACATTAATATTAAAAAAAACCGCCCTGTGGCTGTACTCCCAGCTCCCACACAGTTCTTCAGTGAAGCTAGTGGAGTGCATCTCAACCTCAATACGCATGTGCCAGACCTTGGACACATGCGCAGTGAAGCAGGGGTGTCTGTCCCTGGCTTCCCTTAAAAACTGCACGAGAACCACACATTACCTCATGACCACAAAAATCTCATCAAACTTATCTCTAGGTAAGTATAAATAATTCAATTCCATGTGAGATCAGGGAAGGAGGGGACCAAATGTTGTCTCAGATCACATGATCCAAGGGTTGTGACGTCACCAGACCCATCATCAGCATCCCCAAGACTAGGTAATTATATTAATACTCCCCAGATAATCCCTTTAATTTCTGCTTCCATTTATTCAGGCAGAATTTTTTAGTGCACTGACATAAAATAAGTGGAATGTAAAAATAAAGGTCTTCTTTGACACAGAAAAATCAGCAGCTGCTTTGAAAGAAGCTCCACAGCAGAAATCCTTAGGCTATGTTCACAATTGCACTGGAGTCTCTGTAGGAGACTGAAATTGCCAGACAAAAAAAAAAGACCTGCACACATAACTTTTTCGTCCAACGCTTTGCATGTAAAGGACAGGTGAACTGAACCTTGGATTTCTGTCATGGGTTTGTAGACTGATTAGTCCCACATCAAAATCATGGTAATATACTGTGTGAATATTCTCCAACAATGGTAGCCAACATCTATAGCACTGTGGGATCTAAAGTTCTAATCAGTTCTGTTCATCTGGGGCTAACAGAATTCATTGTTGCCTAAACAACCCCAGTCAGATGAAAGGAACTGACTTCTGCAAAAAAAGCTGCTGCATGTGAAGACACCCTTAGGCTAAGACTCCACGTTGCGGAAACGCAGCATTCTATCTGTTTCAAAAACACAGCATGTCAATTTTACCTTTAGAAATGCTCAGCTTTTCTCTATAGATTTAAAAAGGGATGAAAAACCGCACATAAAAATGCAATGAAAAATGTTGTGGAAAAAAACATGATGCGTTTCCACTGCATTCTTTTTTGCAGCGTTTTTTTTTAGCTGCGTTCTGCAACATGGGGCCTTAGCCTTAGGGTATGTTCAAAAAGTTCTTTACAGGTGGACTTTGAGGTGGATTACACCTCAAAATCTTCCTAAAAATCAACCTGACTCTCCCTCATTTCAATGGGAGTCAGTTGCAGATTTTTTTCCTCTACCTGATTTTTTTAGCTAGAGAGTAAAAAGTGTCTTTAGGCGTAATCCACCTGAAACTCCCATAGAAATTAACGGTAGGAAGAAAAAATTCTGAGGAGGTTTTTGAGGTGGGTTTTGCAAAAACTGCTTCTAAAATGCTAGAGGTTTTAGGAAACAACCTTGTTTGTGTTCAAGGCCAAAGAAATGCTTCAGAAACCTGAATCAGATTTGAATGAGATAAAAGGACCGTTCCCAAAAGGGATAAGGATCAGCGCTTGCTCCAATTCAGTCAAACGAATTCCTTTATTAGATACCAACACAGACGCGTTTCGGAGCATCTGCCCCTTCTTCAAGTGCATACAGACCTTTTGGGAATGGTCCTTTTATCTCATTTGCATCTCGCTAACGTTGGCGTGGATCCAGCTGCTGTTTCTATCCAATATATCTGATAATTTAGGAGTTGTGACCTACTCTTTCACAACTTCTTAAGGTGAGCGGCCATTTTTGAATATAACTTTTGGTATTTACGTGTTTAAACGGTATAACACGAGGTTTTTGCTCGGTGTCGTATATTTTTTCTGAATCAGATTTGTCTGCCTGTGTCTTACCCTAACTGTAGCATCTACTGTAATCATAGTATTTCTATAAGACTAATAATTACAATGTGCCAGATATCAGTAGTAACTTGAGTACCAATGATCATAATAGCCAGAAACTCCCCATAACTTTAGTAATCACTCTGTCAACATAGTAACAGCAACTGACTCCTCATACCAGTAATAGTCAAAAGTCCCCCATAATTTTTGAAAACCGCATGTATTTTTGTCGAAAAAATCACTGTGTAAGCCTACCCTGAGACCTTCTTAATGCAAGTAAATGATGCCTGTAAAACAATTTGGTTACTAATGTGGCAGGGAGAAGTAAACGCTGCAATAAACTAGGATATCTTCCATATATATATATATTTATAAAGTGGGGAAAAAAGTATTTAGTCAGCCACCAATTGTACAAGTTCTCCCACTTAAAAAGATGAGAGAGGCCTGTAATTGTCATCATAGGTAGACCTCAACTATGAGAGGCAAAATGAGAAAACAAATCCAAAAAATCACATTGTCTGATTTTTAAAGAATTTATTTGCAAATTGAGGTGGGAAATAAGTATTTGGTCATCTACAAACAAGCAAGATTTGTGTCTCTCATAGACCTGTAACTTCTTCTTTAAGAGGCTCCTCTGTCCTCCACTCATTATCTGTAGTAATGGCTCCTGTTTGACATTGTTATCAGTATAAAAGACACCTGTCCACAACCTCAAACAGTCACACTCCAAACTCCACTATGGGGAAGACCAAAGAGCTGTGGAAGGACACCAGAAACAAAATTGTAGACCTGCACCAGGCTGGGAAGACTGAATCTGCAATAGGCAAGCAGCTTGGTGTGAAGAAATCAACTATGGGAGCAATAATTAGAAAACGGAAGACCTACAAGACCACTGATAATCTCCCTCCATCAGGGGCTCCACGCAAGATCTCACCCAGTGGGGTCAAAATGATCACAAGAACGGTGAGCAAAAATCCCAGAACCACACAGGGGGGACCTAGTGAATGACCTGCAGAAAGTTGGGACTAACGTAACAAAAGCTACCGTCAGTAATACACTACGCCGCCAGGGACTCAGATTCTGAAGTGCCAGACGTGTCCCCTTGCTTAAGCCAGTACATATCCGGGCCCATCTGAAGTTTACTAGAGAGCATTTGGATGTTCCAGAAGAGTATTGGGAGAATGTCATATGGTCAGATGAAACCAAAGTAGAACTGTTTGGTAGAAACACAACTCGTCGTGTTTGGAGGAGAGTGAATGCTGAGTTGCATCCAAAGAACACCATACCTACTGTGAAGCATGGGGGTGGCAACATCATGCTTTGGGGCTGTTTCTCTGCAAAGGGACCAGGGCGACTGATCCGTGTACATGAAAGAATGAATGGGCCATGTATCGTGAGATTTTGAGTGCAAACCTCCTTCTATCAGCAAGGGCATTGAAGATGAAACGTGGCTGGGTCTTTCAGCATGACAATGATCCCAAGCACACTGCCAGGGCAATGAAGGAGTGGCTTCATAAGAAGCATTTCAAGGTCCTGCAGTGGCCTAGCCAGTCTCCAGATCTAAACCCCATAGAAAACCTTTGGAGGGAGTTGAAAGTCTGTGTTGCCCAGCGATAGCCCCAAAACATCACTGCTCTAGAGGAGATCTGCATGGAGCAATGGGCCAACATACCAGCAACAGTGTGTGCCAACCTTGTGAAGACTTACAGAAAACGTTTGATCTCTGTCATTGCCAACAAAGGATATATAACAAAGTATTGAGATGAAGTTTTGTTATTGACCAAATACTTATTTTCCACCATAATTTGCAAATAAATTATTTAAAAGTCAGACAATGTGATTTTCTGGATATGTTTTCTCATTTTGTCTCTCATAGTTTAGGTCTACCTATGATGACAATTACAGGCCTCTCTCATCTTTTTAAGTGGGAGAACTTGCACAATTGGTGGCTGACTAATACTTTTTTTCCCCACTGTATCATCAGAGAGAAGTAGGTCACACAAATACCTGGTAAGATATACACCTGAGGCTAAAGATGGGTGCTGCTGCGGCAATATCAGTCTTCATGATCATCAAATTTCAATTAGTTATTAGGCATATAAACAGATGGAATTAAGCCCGAAGGGAAATATGTCCCAAGTCTTAAATCTCCCTAGAACAGTAATTGACAGTAGCAATTTGTGCAGCTTGGAAAAAATATTTCAGAGTATTATCACTTAGTCTTAAAGACGCTGCTGCAGGCATCTTAAGACACATCTCTTTGACTCATCCCAAAGAGGTATTTTCTCTGTTCTGGAGTCTGTCAAAGAAGAATAATTTCTATTTATAGGGATATCTGTTCTCCCCAGATTTTATGAAAAAATAAAATCTCTCTATAATTAGTCAAGTAAGGTTTCAGTCTTAAGGTAAAGCACATAAGATATGCTTAGTGACATGGCTGGTTTGAGGTGGCAAAGTGGTTTTTACAAGTATAGGAAGAACAACAGTGATTATAGTGAGAAGCATTTTTTTTTTTACTTTATAACTAAGCGTCCTTTTAGTGGCTAGTTACCTTCTGTTCCAAGTCTGGCCTAAGTCTGGTCTATACACTTAGAAATTGCACTTGGAAAATGCGCTGACCAGGTCATAGCTGACCACTGGCTGCAGATTTATACTAACTGGTAATACATTTGTGTCAGGTGTGAATAGGGGGTGTGGATACAGCAGATAGAGACAGACGTCAGGAAGGCATAGGTGAGAAACAGCAGGGAGAAGGAGACGGACAGTGGTTTCAAAGTTAATGCATTAACAAAGTGTAGGACACGTACCAGCAGATAGATAGATATATTTAACACAGCATTTATTTAATGTAAACCAGCCCAGGACAGGCCGCTTTTAAAAAAACAAAGCTGATCGGGGCCTGTCCTGGGCTGGTTTACGAGACGTCCACATCACAGCGCAGGCGGCGATACAATGACGTCATTGCGCCTCCTACGCTGACACGCAGACATCCTATGCGCGGACAAGAAGAGGAGGTGGCGGCGGCTCCATCATGGGATTGCAGGTACAGTGCTGGCCAAAAGTATTGGCACCCCTGCAATTCTGTCAGATAATACTCAATTTCTTCCAGAAAATGATTGCAATCACAAATGCTTTGGTAATAATATCTTCATTTATTTTGCTTGCAATGAAAAAACACAAAAGAGATTGAAAAAAAAAGTCAAATCATTGATCATTTTACACAAAACTCCAAAAATGGGATGGACAAAAGTATTAGCACCCTCAGCCTAATACTTGGTAGCACAACCTTTAGACAAAATAACTGCGAACAACCGCTTCAGGTAACCATCAATGAGTTTCTTACAATGCTCTGCTGGAATTTTAGACCATTCTTCTTTGGCAAATTTCTCCAGGTCCCTGAGATTTGAAGGGTGCCTTCTCCAAACTGCCATTTTGAGATCTCTCCACAGGTGTTCTATGGGATTCAGGTCTGGACTCATTGCTAGCCACTTTAGAAGTCTCCAATGCTTTCTCTCAAACCATTTTCTAGTGCTTTTTGAAGTGTGTTTTGGGTCATTGTCCTGCTGGAAGACCCATGACCTCTGAGGGAGACCCAGCTTTCTCACACTGGGCCCTACATTATGCTGCGAAATTTGTTGGTAGTCTTCAGACTTCATAATGCCATGCACACGGTCAAGCAGTCCAGTGCCAGGGGCAGCAAAGCAACCCCAAAACATCAGGGAACCTCCGCCATGTTTGACTGTAGGGACCGTGTTCTTTTCTTTGAAGGCCTCTTTTTTTTTTTCCTGTAAATTCTATGTTGATGCCTTTTCCCAAAAAGCTCTACTTTTGTCTCATCTGACCAGAGAACATTCTTCCAAAAAGTTTTTGGCTTTCTCAGGTAAGTTTTGGCAAACTCCAGCCTGGCTTTTTTATGTCTCTGGGTCAGAAGTGGGTATCCTACCATAGAGTCCCTTTTCATTCAGACGCCGACGGATAGTACGGGTTGACACTGTTGTACCCTCGGACTGCAGGGCAGCTAGAACTTGTTTGGATGTTAGTCGAGGTTCTTTAGCCACCATCCGCATAATCTTTCGTTGAAATCTCTCGTCAATTTTTCTTTTCCGTCCACATCTAGGGAGGTTAGCCACAGTGCCATGGGCTTTAAACTTTTTGATGACACTGCGCACGGTAGACACCGGAACATTCAGGTCTTTGGAGATGGCCTTGAGATTGCTCATTCTTCCTCACAATTTTGCTTCTCAAGTCCTCAGACTGTTCTTTGGTCTTCTTTCTTTTCTCCATGCTCAATGTGGTACACACAAGGACACAGGGCAGAGGTTGAGTCAACTTTAATCCATTTCAACTGGCTGCAAGTGTGATTTAGTTATTGCCACCACCTGTTATGTGCCACAGGTAAGTAACAGGTGCTGTTAATTACACAAATTAGAGAAGCATCACATGATTTTTCAAAGGGTGCCAATACTTTTGTCCACCCCCTTTTTTATGTTTGGTGTGGAATTATATCCAATTTGGCTTTTTGACAATTCTTTTTGTGCTTTTCCATTGACGACAAATTAAATGAAGATATTATTACCAAAGCATTTGTGATTGCAATCATTTTCTGGAAGAAATTGAGTATTATCTGACAGAATTGCAGGGGTGCCAATACTTTTGGCCAGCACTGTAGGTGACAATAACTTTTTTTTTTATATATAAATAGGCCGTAACCTGCTGGAGTATCCCCAGCAGGTAACGGCCTATTTACTTATCGATCCCCACGCCTGCTGTGGCCGCCTCCGCTTGTCCTTCTGGTATCGGACGCAGAAGGGGGAATCAGAAACGGCTGTGAGCGGCAGCGGGGATCAATAATTGAGGCCAAATACTACTATTATTATACTCCGGGGTCTTTTCAGACCCCGGAGTATAATAATCGGAGACCCAGGGGAGGTGATAAACATAAAAACCAATGTTACTCACCTCTCCGGCGATCCGATGTTACTCCCAGCAGGCTTCGGCCTTCTTGGGTGACGTCCCAGGCGTCACGTGAGCCAGCCCGACGTCATTATGTTGCGACGCTGGTCTGTGCGACATTGAAGAGGGCCGAAAGCAGGGAGCGCATCGGAGCCCAGGTAAGTAACAGTGGTTTTTATGTTTGTCACCACCTGGGTCTCCTTTCATTATACTCTGGGGTCTTTTAGACCCCAGAGTATAATAATAGTTCATGGGTGGGTTACTATGGAGCAGAATACTTTGTGCAGGGGCCACTATGGGGCATAATTACGTGTGCAGGGGCCACTATGGAGCATAATACCGTGTGCAGGGGCCGCTGCGGGGCATAATACCGTGTGCAGGGGCCACTATGAGGCATAATACCGTGTGCAGGGGCCGCTGCGGGGCATAATACTGTGTGCAGGGTCTGCTGCGGGGCATAATACCATGTGCAGGGGCCACTGCGGGGCATAATGCCATGTAATACTGTGTGCAGGGGCCGCTGCAGGGCATAATACCGTGTAATACTGTATTAAAAAAAAACAAAACCTATTCACCTGTCCCTTGCGCTCCGATGTTTGTTTGTTTGTTTGAGTTGGAAGGGACCTCAAGGGCCATCGAGTCCAACCCCCTGCAAAAGCAGGAATTCCTAAAACATCCCAGCTATATACCTATCCAGTTTCCGCTTGAAGATTTCAATTGATGAAGAACTCACCACCTCCCGTGGCAGCCTATTCCACTCCCTCACTACCCTTACTGTTAGAAAGTTTTTCCTAATGTCTAATCTGAATCTCCTTCCCCTTAGTTTCATCCCATTACTTCTCGTGCTTCCTTCTGCTAATGAGAAAAGGGTAGATCCCTCTGCACTGTGACAACCTTTCAGATATTTAAATACCGCTATTAAGTCTCCCCTTAGCCTTCTCTTCTGCAAACTAAGCAGTCCCAATTCTTTTAGCCTCTCCTCGTAGGACATGGTTTGTAGACCTTCCACCATTTTGGTTGCTCTTCTCTGGACCTGCTCCAATAAATCGATGTCTTTCTTAAACTGGGGAGCCCAGAACTGTACACAGTATTCCAGGTGGGGTCTGACCAGGGCAGAGGACAGCGGAATAATTACCTCTCTTGATCTAGCTTCAATGCTCGTCTTGATACATCCTAGAATTTTATTAGCCTTTTTAGCCACCGCACCGCACTGTTGGCTCATGTTGAATTTGCGATCTATTATTATGCCCAGATCCTTTTCCCCTGTACTCTCACTTAGTACTATTCCTCCCATACTATATATGCTTCTTGCATTTCTGTTACCCAGATGTAGAACTTTGCATTTGTCCCTGTTGAATACCATTTTGTTCACCTCAGCCCATTGTTCCAGTGTGTCCAAGTCCTTTTGGATGCATTCTCTCTCCTCTCTAGTGTTGGCCATTCCTCCTATCTTTGTATCATCTGCAAAATTTATTAGTTCCCCATTAACCCCATCATCCAGATCATTTATAAAAATATTAAAAAGTACTGGGCCCAGGACAGAGCCCTGCGGCACCCCGCTTTTTACTTTCTTCCAGTTTGATGTATAGCCATTTAGAATTACTCGTTGTGCCCGATCATTAAGCCAATTGTGAACCCACCTCACTGATATTTTATCAAAGCCATACTTGATCATTTTTTCAATAAGAATGTTATGTGATACTTTATCAAAGGCCTTACTAAAGTCAAGATATACTATGTCCACTGCATTTCCCTGGTCCAACCATTCAGTGACTTTATTATAGAAGGAAATAAGATTAGTCTGACAAGATTTATTAGGCATAAAGCCGTGCTGGCTCTGATTAATTAAAGCCTTCCCATCCAGGTACCTAATTAAATGTTCTTTAACGATTTGTTCAAAGATTTTTCCTACTATCGAGGTCAGACTTACCGGCCTATAATTTCCTGGGTCGTCCCTATTCCCCTTTTTGTAGATGGGGACCACATTTGCCCTTTTCCAATCTAGAGGGACCACTCCTGTTTCCCATGACTTATTAAAGATTATTGCAAGGGGTTCTGTTATTTCCTCTGCTAATTCTTTTAAAACTCTAGGGTGTAAATCATCCGGTCCTGGGGACTTGGTTTCCTTAATCTTAGCTAAATGTTCTCTTACCAAACCTTCACTTATAATCAGCTTGGAGTCCTCTTTCCCCTCATCACTATCACCATTAATGTTGATATTACCATCCATTTCTTGGGAGAAGACGGATACAAAATATGAATTCAGTAACTCCACCTGCTGATCCACCATGTTAACTTTTTCACCCTTTTCGTTCTTCAGGACTCCAATGGTTTCCTTCACTTTTCTTTTGCTCTTAACATATCCCCAAAAACCTTTTACCTTACTCTTAACTTCTTTTGCAAGCTTCAATTCGTATTCAGCCTTGGCTTTTTTAATGCTTATCTTGCAGAGTCTGCAAACTGCTGTATACTCTCCCTTAGATATAGCTCCCATCTTCCACTTGTTGTAAGTTTCCTTTTTCTTTTTTAGTAGGTTATGTAATTTTTTGGTCATCCATCCTGGAGTTTTTAGGTGATTCCCATTTTTCTTGCTTCTAGGTATTGTTAGTTCCTGTGCATTAATGATTTCCCTACGGAAAATTTCCCACCCCTCATGTGCATTTTTGTGCTTAAGTAATTTTCGCCATGGAATTCTACTAACCCTTACCTTTAGGCCCCTAAAATCTGCCCTACTAAAATTGAGCCTTCTAGTCTTTGTCTTCTCAGGTCTTCTTCTTCTTACAACCCCAAACTCGAGTATAGCATGGTCGCTGAATCCCAATGTCCCTGCTACCCTTAATTCCTTAACCATGTCCTCCTTATTAGTTAAAACTAGGTCCAGAATGGATGTTCCTCTCGTGTTTTTTTCGACTAACTGGGCAATGAAGTTGTCTGCTAGAGAGGATAAAAATTTGATAGAGCTTTTACTCGTAGCTGTGTGAGTTTCCCAATGAATATCTGGGTAATTAAAGTCTCCCATGATAACAATTTCAAATTTCTTCGAAAGCGTGGTCATTTGCTGTGAAAAAATCTCATCCCTGTCTTCTGTCTGTCCTGGTGGTCTATAATAAACACCTATTATGATGTCCTTATCATTGTTTTTCCCCTGAATTGTTACCCAAATATTTTCCAATAAGTTATCATTTTGTAAAACTGTGATTTCCGTGGAAATGTGATCTTTTTTAACATACAATGCAACTCCTCCCCCTCTTTTATTAGTTCTATTTTTTTTGAATAAGTTGTATCCTTCCATCTGTATATTCCAATCATGCTTATCGTTCCACCAAGTTTCTGTAATACCAATGACATCATATTTTTCCTTCTGTATTATCAGTTCTAATTCTCCCTGTTTATTTCCCAAGCTTTGCGCATTTGTGTAAAA
This sequence comes from Leptodactylus fallax, assembly GCA_947044405.1. Taxonomy (NCBI): domain Eukaryota; kingdom Metazoa; phylum Chordata; class Amphibia; order Anura; family Leptodactylidae; genus Leptodactylus; species Leptodactylus fallax. The sequence continues at coordinate 1,060,694 of CAMRHE010000469.1, forward strand.
ACATTTCAGATTGTGCTCTGATACTTCCTTTTTCTTAATTTCCTTCTGAGTATCCTGTCTTAGGTCCTCATTACCACATCTAGTAACCTTGTTTAGTATATCCTTTAGCTGCATGTTCTTGTCTTTCTTTTTACTTCCCATTCCCTCCTCTTCTAGTTTGAAGCCCTCCTGATAAGTGTGGCAAGTCTTCTGGCAAATATGTGTTTCCCAGGCTTTGTGAGATGTATACCATCTCTAGCAAGGAGTCCATCATAGAGGTAATTCACTCCATGGTCCAGAAATCCAAAACCCTGCTCTCTACAGACTGTCTCCCACCGCAGTCTGGTTCTTCTGGCGTAAGTCCCCACCACACATGACCACTGAGGGGAAGAAAACACCGGAGCAGCAGGAGTGGAATGCGCTGGCAGACACCGGAGCACCTTCCCCAGCCTCATATTAAAAAAGTGGTTATCTTGGACAATCCCTTTAAGGTGGCACTTGGGCTTTATTAAAGGGGCTTTCCAGCTCATTTTTATTGATAATCTATCCTTAGGACAGATTATCAATAAGAGATCAGTGGAGCCCGCCTCTGATCAGTTGTATGGGGGGCTATGGTGCCTGTTTATATAACACGCTGTCTGTTTATAGTGACCGTGTGATGTAAGTACAGCTTTGTCACATAGACGTGTATAGGACGAGGCTGTAGTTACATTACATGGCCACTATGAGATGAATGACACTATGTAAACAGAAAAGCGGACACGGTGCTTACACAGGTACCACGGTTCATTCAAACAGCTGATCAGTAGGGGTCCTGGGTTTTTGAGCCCCACTGATTAGTTTATTAATGACCTGGAAACCTTTTAATTAGTTAACACCTGGGGCATTATTAATAAGGGGCACTATTTATACAGGGTACACACGGATGTTATTAATATAAAGATGCACTTGGGGGTATTATTCATTATGGGGGGTTATATCATATATTTTATAATTGGGGGTAGCAGCAGGATGGGTGTGTAGGTGAGGACAATGTGGGTTGGATGCCTGGAAAAGTGAGGAGCCAAAGATATCTGTGTTGTAAACTTTACAGAGACAAGTCACAGCTGGAAGAAGTGGCCATGGCGGTCCAAAGGGAAGAGAAGGGAAATGTGACCAATTAGTCAGAGACGTCACCTGTAAGTCACAAAATGTTACTGCCCTGTATATACCTAAATGATAGAGGATAAATACCTGATTGATGTGGTCTTGTCTGCTGAGACCCGCACTGAGCCTGAGAATTGGGTGTTTTTTCCCCCCGCTGGGTGGAAATTCAGCCTGAACGCAGCCATATATAGGTGTGTCACTTGGCGGATAGACGAACCCCCGTGGCTCTCATTCACTTCGATGGGAGTGCCGAAGATACCCGAAGTCCAGTACTCAGCTATCTGCGGCGCTCCTATTATAGAGAATGGGGGCCACGTGGGCTCGTCTATCCACTAAGCAGAAGGTGTGTGAAGTTACTTTCATTGTTAATGCCATGTTGTTGATCTGATACTGTTTCATAAGTTTGTGTATGTTTATTGTACGACAATAACAGCGTGTGACGCTAACAGCATGTAAACTCAATTTTATATTTTTTTTGGGGGGGGAGGGCGTCTTTCAATAGTCCACCTCAGGCAGCAAAGAGGCTAGGTTCACCACTGGTGAGGGCACTAAGACGCATTATATGGTGGGTGGGGGCACTAAGGAGCTTTATATCGTGTGTGGGGGCACTAAAGAGCATTATACTGTACATGGGGCACTATGGAGCATTATACTGTGGGTGGGGGCACTAAGGAACATTATACTGTGTGTAGGGATACTAAGGAGCATTATACAGTGCGTGGGGGAACTGAGGGGAATTATTCGGTGGATGGGGGCACTAAGGAGCATTATATGGTTGGTGGGGGCATAAAGGTGCATTATATTGTAGGGGGCACTGATGGTATATTAGTGCCACCTACAGTATAATGCCCCATTATTGTGCCTCTTCACAGTATGCTCATTAGTACCCCCCATAGAATAATTGCTCATTAGTGCCCCCTATACATAATTAACAGCGGGCGGAAGAAACCTTCATCTCCCGTCTACTGTTTCCAAGACTGGATCCCTTACACTAAGCGGCAGCTGGGATTGTCAATCGTCCCTGCTGCCTGTGCAATGTGTGAAGGCAGCAGGGATGATTACCAATCCCTGCTGCCGCTAGTGCAAGCAATTGAGGCTTGGGGACAGTGGGCAGGATATGAAGTTATGTTATAATGAAAGTGCCGGGAGGCAGGGGTCCGGATAGCTGCACGTTCAGACCACAATCCACCAGTTGAGTACCCCTGCCCTATAGCTATGCCCCTGCAGCCATATAATGCTGAAGTAGGAAACAAGACATACAATAGGCAAATATAAACATAGCAGTCAAATGAATTAATAAAAGAGCCCTGCCCATATGAGCATATGGTAAAGGAATGGGAAGTTGGAGATATGTAATCTATGTTAGGCTAATGCTCCACGTTGTGGAAAAGCAGCAGGAAAAAAAAAAAAGTGTGTTACAGTACCAACAAAGTGAATGAGATTTCATTTCATCTCATCCACATATTGCGAAAAAAAAAGTATTGAAAACTGTGATGTCAAAAATGCGTGCGGTTTTGAAAATCACAGCATGATAATTTTAGCTGCAGAATCATGTTTTCCCAATGAATTTAATAATGGAAAAAAAAATACAATGCCTTTTTGCCTCACTTTTTTCCACAGGGTTTTTTGATGTGTTTCGCTACATGGAGCCTTAGCCTTAAAGGGGACCTTTCATCACCTCCAACTCTTTGCATCCTTCAATAGGTAGCGCTCCACTGAATCCGACGCAGTTGGGATTTTTTTACTATCCCCTACTATTTCCAAGCAATCTTTGCTGTTAGTTTCAGCACCATTATGCTTTCTACTGTCAGATATCTGAGCAGATAGACAGGCTCCACGCACCTGACAGTGGAGGGCATCATTGTGCTCAAAACTAACAGCAATGATTGCTCGGGGACGGTGGGGGCTAGAGAAACAATTCCAATTGTGCCGGAATCAGAGGAATGCCTATTGTAGAATGCAAAGATTTGGAGTTGGAGGCGGTGGTGAAAGCCTTGTTTGAATGGAGGGTATGAGTAGGGTGGGAATTTAAGGAGACAGATATATATACGAAAAGTCCTTCATATGAATAAATAGAAGTTTTCTAGGATTTATATATGTTCTATTACCATTTCTATTATCGTAAAATACAAAAATTATAGATTTGTTGCTACAGTCACGTGATGAAGCTTTGCTATGGACTTGATGCCTACGGAAAGGGCACTGTTAAGGTGAATATGTATTTTATGCTAACAGAGCCACATCTATTTTTATGCCTGTAACCCCACCAGTTTTACATACCCTGCTCAATCCTAGCCGCCTTCTTTCCTTCCATAAACTCCTTTTTTTGCTTCTGAAACAAAAGCACCTATACCTTTTATAGCTCCCATCAACCTGCCCACCAGAGGCATCTTAGCTCCACCATGCCTGCCTACTGATTTAGCCACATCTCAACTTAGTTTCTAAATTAGAAATATTACAAATTTCAAAATCCAATGTGCTACCACCATGATGCAGAACCTAAGCCAACGCCCTGATGGGATAGGATGTTTTAAGTGTCAAGCTAAATTTCACCACAACATGGCATGCAACAAAGTAAGTGGCAAGTTAAAGTCTGCTGCATCTGCATATCCTCCAATCGCATGTAAACCACCATCACACATGTATTATTATTTATTTTTAGTGCACCATTTATTCCATGGTGTGTACATTTGAAGAGGGGTTTACATTCAAAACACAATTTACACTAGAACAAGTACAATAGATTAACATTGTGAATAACTGGTACAGTGGGATAGAGGGCTCTGCCTGCAAGGGCTTACAATGTATAAGGTAAGGAGGATAAAGACAGTAGGTTAGGGTAGAAGCTGTTCGTAAGGTGGTGTGGTGGCAGCAGGATTATTGAAGGTTATAGGCTTTCCTGAAGAGGTGAGTCTTCAGGGTCCTCTTGAAGACCTGTTGGGGCCTTAGCCTTAAAGGGGACCTTTCATCACCTCTGACTCTTTGCATCCTTCAATAGGTGTCATGGTAGTGAGTTCCAGAGTATAGGGAATGCATAGGAAAAAATCTTGGAGGCTGTTTTGTGAAAAGCAGATCGAAGAAGGAGGTCTTGAGAGGATTGGACATTTATACGTGGGGAAGTAGCGGGAGATTAGGTCAGAGATTTATGGAGGGGAAAAGTTGTGGATAGCCTTGTATGCAGTGGTGAACCTAGCCTCTTTGCTGCCTGAGGCGGACTATAGAAAGACGCCCCCCCCCCCAAAAAAAAAAAAAAAAAAAAAAAAAAAACTGAGTTTCCATGCTACTAGTTTAACACACTGTTATCGTTGCACAATATACACAATACACAAAGTTATAAAACAGTTTTTAAGAATTCTTCTTCCTGTATTACTTCAGTATCAGATCAACAACACGGCATTAATAATGAAAGTAACTTCACACATCTTCTGCTTGGTGGATGGACGAGCCCACGTGGCCCCCATTCTCTATAATAGGAACGCCGCAGATAGCTGAGTACTGGACTTCGGCTATCTTTGGCACTCCCATTGAAGTGAATGAGAGCCACGCAGGTTCGTCCATCCACCAAGTGACACACCTATATATATGGCTGCAGCCAGGCTGGATTCCCACCTAGTGAGGGGAAAAAACCCAATTCTCAGGCTCAGTGGGGGTCTCAGCAGACAGACCCCCATCAATCAGGTATTTATCCTCTATCATTTAGGTGTCACAGTGCAGTAACATTCTGTGACTTACAGGTGACGTCTCTGACTAATCCTTCACATTTCCCTTCTCTTCCCTCTGGATCGCCATGACCACTTCTTCCAGCTGTGACTTGTCTCTGTAAAGGTTCATCTCATAGCGGCCATGTAATGTAACTGCAGCCTCGTCCTGTACATGTCTACAGTATGTGACAAGGCTACAATTACATCACACGGTCACTATAAACAGACAGCGTATAATATAAACAGGTGCCATAGCCCATGTTTATAGCGCCCCATTTACACACACTATAATGTTCCACAGCAGCCCCTGCACACAGTATTACACTGTGTTATGGCCCGCAGCGGCCCCTGCACACTGTATTATGCCTCTCAGCGGCCCCTGCACACGATATTATGCTCCATAGTGGCCCCTGCTCACGGTATTATGCCCCGCATTGGCCACTGCACACGGTATTATGTTCCACAGCAACTCCTGCACACACTTTTATGCCCCATATTGGCCCATGCACACGGTATTATGCTCCATATTGGCCCCTGCACACGTTATTATGCTCCACAGTGGCCCCAGCACACGGTATTATGCTCCATAGTGGCCCCTGCACTGGTATTATGCTCTATAGTGGCCCTTGCACTGGTATTATGCTCCATAGTGGCCCCTGCACTGGTATTATCCTCCATAGTGGCCCTTGCACTGGTATTATGCTCCATAGTGGCCCCTGCACTTGTATTATGCTCCATAGTGACCCCTGCACCCGGTATTATGCTCTATAGTGGCCCCTGCACTTGTATTATGCTCCAGAGTGGCCCCTGCACAGGGTATTATGCTCTACAGTGGTCCCTGCACAGGGTATTATGCCCCATAGTGGCCGACCCATGAAACTATTATTATGCTCTGGGGTCTTTTCAGACCCCAGAGTATAATGATTGGAGACCCAGGGGAGAATACAAACATAAAAACCAGAGTTACTTACCTATCCTGGACACAGGTGCACTCCTTGCAGCTTTCAGGCCTGTTTAATTGCGCGCACATGGCACGTGATCAGGCCGGCGACGCGACCTGATGACGTCACCAGAGGCCTCAAGCCTGCTTGGAGTTACATCGGATCGCAGGAGGTGAGTAACACTGGTTTTTATGTTCCCTCACCAACCCTAGGCCTCCGATTATTATAGGAGTATAATAATAGCAGTATTTGCGGCCCGCGGCCTAACTTACCGATCCCCGCGGCCACTCACAGCGGCATCCACTTCCCTTTCTGTGGCCCATAGCAGAAGGGGAAGCGGGGGCGGCCACGAGCAGACGCGGGGTAGGTAGGTAGCCGTCGCCGCCTCCTCTTCTTGTCCGCGACATCTGTGTCTCAGCGTAGGCGGCGTGATGACGTCATTGTATCGCCGCCTGCGCTGAGATGCGACGTCTTGTAAACCAGCCCAGGACAGGCCCCGCTCAGCTCTGTTTTTTTTTTTTTTATTTAAAGCGGCCTGTCCTGGGCTGGTTTACATTAAATAGTAAAAATGCCGCCCCCCGGACAGTGCGGCCCAAGCGGCCGCCTCACTTCGCCTCATTAGCGGTGCGCCCCTGCGTGTATGTCAGTGTTAGCATTTTAAAGTCTATTTCCTGGGTGGTGAGTAGCCAGTGAAGTTTTAGAACGACGGAAGACAAAAAGGATGGCTGCTACATACTCAGGACCTCTAGATAGCAGAGTGGTAATGTCTGTACCAGAGAAATATATTTGAGTGTCATTGGCGTAACAGTGGCATTGAAAAACATAGGTCTCTATAAGTTAGCCCATGTCACAGTCATAGACGGAGAACAGAAGAGATTCCAGGATAGAGCCTTGAGGGACACCTACAGAGAGAAGGCGATGTAAAGAGTTGCTGTGTGAGCAGGAGATGCAAAATGTGCATTTAAAGTGGTATGTAGAGCTCCAAGAGAGAGATAAGTCTGTGATGCCAAAGGATTAAAGGGTTTGTAACACTAGGGAGACTTCCGGCAAAACGAGACAGTGGAGCAGCAGGACCAGACTATGCTGGGAGACACGGAGAACTGGCAACAGGTGAGTATGTTTTTTTTTTCACCTTCCCTGGCCTAATAAGAACATTTTTTACTCCTACACAACCTCTTTAAGGACAGGTGTGACAGTAGCTTGTTTAAAGGCTGAAGGGAAGATACCACTGGTTGGAGATAGATTTCAGTTAAGTTGGGGATGGGGTGTGACTGGACTGCGTTGAGTGCACAGGTGGTGAGGTGTGATTTTAAAATTAAGCTAGTGAGCTTTTCATTGGTGATGTTAGTGAAGCAAATTATGGAAGAAGAGCAGTTCCAGGGTAAGTAGGTTGGAACTTTCTTGGATAGTGTCAATTTTGAAATATAGGGCATAGTTTTCAGCTGAAATTAGTGAAGTCGGAGGGGGCATCGCAGGAAGGAGAATGGAGTTAAAGGTATTAACCCCTTACTGCTTCAGGCATTTTTTGATTTTTGACTCCCTGTGAAGAATATCGCCTCGCCCAGCCGCCTGGCACGCCTGCGATCAAACTTCTTTCTTAACCTCCCACTCACACACTGTGAGTAGACCGGGTCATAGGATAAAATGAAATGAGCGATATAAATTTTATATGTTTAATAACCCAAGTGGGTCGGTATGAATTAATAGCATATACAGAAATATACAATATTAATATGATCAAGCATAAACATACAAGCAAAAGGGAAATGATACAATACACCAAAATAAAAGGAAATAAAGATTAGAAAAAATACCTGAGCACACAGCTTTGTCCTAGCTGTCTCTCTTCCATGCTCAACACAATAGACTTGTAGTCCGTTTCTCTAGGCCACAGCAGAGTTTTGGGCCTAGGGCGCAAGCTTAAGCAAGTTGCATAAAACAATCCTTCTACATGCTGTCCAGAACTAGGCCCTCAAAGCATTCCTCAGTAGGGCAGGCCCTCTCATCTTCTCCCAGATCAGAGCTCCTTACTGCCTCTATGCTGAATGACCCCAGAATCCAGGTCTGCCCACTGCATATGGCTAGTGCTCCACCCACCCCTTGCTCCCAGGCAGCCCCCCTTCTCCCACCTTTGCAGAACCCTCGGAGAGAAGGATGAAGTTAAGGCTTTCTATCCCCCATCCCATCTGGCCAGGGATAATAAAAGTGCCTGGCTATAGCAAGCCATCTCCAATGAACACACATAAAACCAGTGAAGCGTATCGTCCAGCAATGTGGACTCAACTAAAGCACCGCATTCCAAGTGGGGGAAGGACTGACCTAAGCAAGTAAAACACACTTCCAAGAAAGATATAAAACTGAGGGTCGGTTCATCACACCTCCCCCTTTTAGAGCGTGTCGGGAGGAAGGACGATCCTAAGACCGCCTTCCGCGGACACCTTGGCGGCCTCACCCCGCCGGGACCTGCGCTGGTCCCTGACCATATTCCTGGCGTACTGATACCCTCTTCCTCTCCTGTCTGAATGGAGACTCTTCTAAGGTTCAGGCTCGGAATTAAGTAGACCTGGCTACCTCCTGCTTGCTCTGGGTCCCTCCGACCCACACTCACAACCCCAGGCCCTTGTGGTACCGGTGCTGAGACCCCATCCCGGCAGTCTCCGCCCACCTGGCTACCCCCGGCCTGCACTGGGACCTCGTTGTGAGTGCTGGCATCCCGCAGATCCACACTCGCAACCCCAGGCCCTTGTGGTACCGGTGCTGAGACCCCATCCCGGCAGTCTCCGCCCACCTGGCTACCCCCGGCCTGCACTGGGACCTCGTGCTGAGTGCTGGCATCCCGCAGATCCACACTCGCAACCCCAGGCCCTTGTGATACCAGTTTAGAGACCCCTTCCCGGCAGTCTCTCAGGGTCTCTCCCACACTAGCCGCTAGTTGGGAGAGTTCTAGGGGATTCTGCACCTCCCCCTTTGCTTCCAAACCTAGGGGCACCTCTGGTTCTGGCACAGGTATGTTTGGACCCTGTCCTCCCTCCCAGACGCCTTGCCCCTTTGGGCCTACACCCTGTTCCTCCTGTACTTGGGTGGGTGATGGTGATACCTTGGGCAAATGACTAAGATTATGCTTCCCCAAACCATCCCTCCACAATACATTGACAGGTAATACATTTGACACACCCCCTTCTTGGGTCCCACCTCCAGCACCCCATGCCGTCTGCACTTGGGCCATGGGCACGACTGGCACACCTTGGATGGCTGTTTCTCCTTCCCAGGACTCTTTCACAAGAGTTAGGGGCCCACGTACACGTCTCCCGTACAAGAGCTCAAAGGGGAAGAACCCCGTTGAGGCTTGCGGCACCTCCCGGTAAGCGAACAGCAGGTGCGGGAGATAAGGCTCCCAGTCGCGCCCGTGGGACTCGACTAACATCCTGAGCATCTGCTCCAGGGTGCCATTGAACCGTTCACACAGGCCATTGGTCTGTGGGTGATACGGGCTGGACACCAGATGTTGCACCTCTGTTACCTTACACAGGCCTTGCATCAAGGCAGACATGAACTGGGTACCTTGGTCTGTGAGCATCTCTCTGGGAAATCCAACACAGGAGAAGATGCCTACCAGAGCCTTGGCCACTACATCAGCCCGGGTGGAAGACAGCGCGACAGCTTCCGGGTACCTAGTAGCGTAGTCTACTACCGTTAATATGAAACGTTTCCCGGTGCGACTGGGAATGGACAGGGGTCCAATGAGATCCACAGCCACCCGCTGGAAAGGTTCGGTTATGATGGGCATAGGTATCATTGGTGCTTTGGAGCCTTGCCCCGCCTTGCCCATCCTCTGACAATTGTCACATGAACGGCAGTATTTAGCTACATCTGTCCCCATCTTAGGCCAGTAGAATAAGTGGCTGAGGCGAGCCTTGGTCTTAGCGATCCCCAGGTGGCCTGCCAGTGGAATATCATGAGCAATCCGCAACAACTCCACCCGATAGGGTTGGGGTACCACTAAATGTTTCTCCCTGAGCCGACTTTCTTTTCCCTTTGTGGGGATCGTTTCCCGGTACAACCTCCCTTGCTCCCAGTACACGCGGTCCTTGTCCGACTCCAAGGGAGGTTGATCAGCACGCTCCTTCAATGCATCCAGACTGCGGTCAGCTTGGACAGCGTCCCTGAACTCCTGACTGGAACCAGACAGAAGAGATGTGCATGTCATATACCCGCCGGGCTCCTCCGGCTCCAGTGTGGGGAGGTTAGTCATGGCGGTCTCAGTGCCTTCTCCGGGTGACAGAGGGAACGGCTCAGGGGTCGGAGCGCCTTCCACCCCTCTAGTACTCTGGCTGCGGGTCACCACCGCAACTCCAGCAGTCCGTTCCTCATCCGGATCGGCCCTGAGATCCCCGTGACCCACCTGACCACCTGGCACATTGTCCTCAGTTGGGGTTGCCCCCAGCATCTCAGAAGAGCTACCCTGTAAACCTGCAAGGCAAGAATTAGCAATTACATTGACATTGCATTCATTCATTGATTCACAGTGAACTGCATGGGGGAATGGCTGAGCCAGGGTCACACTGAGGGGGCTCTCATCACCCGCAGATGTGGGCGGGGCTACAGCCAGGTCAGCATTCCACAATGTCTCATTCACATGCTCACTGATTACTTTAGCTGGACACACAGCAGGGGGAAACAGGCAGCTGACCCCTCCCTCTGCCTGTGTGACAGGCTTCAACCCCTCATTAAAATCATCCTTCAGTACAGACATTTTGTCACAGCGAGGTGGGGCTGCTCCCACCCCATATTGGGACACCAAGGGCCCCAAATCTCTTCCCAATAGCACATTGGCAGGCAGATCAGACACTAGCCCCACATCACGCATCCCTTTTCCCGCACCCCAGTCCAAGTGGACGCAAGCCATGGGCACAGTTACGCGTTCTTGTCCAATACCCTTCAGGGTCAGAGTTTTTCCAGGGATAATACTGTCCGCAGGGACCAAGTCAGGTTGCACCAGAGTAATCTGCGCCCCAGTGTCCCGAAATCCCATGACCACTTTACCCCCCACAATGACCTGTTGACTGTTGGCATTGGATTGCAACCCCTCCCTCCCCACCAAGTATACAGATGAGCCAGCTGCCGTGGCTGGGGAAACAGGGGGGTTCTTAGAGCGGTTGGGGCACTCCGCCTTGAAATGTCCTGGCTGGTTACAAGCATGACACCGCCGGGTCTCTCCTTGGTACTTGGAGGGGGTCCCCGGGGCGCCCAGAGTTCTTGAGACAGGGGAAGTAGAGGGGGCACCAAGCACTCTCTCCGCCCGACGCTCTGCAGCAGCGGCCTCTCTCTCCGCCCGGCGCTCTGCAGCTTCTTGGTACTGGTGAATCACCTGCAGACGGGCGCTATAGTCACTGGCGTCTATCTGCTGTAAGGCCATTTGCAAGTATAAGTCCGTTACCCCCACAGAACTGGGGTTACTGGTCCCTCCAGGCACAGTTACCTCTGGGGTCCGGGCACCTGCAGAACCGTCTGGCATGGTGATGTTGTCTGGTGCCAGCCTCTCAGGACCTTGCTCTGCCTCCTGCATGGCTATGGTAGCTTCCATATCTGCCATCTCCTGGAGTTCAGCAGCAACCAAGTCCTGCAGACGTTTGGTTATGCTTCTGGTCCCACCAGCCATCCACTGGAAGCCGTTTCCAAATAAAAGATAGGACAGAAAAAAGAAGAAGGGAGGGAACAGTACTGTACCAAACTTTCACCGTATTTTAAGCTTGATCTCATACCGCGCTCGTTCCATAGGATTGCCGCAATCCCCAGTGTCTGCGTGATACCACACCCACACACTGTTACCCTAATATCCCACAACGCTGCCACCACTGTGAAGAATATCGCCTCGCCCAGCCGCCTGGCACGCCTGCGATCAAACTTCTTTCTTAACCTCCCACTCACACACTGTGAGTAGACCGGGTCATAGGATAAAATGAAATGAGCGATATAAATTTTATATGTTTAATAACCCAAGTGGGTCGGTATGAATTAATAGCATATACAGAAATATACAATATTAATATGATCAAGCATAAACATACAAGCAAAAGGGAAATGATACAATACACCAAAATAAAAGGAAATAAAGATTAGAAAAAATACCTGAGCACACAGCTTTGTCCTAGCTGTCTCTCTTCCATGCTCAACACAATAGACTTGTAGTCCGTTTCTCTAGGCCACAGCAGAGTTTTGGGCCTAGGGCGCAAGCTTAAGCAAGTTGCATAAAACAATCCTTCTACATGCTGTCCAGAACTAGGCCCTCAAAGCATTCCTCAGTAGGGCAGGCCCTCTCATCTTCTCCCAGATCAGAGCTCCTTACTGCCTCTATGCTGAATGACCCCAGAATCCAGGTCTGCCCACTGCATATGGCTAGTGCTCCACCCACCCCTTGCTCCCAGGCAGCCCCCCTTCTCCCACCTTTGCAGAACCCTCGGAGAGAAGGATGAAGTTAAGGCTTTCTATCCCCCATCCCATCTGGCCAGGGATAATAAAAGTGCCTGGCTATAGCAAGCCATCTCCAATGAACACACATAAAACCAGTGAAGCGTATCGTCCAGCAATGTGGACTCAACTAAAGCACCGCATTCCAAGTGGGGGAAGGACTGACCTAAGCAAGTAAAACACACTTCCAAGAAAGATATAAAACTGAGGGTCGGTTCATCACACTCCCCACCTTCCAAACCCCATCATTTTGTTATTTTTCTGTTCACAGAGCCATATGGGGGCTTGTTTTCAGGACAAATTGTACTTGGTAGTGGTACCGTTTAATATTCTATACAATGTACTGGGAAGCTGGAAAAAAATTCAGAATGAGGTGGAATTGAAGAAAACCTGTGTTTGTGTGACTTTCTTATGGGCTTTGATTTTACAGCGTCCACTGTGTGCCCAAAATGACATATCACCTGTATTCTATGGGTCGGTACGATTCCAGGGATACCAAATCTATAGTTTATTTTTAGTTGTTTTAACCCCTTTTTTTTGCTGTATGGGAAAAATATATTTGTATGTTTTTAGACCAGCCGTTTTCAGACACAGGGATGTTTATGTTTGTTTTTCTTTCTTGGAAAAGGGGGGTAATTAGAATTTTTTTTTTTTTTTTTTTTTTTTTTTATATTTTTAAAAACCTTTTTTTTATTTTTTATAACTATTTTTATAACAGTCCCATAGACTGCAATGCAACTGTATTGCAGTCTATGGGAGAAACGCTACATAACTATATTACAATGACAGACTCATAAGGCTCCCAGCTGTCAAACAGGACTTCTCCCATGATCTCGCCGAGCAAGAGCCGTCCTGCACCAATAAAGGTACAGGGCTGGTTTTTGCACTTTGGGGGGGTCCTGACTATGAATGCCCACGATCAGTGTGAACTCTGATCATGGGCATTAGCTCCGGATCTCTAATGTAGAATACATCTTTAAAGACCCGACATGTCGGGAAGGGGTTAAGTAATTGTTTGTGGTTGTGGGATAAGGAAGATATGAGTGTAATGAAGTAGACCTGTTTTGCGGATGTTGAGTAATGTTTGTTTGTAACTGATGAAGTTTTCCTTGGAGCGGCTTTTCTTCCAGCAGAGTTCTTATGGCTCTTCACATGGACTTCCCTATATTCGTCCCTTTTAAATACAGCTTGCACTGAACTGTCCAGCTGCGATGACTTTTGATGTGTAAGTGTAAAGCTGAGATCAGAGGTGCAGCATAATCATTGCCTTCTTGTCAGATGTTCAAAGGTTCTCTTATAGCTAGGGTATGGGATAAAACCCAGAAAAATAGCTATGTTATAGACAGAAAACCACATGGCCTATAAATCTTACTATGAAATAATAAGCAAGGTAAGGATCCATCCATGTGCAGTCAGGGTTATAATGAAATTCATATTGCACCAGGCTTATGGCTAGAACATTGTCTTACTTTAGGTCCTTGGTGGCAAATATAAAACTGATTTATTTCTTCATGCTGATAGAGAAGATTAAAAAAGTGCCATTAAAAAAAAAAAAGGTTCCTAGGTATGAATGACAGTCACACATACAATATACAGTGTGGAAAAAAAGTATTTAGTCAGTTCTCCCACTTAAAAAGATGAGAGAGGCCTGTAATTGACATCATAGGTAGACCTCAACTATGAGAGACAAAATGAGAAAACAAATCCAGAAAATCACATTGTCTGATTTTTAAAGAATTTATTTGCAAATTATGGTGGAAAATAAGTATTTGGTCAATAACAAAAGTTCATTTCAATACTTTGTTAGATATCCTTTGTTGGCAATGACAGAGGTCAAACGTTTTCTGTAAGTCTTCACAAGGTTGGCACACATTGTTGCTGGTATGTTGGCCCATTCCTCCATGCAGATCTCCTCTAGAGCAGTGATGTTTTGGGGCTGTCGCTGGGCAACACGGACTTTCAACTCCCTCCAAAGGTTTTCTATGGGGTTTAGATCTGGAGACTGGCTAGGCCACTCCAGGACCTTGAAATGCTTCTTATGAAGCCACTCCTTCGTTGCCCTGGCGGTGTGCTTGGGATCATTATCATGCTGAAAGACCCAGCCACGTTTCATCTTCAATGCCTTTGCTGAAGGAAGGAGGTTTGCACTCAAAATCTCACGATACATGGCCCCATTCATTCTTTCATGTACACAGATGAGTCGTCCTGGTCCCTTTGCAGAGAAACAGACCCAAAGCATGATGTTGCCACCCCCATGCTTCACAGTAGGTATGGTGTTCTTTGGATGCAACTCAGCATTCACTCTCCTCCAAACACGACGAGTTGTGTTTCTACCAAACATTTCTACTTTGGTTTCATCTGACCATATGACATTCTCCCAATACTCTTCTGGAACATCCAAATGCTCTCTAGCAAACTTCAGACGGCCCCGGATATGTACTGGCTTAAGAAGGGGGACACGTCTGGCACTGCAGGATCTGAGTCCCTGGCGGCGTAGTGTGTTACTGACGGTAGCCTTTGTTATGTTAGTCCCAGCTTTCTGCAGGTCATTCACTAGGTCCCCCCCCGTGTGGTTCTTGGATTTTTTCTCACCGTTCTTGCGATCATTTTGACCCCACAGGGTGAGATCTTGCGTGGAGCCCCTGATCGATGGAGATTATCAGTGGTCTTGTATGTCTTCCATTTTCTAATTATTGCTCCCACAGTTGATTTCTTCACACCAAGCTGCTTGTCTATTGCAGATTCAGTCTTCCCAGCCTGGTGCAGGTCTACAATTTTGCAATTTTGTTTCTGGTGTTCTTCCACAGCTCTTTGGTCTTCACCATAGTGGAGTTTGGAGTGTGACTGTTTGAGGTTGTGGAGAGGTGTCTTTTATACTGATAACAATGTCAAACAGGTGCCATTACTACAGGTAATGAGTGGAGGACAGAGGAGCCTCTTAAAGAAGAAGTTACAGGTCTGTGAGAGCCAGAAATCTTGCTTGTTTATAGGTGACCAAATACTTATTTTTCACCATAATTTGCAAATAAATTCTTAAAAAATCAGACAATGTGATTTTCTAGATATGTTTTCTCATTTTGTCTCTCATAGTTGAGGTCTACCTATTATCTCAATTACAGGCCTCTCTCATCTTTTTAAGTGGGAGAACTTGCACAATTGGTGGCTGACTAAATACTTTTTTCCCCACTGTACACAGAATATTCCAAAAATATGCTTCTTTAACTAATTTTACAACAGCCTTGCCTCATAGTGCCTTGTCATCAAAAGTAACAAAGGCAGCAGAAGATGTCACATCTTTTGTTAAGCCAAATTGGTTAAAACCATCACAAGGACCAGCAATATGTAAAAAATGTTATTAACCTGAGAATTGAGTTGAATAAAATATGTATCCAATACATTCACAATATCAGGTCTACCATCTTAGGGCATGTTCACACAGAGTGTTTTGCAGGCTGAAAAAAATCTGCTTCAAGAATTCGGAAACGTTTTTTGATGTAGCAGATTTTTCTGTAACTAAAAAAAAAAGATTCTATACATCTATGGGTGCGTTCACATATGTTCGGCGCAGCTGTCAGTTTCCCATCGGCATGGTGCACACAAGCCACAAGCCGGAGGGAAACTGATGCCAGGACGAATCCCATAGTTTTCTATGGGATCGGTTCTGGCACAAGAGGCATCAGGTCTGGCTCCGTATGGCGCCGGATCTGTGCCTCAGCCGGATGGAAAAACGCTACCTGCAGCGTTTTTCCATCCGGATTCCTTAAAATTTAATTAGCGCTGGAGGCTGCCGGGTGCCGCCTGAAGATGGATGCGGCAGCACCCGGCGTCTGCACAGTCTATGTACAGTAGTGAAGCCGGCAATTGACGGCTTCACTACTGTACTTGAGCGAATTACTCAGGATCGCAAAGCTGACACCCGCGGGTGGGATTGGGCTCCGATCGTGGGTGTGAACCCCTTAGATGCCGCGGTCAAACATGACCACGGCATCCAAGGGGGTTGCACTATAATAATGACCCCCGAGGCACCCCCCCCGCGGCGAGATCAGGGAGGTGACGTCATGCCGTTTCGGCAGCCTGGGGTCTGGCCAGTGACCCCAGGCTGCTAGGACCCCCAAGTACCTGGTTGATCCTGCCTGCAATGGAGAAAGTCAGTCTATGCGTCTGCATAGGCTGACTTTCTCTATAGACTGAAATACACGTGTATGCTCGTGTATTGCAGTCTATAGTACTGAGCCAGCGTGTTAAAAAAAATAATAATAATAAAGTTATTAAGCCCAAAAAATTCCTTTTTTCCTATATAAAACGAATTCTATAAAAAAAAAAAAAAACTAAAAATTAATAAAAACAATACATATTTGGTATCGCCGCGTCCGTAACAACCTGTACAATAAACCTGAAACAATAATTAACTTACACGGTGAACGTCGAGAAAAAAGAACAGAAAAAAACGCCGGAATTAATGATTTTTCGCCATCTTACCTTATAAAATATGCTATAAAAAGTGATCAAAAAGTTATATGTACCCCAAAAAAGTACCAATAAAAAAAGCACAGGTTGTCCTGCAAAAAATAAGCCCTCAACTAACTCTGTAAACCGAAAAATAAAAATGTTATGCCTCTCAGAAGATGGCGATGCAAACATAATTGATTTCTTTCCCCAAATGGGTTTTTGTTCTGCAGAATTAGTATCGCATAAAAAAAATTATAAATGAGGTATCTCCGTAATCGTACCGACCTGCAGAATATAGCTAACATGTTACTTGTGCTGTATGCTGCATGGCAAAAAATTTAAAAGGTAAAACGCAATGCCAGAATTGATGTTTTTTTTTATAATCCACTAAAAAAATGAGTTGATAAAATGTATTCAATAAGTTATAGGCATCCAAAACTGGTGTCATTACAAAATGCATCTCATCCCGCAAACAACAAGCCCTCATATGGCGACATAACCAGAAAAATAAAGAAAATATAGCTTGTACAATGTGAAGACAAAAATCACCAAATCATTAGAACAAAACTGTCTGTGGCAGGAGGGGAATCTATAGGCTGTACTAACATATATGAGGGTACACCCCAGATTTAGAGCTTACAAGGGAAAGACACCAGAAGTGACCCCCAGATTGACCCCTCCAATAATAGGAACTACTGGGAAAATAGTAGGGAATTTAGTGTACCCGATGTACTCCACACAGCTTACAGTACATATTCACTCCATCTGCTGTGCATTCACGTTTGGGATACTAATGCTCACTACACCCCTTGATTAGTTCTTTGAGGGGTGCAGTTTTCACAATGGAGTCCCTCCTTAGGGTATTCCTTTTTTCTGGCACCTTAGAGGCTCTGCAAACATGACATGGTGTCCAGATACCAAACATCTAAATCTGCACTCCAAAAGCCAGATAGTGCTCCTTCCCTTCTATGCCCTGCTGTGTGCCCAAACTGCAGTTTATGCCAACATGTATGACACTGGTGTACCCAGGATAATGTACTTAATGTCATATGTGGGTATAAACTGATATTTGGGCACACAACCAGGCAGAAGGGAGGGAGCGTTATTTGGTTTTTGGCGCACACATTTAGACAGTTTGGTTTTTGGACGCCATGACACTTTTGCAGTACTCTTGAAATGTCAGCAAATTCCAGCTCCCGATTCTCCAGCACACTGCATCAGGGGTTCGTTTCTCAGGAAAGGGCCAAGAGGTTTGTACTATACAGGTATAACTCACCGTAAAAGTAAAAAGTGATAGTAAAAACTGATGGTAAACACTGATGACAACTTATGACAACTGATGGTTGTGGAGTAGAAATTAGTGAAAAAACCTGATGACAACTGATGCATTTTCGCATCAGTTTTGGCATCAGTTGTAATGACCAAAGGGCAAAAAAACTGATACTGATGCAACTGACATATGTAAACCTACCCTAAATGGGTTGTTTTGGCAGGATTACTGCATGTTTCATTGAGATGATGGAAAGTTGTAGATATTTCTGCAACAAATTCTGAAATGTATGAATGCACCTTTATATTTACCACACTCGTTCCTTACACTGATAAATCTGACATCCATCATGTGCAGATTTTATAAACAAAACAAAAAAAAAAAATTATAGCCAAAGTGGCCAGTGTGCTATACAATAATTGTAAGGATATCAACCTCTACATAAGTCATATGACACAAACCATATCGGCATTAGTTGATTAAACTTAGATTTCAGTGTCACCCTAATCTGGAGATAGGATCAGATTCCATATGAACAGAGGACTCAGACACAGCCGATCTTTATGTTGAATAAATTCAAACCTGTCCAGCCTTGTTGAAATGAATGAACGCCCACTTCGGGGTGTTCTGCTGCCATATTATACTTTCACACTTGCTTCAAGGTATAAAAAAAATTGCAACACTCTGAACAGGCTAGCTCATGCTCAGACAAAATGTCATCCCTCATGCTTCTCCCCTTAGTACCTCCTGTCCTGGAGCAAAACAGCTGAGAGAGCCCTGTGCCTGGTAGATATAACTAAAGTGCCAACCCTGGCACAGGTGACCCCTGATCTAGGAGAAAAATTATCACACTCCATCCCTCTTTACACTCCGTCCCAAGTCATTGTTTTTTTCTTTAGTTTATTTTAGAGTTCATGGCACCTTTAATAATTTGTCCAAATTCAATGGGTGGCTTCACACATACTAGAATTTTATGCTACTGACATATCCACCACAAAATCTGTATGTCAAACATGTAAACAAATTTCTTCCATGCAGAGGTTGATGTAGATTTGCCATGGAATTGCTGCAAATTTCAATGCAGTGGATGAAAATGTAATGTAAATGTACATCAAAATCCCCATGCATATTTGTCTGTAGCATAACATCCCTGTATGTGTGAAGCCACCCTTTTGAAGCAAAGTATCTCCATGCTGTCATATAAAGGGTACGATGTTCTTATTATGGAATTCCATTTATTTTCTGAATTTTATTTTCTGAATATTATGTATTTTTAGAGAACCATTGATTCCATGGTGCTCCTCCGGTTCATTTCAGACATGCTATTATTATACTCTGTGGTCTCCTCTGACCCGGATATAATGGAGCCCCAGGGAAAGTGAGGGAAAATAACACACATTTATCTTCACCTTGCCTCATCTCTCCTGGGCATCTGCCAGTCTTTTGCCATCCTCTTCAGGCCTCCAGCTGATGCAATGTGCCCCATGGTAACCTCGACAGTCAAGTGGGCAAGTTGATGTCACAATGGTAAGATCCAGCATCATGAAGTCGACACACCACACGTGACCACTGAGGCCCAATCACAGGTCTCAACTGTGACCCGGGGACGTGTAATGTCAGCCTGAAGAGGACTTCAAGTGATTGCCGGATGCCCAGGAAAGGTAAGGCAAGGTGAGTATAAGTGTTTGTTATTTTCCCTGACCTCCCCTGGGTCTCCACTTATTATACTCTGGGGTCTAAGTGGACCCCAGAGTATAATAGCGTTTCCTGGGTGACAAACACCAAAAGTTTCATGTTCAGGAGAACACAAAACTTTTGGAAATTTCGGGTCAAATGCGGTTCTAAACAAATCGGTTTGCTCATCTCTAGAGATTACATGTGAGAAGGTATAGAAAGATTAGGTTAGAGATGTATGGAGGAGACAGGTTGTGGATGGCTTTGTATGTCAACGTGAGCATTTTAATCTCTATTCAATGGGCAATGGATAGCTAGTGAAGTTTCAGAAAGCAGAAGAAGAAGGAAACTATGGCTGCTACATACTGTGGAACTCTTTATAGAGTGCTAATGTTTGGGCCAGAGACATATTTTTCAGTATAGTTGGCCTAACACTGGTATTGAAAACCATGGGACTCTATGAGTTAGAGGGAATTAAGTGAGCAGCAAAATCAAAAGTTACTCCAAGACAATGAGTTTGAGGGACTGAGCTGTTGCACCATTAACTGTGATTGACAAATCAGGTAGGGGGACTGTGTGAGGGTGGGGGGAAGATGATGAACTCAGTTTTCTCCATATTAAGTTTCAGAAGCGGGAGACAAAGAAGGAGGTTATGGGTGCTAGACAAATGTAAAATGTATGTTAACCATAATGAGATTATAAGAAGAAAAACTGGTAAGACACCATGTATGAAGGCATATACAGTCATAAAACAGACTGCCCAGCAAGACCCTGCACATATTTCTACTTTTTATGAAATCTCAGGTACCCTTTAAGTGATGTAGAATGACATAAACCCATGAATACATTCATCCCTGTTCTGAGTGTGTCAACGGTTGTCATGAGTTTATACTCCCAGACCCTCCTGTTTCTCTAAGGCTGGATTCACACTAGCATTGGAGTCTCCGTAGCAGAATTCACCTAAAATTGACAGAGAGAGGTCCTGCAAGGAGGACCCAAAGAATGGAACCCTGAATACTAGTTTGAACCTAGCGTAAGATTTGAAATTTCCTTTCAATACCGTTGAATTGGTACCATCATCAATACCATTAATATTGGTATTCAAAGGAGGATCTGGATTTATGTAATTCTACATCACATAAGGAAGAATCCTTAGATCTGGTGAGGGTATCAAAACCAGGGACCAGATCTCAATCAGGGGTGTGAGAAGGTGACAGGCAGGGTGCTGGAAAGTCGCTTTATCTCCCCCAGGTTCTTTACCTATGTATGGTGATCATCAGTCTGGTCCAGGTATTCAGTATACCACAGCCCAGGTGTGAGAGCTTACGCTAGGTTCACACCTGCGCCTGGGTTTCCGTTCTTTGGGTCGGCTGGGGGACCCGAAAAACGAAAACCTAACCCGCTTAAAAAGCGGTTACCCGTGGAACCCATAGGCTATGCTTGCAGGACTTTTCTCTCCGCATTTTTTAAGCGGGTTCAGGGACGGAAACCCCGAACGGAATATAGGCGCAGGTGTGAACCTAGCCTTAGCTCATTACTGGGCCATAAAAGTCTGCAGAGCCTGCACTTCTGGGCAGACCCTGGGAGAGACAGGAGGTGTCTGGGTCTGTGCAGTCTGGTTAGAAAAACTTGTTATTGTTTATGTTTTGTTTTCCCTCATATAGTGAGGGAAGTTTTTGTTTAGTTAGAGCTCAGCTGAGCAGGTTTGTGTTTGTATTTTGTCTGAAGTTAAGGCTGTATTTTATTTGTTTATTTTTTCAAAATAAAAACACAGGGGTAAAACCCTGTTTTCACCAGACGTTGTGTCCCTTGGTCTTACTGCTTGGGTTTGCCCTGCTGCTGCTACCAAGCTAATTTCCCACAGGGGGCAATAAAACTTTCACACTCCTCATCTAGGAGCTGCTTCAATATTTATTGTTGTAGTTGTTTACCCCCTTAGAGCCCATGCACATGACCATGTGCGAGCCACTGGCCATGTTCGAACAGCATGGGCGGCACACGGATATCATCCATGTGCTTCCACAGCCCCAGTGAGCACGGCCGTAAAACCGGATAGGAATAGGACCTGGAAATCATGTTTGTGTGCATGGATCAGTGTGCTATCCGGGAAAAACTGGATAGCACACTGAACAAGCACATGGTTGTGTGCATGGGCCCTTATATTGATAGTACTGTTTTACATCACTTGTCTCATTTACCACTATGTTCCTATGTACTTTTGTGTATAAATATTTGGCTCTTCAGATACTGTTATACCATGCCTGATGAAGAGTCCTTAGTAGCCTCAAAAGCTTGCTATTTGTTGTCATATTTTCAGATGAAAGCTATTAACTACTAAAGACTCTCAATTTTAATCTTTTATAGCCACTGGCTAATAGATATAAAGAAATATTTATTACTATACTCTATATCTAAATGCATAAAAGTGGCCTGTTGGTGCCCCCTCTAACAACCAGCATGTAGACACATGCATTGGTTGCCCCCACTTAGCTACGCCCCTGCTTAAAGGTTAGATCAAGGTGATTGATCTAAATTAATAAGAGACATCTGGAATGAGGAGAACATTCCTTCACATCACTATAGATAGATAACCAATAATTACTGTGTAGTTTTAAGATGAAATATCAACCTCAGGGAGCATGGATGAAAGGGCGTGTTACTCTTAATAACATGGTATAAAGATGTTTATTATATTTGGGAATGACAGGACTACTTTGAGTGATAGTTAGTCATTTGCACACTGTGTGGGTTTTAATATACAAGCACCTCTTGACATTTTACTACTGTATACAATTCATCACCTTTCCAGTAATTTAAGACAATGAAAAAAAGACTTTTTGGGATCAGTTGTATTTCTTACAAAAGTAGGTATGGGGTTTATTTCTGTCATTTTTCCCATAAACTTGTCTATAGGACTTCAAAAGTAAAAACGTGAACAAAACATAAACATAAAAAATAACACAAAATACTGGTAAAAAAAACAATATTAAACCACTTGTATGGTGTTTTTCACAAAAGCAATTTAAAACATTGAAAACTGTGTGATGGAACCTACAACGTGGTTTCACACATCATTTTTTTTTTTTTTTTTTAGGAAAAACAAAATAGTGTTAGTGTAGTGTGCAGAGGTGTAAAACAATGTGACCAGGTCATGTGATAAGCCTGCCTAAACAGATGTAATTTTAGGGCAGTTTTGAAGCTTCTGTATTTGGGTATTAATCTGATTGTCTGGGGTAAAGCATTCCAGGTCACCGGCGCAGCTCGAGAAAAGTCTTGGAGAGGGGAGTGGGATGTTCAGAGGATGCAAGTCTAAGGTCATTGGCAAAATGAAGAAGGCGGTAAACAGTGACGAGGGAGGAGATGTAGGAAGGTGCAGCATTATGGATGGATTTGTGGGTCAGTGTGATAATTTTATATTGTATTCTGTGATGGATGGGCAACTGATACAGCGCCTGACACAAGGTAGATGCATCTGTGTACCGGTTTGACAGAAAGATGAGTCTGGCGGCTGCATTCAGGACAGATTATACAGGGGAGAGTTAAATAATAGAAAGCCCAATTAGAAGAAAATTACAATAGTAAAGACGAGAGAGATTAAGAGCGACAATGAGGGTTTTTGATGTTTGGTGAGAAAAGGGCGAATTCTAGAGATGTTTTTGAGGTGCAGGTCGCAAGAGCGAGCAAGTGCCTGAATATGTGGGGTGGGGTGAAGGTGAGATCTGAGTAAAATACAACCCCCAGACAACAGGCATGCTGCCTTGGGGTAATAGGAAGACCGCAGAAATAAATGGAGATATCAGGGTTAGGTTGGTTAGTAGAAGGAGGTAATACAATTTGGTTTTTGAAAGATTCAGTTTCAGATAAAGAGAAGACATGATGTAAGAGACAGCAGAGAGACATCACTGGTGTTCTGAAGTATTGCAGGGGTGATGTCACAGGATGGGGTATATAGCTAAGTGTCATCACCATAAAGATGGTTTTGAAAGTCAAATCTGCAGATGGTTTGTCCAATAGGGGCTGTGTAGGGAGAGAAGAGGAGGGGGCCAAGGATTGAGTCCTGAGGAACCCCAACAGCAAGGGGAAGAGGAGGAGAGATCACACCAGCGAATGATACACTAAATTAGCAGTCAGAAACATAGGAAAAAAACCAAGAGAGAGAGGCCAATAGAGTGGAGCATACTGAAGAGGAGTGGGTGGTGTAGAGTGTCAAATGCTGCTGAGTGATTCAAAAGAAAAAGTAGTGAATAGTTCCCTTTAGATTTAGGGACCGTTTCTGCAGACTGTAGTGCATGAAAACCCGATTGTAAGGAGCCCAGAAGAGAGTTAGCAGAGAGATAGCCGATTAGGCCGAAAAAGACCAAGCATTCCAAGAGATGAAGGAGAGGTTAGAGATGGGTCGATAGCAGCACAAGAAGGGTCAAGGGAGGTTTTTTTTCAGCAGTGGGGTTATGACAGCATGTTTGGAGAAAGAAGGAAAGATTCCAGAAGAGAGAGAAGTTAAAAATTTTAGTAAGGTGAGTTATAACAGCAGGGGACAGAGACCGGAGGAGGTGTGACGGGAAAGGATCACTTGTGCAAGTAGTAGAATGAGAAGAAAGGAGCTGGGAGACTTCTTCTGTTACTGGGTCAAATAATGAGAGTTCACAATGAAGAGCAAGGGAGGGAAGGGGACTGATGCTGCTTGGAGATTGAGTTATTTCGTGACGGAGGTTGTCGATTTTGTCTTTCAAGTACATGGCCATGTCTTGATCACTCAGGTCTGTGACAGGTACCTGCACCTTCGGCATAAGAAGGGAGTGAAAGGTGTCAAAGAGTTGTTTAAGGTTATTGGGGAAAGAAGAGATGAGAGAGGTGAAATAGGCTTGTTTGGTGAGGTGAAGGGCAGAGTTATAGGCTGAGCATAAACTTGAAATAAAGAAAATCTGCAGATGTGTTAGATTTTCGCCACAGACATACATAGTTACATAGTAGATGAGGTTGGATGAAGACATCAGTCCATCAAGTCCAACCTATAACCCTACAATCCCCTACAGTGTTGATCCAGAGGAAGGCAAAAAAAACCAATGAGGCTTATGCCAATTGCCCCATTTCATGGGAAAAAATTCCTTCCCAACTCCAATCTGGCAATCAGTATAAAACCCTGGATCAACGTGCCCTTAAAATCTAGAACCCATAACCCATAATGTTGTTCTGTTGGAGAAAGACATCCAGGCCCTCTTAGAACTTGTTCAATGAATCCACCATCACCACTTCCTGGGGCAGAGTTCCGTAGCCTCGCTGTTCTTACAGTAAAGAATCCCATTCTATGTTGCTGGTGAAACTTTCTCTCCTCCAGACGTAGAGGATGTCCCCTTGTCACTGTCACTGGCCTAGGAATAAAAAGATCATTAGAAAGTTCTTTGTGCAGTCCCTTCATGTATTTGTACATTGTTATTAAATCTCCCTGTAGACGTCTTTTCTCTAAACTAAGCACCTCTGCAGAAAACGTGTTTGAGGAGTGTGCCAAGGTTGCCGGTGTCTGTGTTAGGATTTTTGGACGTTCAAGGATACTGCTTTATCCAGGGTGGTTGTGCGCTTACACCCTCTGCGCCGCAAATCCAGTCGGACATGCAGGACTTTGTTTCCGATGAAAAAAACTGAATTCGCGGCGCAGAGGGTGTAAGCTCACATCCGCGCATTGCTTTAAAAACCCATTCAAATGAATGGGTTTTTAGGCAATGCGTCTCAAACCTTTCCCTATCCAGTCCCTATACAGTTTTCCGAGATTTTCAGTCAGATTCGCGGTGGACGGACTCCTCTGCAAGTGTGAACCCACCCTTAAGGCTACATTCAAATGAACACTGAAAAAAAAAACAGCAAGCAGGGATAAGAATTGGACAAGGTTAACAGTCAACCTGTCCCCAGCCTGAATTGGATGATAACAAGAATGCAATAGATTGTATTCCAATGTCCTACAGTCAGCCCCTCCATGGCCTGAATTGTCTGATAACAGAGTACAATAACTGGTATTCCTCCATCCAATAGTCAGCTCCTCCACGGCCTGTTGCTAACAGAGTGCAGTAATTTGTATTCCGCTGTCCTACAGTCAATCTATCTCCAGCCTGAATTGGCTGATAACAGAATGTAATAGTTTGCATTACTCCATTCTACAGTAAACCAATTCCCAACCTGAATTGGCTGATAGCAGACTGTAATAGTTTGCATCCCCTTTTCTACAGTCAACCTGTCCCCAGCCTGAAATGGCTGATAACAGAGTGCAATAGATTGTGTCCTACAGTCAACCGGTTCATGACCAGAAATGTGCAAAATAAACATTTTTGCAGGTTTTTAGATATGCAAAAATGCAAATCTCTCCTCAAATACCCTAATTAGAAATCATAGTTGAAAATAAAAACTTGGAATTTTTGCTCTTTGGAGCCAGCACCTGTAATTTGCAATATCAGCCACAGGGGGCGTAGCAGCACTAAAAGAAGAAATACTGACAACTATTTGACTCCTATTAGTAATATTTACACCGAGGTAAGGAAACCTCCAGCACAAATCCCCCATACATCCCTATAGCTTCCAGTCCAGCCCCCAGCCTCTCTCTGCATTGTCCCTATCGCCTCCTATTGCTCCAGGAAGGTCACCTCTGCCAGCCTCCTCACACCCGGCCACACTGACGGAGCGGTGCCGCACAGCTGTGTGACTGTGACACGTTAATGGCCGCTGTGACAAGGGCCGGCAGATGCTCCGCTCTGGAGTCACTCACTGCTGCTCTCGCTTCTCATCTGATTATTTCTGTCCCTCCTCGCTTGCAGTGTTCCTGCTCGTGGTGGACTGTACCATCTGCTCACAACAGCATAGGGGGAGCTTTCTGTTGGGGATATTATCTGGCGTCCCTCCCTAGAGTACTGCATGCTTATGAAAGAAGAAACAGCATATTGTTAGACAGATACAATATACTATACTGCATGTGAGGTCGATATCTCACACAGGGGAGAAGACAATGACTTAGCTAATGGCATTCCCCCCCTCCTGATAGGGCTTGTAGAAGTCTACTGTGGGGGAGACGCACAGAACAGCCGGTGTCTGCACCTTATGACAGCTCTGCAAGGTGCTGAAGGGACAGAAGCCGGAGAGTCCGGGTTGGAGCTGCTGACTGCGCCCAACATCCCGTACCAGAGCAGGCACTCAGGTAAAGCCGCAGCGTGTGTCCTGCGTCCTGCCCATGCTGCGCTGCTGCCAGTGACGGTGCCCCCTTCTTTGTCCTAGGTGCTGCAGACCTGTGCCCCCTTCCCGGGGAGGAGTTCGGGCAGGGGTCATACTGCCATGCACTGATTGCCCTCCTCCCTCCAGCCATCCCTAGGACATAAATGATAGAGGATACCATGACTCTGCTGTCTCTGCTGGGTAGGATCATGCGCTACTTCTTACTCAGACCGGAGACCCTGTTCCTCCTGTGCATCAGCCTGGCGCTCTGGAGCTACTTCTTCCACACAGACGAGGTCAAGACCATCGTCAAGTCCAGCCGGGACGCCGTGCAGATGGTGAAGGGCAAGGTGGCAGAGATCATGCAGAATGACCGCCTCGGAGGGCTCGATGTCCTGGAGGCAGAGTTCTCCAAGACCTGGGAGTTCAAGAGTAACAATGTGGCCGTCTACTCCATCCAGGGCCGGAGGGATCACATGGAGGACCGCTTCGAGATCATCACTGACCTGGTCAACAAGAGCCACCCGTCCATCTTTGGCATCTTTGATGGGCATGGAGGAGAGGTAGGCAGAACAAAGAGGGGAAGCTTGTCCCGCATGCCCCTGACTGGGACAGGATGGCACTGTGGCAGATGCTTAAGAGTCAGTCCTCCTAGGAACTTGTAGGAACAGGTAGGGCACATAGGAAGGGCACATACATATGCCAGGGCATTGGGTGAGCATGTTTGGTTCCAGAATGGTAAGACAGTACATGTGATTTGCACTGGAAGTTTACATGAGACCACTATGCACTGGTATGATGTAATTGGAGAGATTTACTAAGCAAAATGTGCCCAAAGTCAGCCTCAGATTGCACCACAACAGGCATACTTGTTGGCACCCAACTTATCAGGTGTTTTAGACACTTTTGAGCCTCATAGCTCTGAAAAGTGTCTAAAAAGGTGGTATGGCTATGTGGAGTTGTAAAATGTATACTATGCATTAAATGGGTTCCTCACTAATAATACTTATTCACAGGGGACCCCTGAGATCATGGGACCAGGGGTTCCTCCAGTGCCCTGTGTGAGTAGAGCTGTAGTACACATATGTGACCACAATTCTGCTTCAGTACTTGGTTATCTCCATCTACCATGGAAGTGAATGGAGCGGTGGTCACACATGTGCATTAAAGCTCTAATCACACAAGGGGCTAAAGGACCCCCGTTCTCGTTATCCTGGTGATTAAACGCTTATTCTCTATCCTGTGAATAGGGGGATAAGTGTTCTTAGTGGAAAAAAACCTTTAATAAATCTGTCAGGGTTTTAAGCTGCTAGCTATAGGAACTGAGAAAAGAAGAGGCTCTTGTTTGGAGCTTATATTTAAAAAAGTGAAGTCTGGAATTATCTTTTAATCTCCCAATTTGTGTCTTTGTTTTGCCAGTGTTTTTAGGGGTTGTAAGGCAGCGTTGTATATTTATCCACTTTGTATGGACATCATCATGTGACTACTTACATTTCACAGCCCCTAGGATATAAGCTTTCTTGGCTGCTTTTTCTTATCATCTTGACTCTTCATGGTGGAGAGTATTATAATGTTCTGTGGGATGTAGCTTGTTCCCTATACATGACCAGTGAGTCACTTATGCTGAACCTTTAATTCTACTGAAGTATACAATCTTATGTCTACAATCAAATATTTATTATTTATTTATTTATTTATTATGCTTACTTGTATAGCACCATGATAAATATGAATATATTTCTCCTGTATATATAGTGCCAACATATTCTGTAGTGCTTTACAGACGTCACCTCTCACTGTTGGGCACACAATCTAAATTTCTTACCTGTATGTATTTTGGAATGTGGGAAGAAACCCCACATGAACACAGGGAGAACATACATACTCCGTCTTGGTTTCTGATGCAAACCCTGGACCTCAGTACAATAAAGTAGCAGCAGTAACAACAGAGCCACCTTGCTGCTCAAACAGTTATATAGCAGGCATAATCTGTATATATTGATCATATGGTCTAAGTGATACAGACATACGCATCTATTAAGATCTGATATTTGATAGATTAGAATTTAATGTAGACCATTATTAGGCACTCATAGAAAAGCGTAAAACTTGGAAGGGTTAAAATTTCTTATAGACAAGGTTACATTCCTTTATAATTAGTCACTTTATGAAAACACATTGTGAAAGACGCCTCCTATCTCCAAAAATAGTCTACTAACCAATAAATTCTATATTGTTCTCTAAATGTGGTACAGTAGTGCTAGGTTGACCGATGACTAAATCTGTCATTTCATAGAAGTCAGGGATCCTGGAGTGTTATTTACCATGCACAGTTGTTTACCAGGGCTATAGACTCACTTATATGGAACACGGAGCCGCAATAATTACTAGCGGGAAATCTCTCTTAAGACCTTCTATCTGCTCATGAATGGGTGTAAGGCTGTGACACTGCTGGGCACAGACGTTAACTGGATCACTGGGATCCAATGATTGTAGGCTGTAAGGTTAGCAGAGAATCTGTATTGTAATATATTTGTTAATCTCGCCATTCTACATTGAGTTTTGTGTCATTTGTTTGGGAATAAATGTGACATATTAAAGGGGAACCCTAGGGCTCAATAATCTGTATCTTCTTTCTTCTCTCCCTTTATGTGTATGTATATGATTTTATTAGTTTAACTTCATTATCTTTTATATTTTTATTTTAGACTAAGTCCCACGTAGTGAAACGGTGCATGAAAAAATGCAGTGTAAACGCATTGCGTTTTTTTCTGCAGCGTTTTCCATTGTGTTATCGCAGAGTTTTCCTCTGAGGACTTTCTGTCCCTATTATACCTATACGGAAAACACCAGCGTTTCCACAGGTATAATTGACATGCTGCAATTTCCAAAAAGCAGGCGTTTTTGAAAACACAGCTTTTCCACTGCGGATGTTTTTCTGCATTGTGGGGGTGGAATTATCCAGAATTCCGTGCACTTTGCAGTTACTGTAAAATGCAGTGTTTTTGCCATGGCGTTTCTGCTGCGGCAAAAACACATTTATGCAACGTGGGGCTTCAGCCTTAAAGTATACAGCAAATTATTATTATTTTTTTTTTTTTAACAACTACCCAAAATTGTATTAACCCCTTGAGGACCCAACAATTTTCTACTTTTGTGTTTTTGTTTATTCCTCCCCATCTTTCAAAAGCTGTAACTTTTTTACTTTTTTCTTTTTTTTTTTTACTTTTTCCCAGAGTTCATAATGGCATCATTTAATACTCTGTAGAATGGGCTGGAAATCTTTGGAAAAAATATGAATGGGATGGATTTGAAAAAAAAAAATGTAATTGTACCATTTTCTTACAGGTTTCCTTTTTTTTAGTTTATGGTTTCTGTCCCTCCTTCTTGGTCATACTCCTCATCCAGTGACATGAGTGGAAGTTATGGAAATCTGAGGGTGTGTTCACACGGAGGAATTTGCCACTGATTTGGGAGCGGAATTCGTCCCCGAATCCGCCTCCCATTGGTTTCAATGGGAGGCAGAGATCGCAGCAGGGCACGGAAAAAAGAAGCCTCCTGCTCGTTCTTGCTGCAGATTCCACCCGCGGTGTCCGCGGCTCGAGACGCCCTCCTGATTAGGCCCATTCATCTGGGCCTAATCAGGAGCGGGATGGCGCGACGGAATGCTGATGCAATGCATAGGTATCCCGTCACGGCAAGACCGCGGCGAAAATTCCAGCGGTGGAAAATGAAGAAAATTCCTCTTCATTTTCCGCCATTTGAACACAGCCGGAGAGTTTTATAGAAGCCGCATAGTACTCTGATATGGCCCATGACACGTCTGGGAAGCTCCTGCAAAAAGGGGTGATCTCCGAAAGAAGGGGCAATTCTTCTAGGCCTGGTGGTCCACGTCACAAAGGAGCAGGGCTTTGATAAAAAGGGGCATGGCCACTCATGGAGATGTAAACGAAAAGTTGCCAAAATTATAGTAATGTTGCGTGAATAAAGGGTAAATAAACATTTAGAAAACTTTTGACATGTCATACTCCTATGTGAGATGTGTTTATTGTTGTGGGTCCGGTTGCTGAACCCCCACTGATGACTACAACATGAAGGCAGCAGCTCTTATCTGAGCTCTGTACCCCTTCTGCTTTCTATTAGTCTGCTTGGCTCTCCTTGATCCATAGGAGAAAGTATATGGGGCCATACACTGTGTGCTAAGATGATGAAGCCACACAGCCTCAGCCTCTTAATCATATTTGTTCTACTCATAAAGGATCAGACTATGTAGTGTGGGTGTCATTTTTTAAGACATTTCTAATAGCAGTAATACATTATTTTAACATTTCTGGAACGTTCATAAAAATAATTTAAAACAATAGGATATGCAGAATGTAGCAAACAATTGTGAGCAAATAAAACAAAGCCATATTTAGCAGGGCTGTAGAGTTGGAATCAGGACAATTTTGGGTGAAGTTGGAATCGGAAAAAAGTTACCAACTCCAGCTTCAAAATGAAATGATTAATTATTTTAATTATATTATACAATTATTAATATTGTATAATTAATTAGATGCATTGTTTGCTGCCTATTTACTATAATTGGAGTTAGCTTTTAAATGAATTAGCGTTTTCCTGCTTCTGCCTGATCCTATGAAGGAGTCAGAGTTGGAGCAAGAGTCAGAATCGAGGTGTGGCAAAATACAGCCCTGATATTTAGGCACATTCGGTGCAGGTATGATACTGGCATATACAATATAAAAACTGATGCATGTTATATCGGTATGATAATGATTTTAGACTTCTGTGCTATATACATTGACAGGTTTCAGGAGAAGCAGAGGGGACATTGTGATTGCTCATACCGATGCGCCTCTTGTGACATTGGAAACATTTTAGTGCTTCAAATGATTTCACTTTGGAAATTACTTATCAAGGAGAAAGCTGCAGAGCTCTTCATTGATTTATTTTTTGCTGTTGTACTTTGGCATTAGTGCTCTAAATTTCCTTCAGCTGCTGCGTGAGATCAGGCGGGATGCCTTCCTGGAAAATAGAGCAGGACATGGCTTTGTACGTACTGGGGCTATCCAAAGCATCTGCACTGACAATAAACAAATCTATTTTGCTCGGCCACCTTGAACTAATTATAACAGGGCATTTTATAGGTCATTTTATGTTTTTATTATGATAGGATTTCCATCTGTGTATACTTGGAAAATGCCATGCAGCACTTCTGACTTATCATCATAAAAGTCAAACAATGGTTTAGGTGGTATTTCAGTACAGTACTAGTATAATACTAGAATGGAAAGTAAGCACTGGTCTGATTTTGGGTACACACATAATGCTATTTAAAGAAAATCTGTCTGTTTCTTATTATCTCTAATTTCTCTAGTAGCGGAAAGTATATTTTCACATGTGACAGATTTGTTGCTAAGATTTCTTCTATTTGGGCATTGATCTGAGTGGAGATCATAAAAATGCATGTACTTTCTGCTGAAACAATACAGTTTTTCCTTATGTGAATATTATATAAGGTATTGGGTACTATTGTACACACGGAACGACCCCTCTGACATCCCATATGAAAGGTCATTTTGTGCATTGTATGTAAATATGTAAATTAATGTAGTAATTTCAGCTGATCAGGGATCACTTGACCAGCCCCAAAAGGTTACAGTGGAATCAGCCATGTGATCTGTCTAGCCAGAATTTCAGATGAGCTTTTATTGTTGTATTAGGCTAAAGCCACACATTCCATGTCCACTGCAGGACTCGCTTGCAGCAAAAAGCAGCTGAAACGGCTGGTTTTCGCTGCAGACTTTACCCCTGCGGCTGGGTCGATTTTCAGTGCTTGAAAACCGCTGTGAAACCGCTGCAAGAAAATGAGCTGCTCTGGGTTTTCAGCAGTATGTGAATGGGATTTGTTTCTCATCCACTACACCAGTACTATATACTGCAGCAGGTGCCACTGGTGATTATGCCGGTGACTAACCCACTGCAACTATGCCACATATGGCTCCAGCCTTCAGGCCGGTTGCAGACAACCGTGCTGTGGGTCAGTGTGCTATCCTTGTATTTCACGGAGATCACACTGACCCATTCTTTTCTATGGGCCCGTACACACGACTGTGATTTTCACGGTCCCGTGTGCGGGCCGACAGTCCAAGCCGCATCAGATAGGACAGGAATAGGACATGTCCTATTTTGCAGCCCGTGCTTCCGTGGCTCCAATTCATTTAATGAAAGGAGCCGTGGAAGCACGGTCCATGCACTGGCGGCGCATGGGGACAGCCGCGTGTCCCCCCGTGTGCAGCCCATGCTTTTAAATCACGGCAGGCCGGTTGCAGCACGGTCATCTGCAACCGGCCTTAGTTTAAGCCTACATGTAGCAAAACACGCCTAAAATTTCTGCAGAAATGACTGCAGCAAAATACACAGTCCCCAAAACACTTGCATTTGTCACAGCTTTTCTGCTGCATTTTGCATTTTTGCCTCCCCAATATAAGTCTATAGGGAAAATGCAGCATTTTTGCAGATAGAATACATTTTACAGTCCCAGCAAAGTGAATGAGATTTTATTTGCAACGTTTAAAAAAAAAAAAACAACACATACATGTTTTTAAAAACACAGTATGTTAATTTTATCTGCAAAAATGCCAGATTTATTCCCATATACTTATATGAGATATGATAAAAATGCAAAGCTCAGTGAAAACACATGTGTCTGGACCATCTGACCTGCAGACAAAAGAGTGGTGGGGGATTTTCTTTGTGAGCCCATCTTTTATTTAAAACCTGGAAATGGTGAAGTACACCGGCAACAATGGTATTGCAGCTGTCATAGGTTTCTTGGTGACCACCTGTCACTTAGTTTTCAGCATGGCTTTTATCTTTCTTTGTTATATTCTTTTGTATTTTTTTTAAATGGTCACTAACTTTTGAGACAACTTAGTCTCATTTACTAGAGCAGGTATTTCTGGACCAAAATGTAACGCACTTTAATTAAAAATATTGCGTCTTTCTCCCTCAAAATCTTGACAAAGTTCCTGCCACTAGGTGTCTCCCTTCTAGCTAATTTGCAGTTCACTTCCTTTTACTAGGGAAATCCCGTCCATAGATACCATCAAAACGCAAGACATCTTCACAGTGAGGGGGAGGGACTGGCCTCTTCACACTGTGAATGGAGAGGGGAGGGGTTGTTTTCCTCACATCCTCCACATACCTCTGCAAATTGCTTTCTCTGTGCACTCAAGTAAACATTCTGCACCTGTCATAGCTTACAATGTAAGAAAAGTTTACTTATGTACTTATATGTATTTCTAGCTGCTTGTGTGATTACAGATGGGATATTATTCATAGACAGCAAGCAGCATTCCGGGCTGTGCTCATAGATTGCTCTTTTCCTGTGTCAGGGATCTTTTGAGCTGCATCATGCTGCACATATTTAGCCTGTATTTGTAGCTCAGTGTTCTTGGATCTCCTATATTATGCACACTTGGGCTTTTTTCAACTATTTGTTTGCTATTGTACAGGTACTCCTGGCAGAATTACATGTAAAGAAACCAGTAGCATCAGTAATGGGGGAGAGGGCAGACTGCTCCTTATTGTACACACCACCACAGCGTGAGACACAAACGTAAACTGTGCTGCAGCTATAATGTGATTATTAGTAGCAGAAAAACTGATAGGACACCCTGTATGAAGGCTTATACAGTCATAGAACAGACTGCCCAGCAAGACCCTGCACATATTTCAACTTTTGATGAAAATTCAGGTACCCTTTAAGTTATTGTGTCAGTTGTGCTCTAAGAGACATTGAAAGACTTTGACATTTTTATGTCCATACACTAAATGGTTGTATTCAGTAACCCTGTCTCAGAGTTGTCATTTACGCCATTAATCTCCCTCTACAACAGTGAGATCTTCCAAATACAGTCATGTGTGTAATGAAAAGTGAATAGTCATAGTTATCTGATTATTCTGTGTCTCAGGTAAAGTTAATAGAATGTGACCACACATGCAGAGCCTTCTATCTGCCATTCCTAGGGGTAGATGGAGTCCCAGGGCCTAAATCTCCATTAGTAAGACTTTAATGGCATAAAAATCCACTGTGAGAACCTCCCTAAAATCTACTGTGGTGATTCATTGCTGTTTAGCAAAGAATGGCAAAGTCCAGTCCAATTGGGAAGGGGGAGGGCGCTTATTTTTAGGCAATGTGTAGCTTTCTACAGTAGCTCACGTTTCTAACTGTTTTTTTTCTTAGCTGGAAACATCATTATGTTATGTTATATTCAGAAGATTTTCCATATAGTACAGGAATCTTGCAAAAAAAATCTTTCTAAGCCGGGTTGCACACGTCTGTGTGCTAGCTGCCAGCCGTGAATGAATGGCATGGACCGCACATGGATGTCATCCGCGTGCCGCCCGCGCACCAGCCGCCTTTATGCGGCCCCATTCATTCAATGAATAGGTGCCGCAGAAGCACGGCTGCAAAATTGGACAGGAATGGGACCTGCTCCATATTTTGTGGCCTGGACTGTCTGCCCGCACATCGGACTTTAACTCAAGGTCATGTGCATGGACCCACAGAAATGAACGGGTCAGTGTGCTATCTGGGAAAAACCCGGATAGCACACGGACCTAGCACATGGTCGTGTGCAAGGGGCTTTAGTCAGAGGCTCACTAAGACTGAAGTCCAGCTGGGCACACTATCAATGGCTTCCGCACCTCAGCAGCTAACCCTTTGTAAAGTACAGTAGGAGCTCATCCACATATGACTAAAACCTGCAGTGCAATGGCTGATTGTAGGTAAGGACCCAAGGAGTCAAATAATATAATAAGAAAATGTAGTTAAATTACATTACTTACCCTTATTTTATTTGGAGCTATTTTGTGTGGTAATTCCGATCGAAAAGCTATCCGGTTACTGAGGTATAACAAACTGTAACACCTTAAGGACACAGGTACTTTTGGCCTTGAGGACCAAACAATTTTTTCAAGTTTTGCTTCACTGCATTCCACAAGCTATACATTTTTTTTTTTTTTTGCTGACATTGCTGTGTGAGGTTTATCGTTTCAGGTTGTATTTGTCATCTAATTTTTAGATACCTAAATGTTTATTCAAAAAATCCCCATTCATATACATTGGAGGCAGAATGTTAGCTGATTCAGCCAGGGCAAATCCTGAGTGTGTGAACTTAGAGAATCACTGTGGCTCACAATAGGTACTGCTTCATTGATTCTGGCACACATGGATGTTTTCTTTAGCCCCCATCGACTAAATGGCATATTGGGTGCTGAAACTAACAGAATTTATTGCTTGGGAACACTGAGTGCTAGAGAAGAAATAGTAACTGCGCAAGTATAGGAGAGTGGCAGAATGCAAAGACCCTGAGTGAGTGGTAGTGGTGGAAGGTCCTTTTTAAGGCCCCTTTACACAGAGCAATTATCAGGATCTACCGTACCTAGGAGTGGCCATTCCCATTAATTGGTACATACAAATGTAGAAATGATCACCCGACAAACACATAATCTTCTCATTTATGTAACATAAAAGATGCAAGATTGTTGGCAGCTCATCTACCCGTGTAAACAGGACAATTTGCTGCCTATATCCTTAGGATAGACCATCAATATTAGATTATTGTTACCAAGACAGCACGGCTCCTGGTTTTGTTCACATCCTGGAAGCTGCGCTGCTCACTCAGGTATTGGTACTGCAGCGCTGCCCCAAAGAAGTCTATTGGATAGCATTGCTGTGTCTCCACCTGCTGCTACTGTTTTGTGATGATCTGTGAGGGTGCCAGTGTCAGACCCCCATAGAGCTAATGTAGATGGCCTATCCTAAGGAACTCCTTTAATGCCCATACGGTACTGATGATCTGCTGCATTACCTACGATAGCTGCCAGGTCGTACTTTTAATGGTACCCCCTTGTGATTCCGAAATCATTATTGATGGCACTAGTGATAGAATTATATAATGTAACAAGACATGATATAATGATATTGTGGAAGTTTACTGGAAACTTGGTGTTCTTCAAAGGCAAGATTGTGGGTCTATGTATTAAATACCATTTTCTTCCTTGATTATATCTAATGGATCAGTATAAACCATGGTCTGGATAATACGACGGTGTGGTTAGAAAGGTACTGATCCCTAGTACAGGCACTCCATGTGCCACCGTGTATTCCCATCGTGATGCGTTCCACACTTCTGTAATATACTGTTGCGTGTTGTACTGGATGTCATTGTTTCTTCACCAATTCTTAAAATGTTTTCTATGGATGCCTTCTTCAGAACCCTGCATTATTATTCATGAGGCCTTAACTATTGACACAAAATTCTTTTGACTGAATTTTTATGGCATTGTGCTGTATTATTTCTTTAGGCCCTGTGTTGTTTCACTGTTTTTTACAAAATGTGTGTAGAACAATGGCTTTATAGAGAAACAGATGTGTGAAAAGCTCTATAGTGTATGTTAGTGTAACATTCCGGCATATTTAGGACATCTTCATAGAACATGGACACAAAAGGCGTAGGTGTAAATGTGGCCTGTTTTATGGTTCTTTCCTCTAGTAAGTTACAATGAAATTATTTATAGGAGCTGAGCCTGGCACACAGTGCTGTGATGAGACAGACGCTGGACAACGCTTCTCAGAAAAGCAAGAAGACAGACATATGGAGGATATATAGTCATTGCTGCAGATATAGAAAAGCTGACATTGACAACCAAAATCAGTTTACATTTTCAGGTTTTACGCAGCTTTTTAATCCTTTAGTCCAAGACCCTGACCACCGTTTGCATAGCAACACATTGCAGGTCACTTTAATCGCTCTATACATTATGCTGGTGTTAAGCGCTCCATACACATTCATGTATTTTCACACTACATGTGAATAGAGAAAAAAATCTCCTATTCACCGACATCAACTGCAGAACTCTGGCAGTGTCTGTAATAAGGGCAGAAGCTGAGCCCAAATACTGACCGAATCCTTAATGTCTGTACAAGACCTTAATGTACCCCATCTCTAATATTTTTATTGATATACTGTGCATATTTCTGTAATGCTTCATGTGCTTTATGCTTCAAGGCTATATTACAACTTCATACGACCACTGAATCTATGGGATCTTACTGTATTTTTATGCGCCTCCAATTTCATTTTTTCTGTTGGATACATACTGACTCCATCAGGCAATGTGTTATGGAGATATTTTCCCTAAGCATTGCTACTTATCATGTTTAGTTTGCATTGCTATATACTGTACATTACTGCATTTTGGACTTGCTTCTTTATTTTGATGTACTGCAAGTTTGTCTTAAAGTATCAGATTATATCAGTTTTATAAGATCGCTTAAAGGGTTATTCCTATATGAACGTTTATGGATATATCCACAGGAAAGATAAATGATATATCTGGATTCCATATCAATCTTGAAAACTGGGTCCCGTGACCCTCATATCACAGGTGCAGTGAAGGTAAAGATGCTGGGCATGCGCAGGTCTCTTCATTCATTTGTATGGCCATCTCTCCCTTCACTGCGTATGTGAGATGGGAGCCGCATCTATCGGCCATTTATGTTATATCCTGTGGATATAGCCATAAATGTCCAGATGGGAATACCCTTACAAGTTAATTTTTACTTGTGCTTACAACCAAGCCTGCTGATTTCTTTTCTGTATTCTGGTTTCTACTTTAGTCTGTCTATAAAACACTTTGCTTATATCTGATGCTAGCAATTTATTGGTTCCCACTTTAGTCTTGCAGGAATAATTTGGCTGTGTTGTCAGATAACTGGCAGATGTTGCAATTCTTTACCAGCTTCATCTGTTTTCCTATATATTTTTTGCAAGCTTTCAACAAAACATGTAGGTAGATTTTATTGGTCATTGGACAAGTCTTGTAATTCAGCTCAGATCACAGCGATTTATGCTATATCAAAGACGACATTTGTCTCCATCCATTTGATTTGGTTTTATCTGCATGGCGTGCTAATGTAATAGAGCTTTCACTCCAACAGATGTATATGTCTTGTTCTCAGCCGACCCAATTAATAGGAAACTGACACTCCATTCCAGCAAACAGTAGACAACGCTATTGTGAAAATACCCTGCTAACTAGAAGATAAAGAAGGTTTCACATCAGTATCAACTCTACATGCTTTTACTGTAACATTTACTCATTGATTTTCTATTATTGTTTGCTGTGCTGTTAATAACCATTTTAGCTTTATGCCTATCATTTCTAAATGTTATCCTCCATAGGATTTAGATTACTAATGAAAATATTGCACATACAGCATCTAGTAGATTATATAAGAATTTATTGTAGATTATATTAAATGACGTGCAATGGTTTGTGTGAAAACTGTGTGATAGCCTAAAGTTACTTGGGCTCTGTTCACACTAGAGTCGTGGTTTTTATTTTTTTATTTTTTCTTTGTGAATCAATGCCTCCGTTGCTGAGATATCGCTGTCATGATGTATGTCGTGACAGCGATGAGCGGGTGATCTCTGTAGAACAATGAGGGCTTTGTAACGTACCTCTTTGGAGCAATGGCAATACCTTCATTGCGCCAAAGATCTATTGACAAAAACGGCAATATCTTGGTAACGGAAGTACTGATTCACAAGGGGAAAGCACTGTTTGATCCAGGTAACCTAACCTAAAGTGCTGAGAAATTAGGTGGGGTCACCATCTGCCCAACAGAATTACTATCATTTACACCAACACTTTGCATAAACTATAGCACAAATATAAATCTGAGTAGATTTCAAGTTTTGTCGCATGGACAGCCAAAAATTAGCCAAATTTATTAAGATGCTTCCACCTCTTAGGCTATGTTCATACTAAGATGAGAAAAATGCACATTAACTATAGCAGAGTAATAGACACAGATGGAGCCCCCGCTGTCTTCTGTCATGGCTGTTTACTTTTCTGTGTAAGAAAACATCCTGCTTGCACAACTTTTTCTTCTGTCAGAAAGGTAAATAATTCATTGTTACCCTCTTAATGGTAAGGTAAGTGTTCCAGTCAGAATATTGATGACTTATTAGTCTCCTATCAGAAAGGACTGCCACGTCAGAATCCCTTACTGACTTTTCTGGGATCTGCTATACATTGTAAAGTACTTGAAGTGTTATATACTCTTCATTACAAGACTTATCAAGTAGATATTACATCAGAGTGAAGGTTCAAACCTCTTGATGTAACATTTATTACCCATATAGCATATTTTGCAGTGCTCTATAAAGGGAATGTAGGTTCCAGGGCGTTTACATTTACTGCTGCTGTTTTACCCTATAGGTTTAATAAGGGAAAAAAATCTACAGAGAAAAACTCAGCAAAAAAACTATTAAAAATGCTGCATTTCCACTGTGTTTTTTTAAGCTGCGTTTTTCTAAATGGGGCCTTAGCCTTAAGCAATGCAAGGCATCGCGGTTTTTCCTGCAGTGCTTTTCACAGAAAATCTGCAGAAGTTTCCTTTGCGACATTCTGCTTCCATTATACCTATAGGGAAACCGCCGGCGTTTCCGTAGATTTAATAGACATGCTGCGATTTTCAAAACCGTGACGGTTTTTGAAATCACAATGTGTCCGCTGCGCATATTTTTCAGCAATGTGTGCTTTGGATTCTCTAGAATCCCATCCACTTTGCAGAGACTGTAAAATGCTGCACTTTTTTTTTTCTGCTTTGTTTCCGCCACGGCCAAGCCACTATTTTTACACCACGTGGGGCCTCGGCTTAAGCTAGTTACTTTAGTTTTCTGCCATTAAAGTATCACAGATTTTCCAACTCACTTGCTACTTTATTTAAAAAATAAATGGTTACAGCTTATGGGACATTTACATCATTAAAAATGTCCATTGACAGATGCAGAGAGAGACCCCTCCATCTGGCATCCATTCTTATTCACACTAATATAAAAAACATGACAGAAGTTTTCTTCCATCATGTTTGTTTACTTTTGTAACAGAAGAAAAAGTCCAGCATGCACAACTTTTTCTTCCGTCAAAAAAGTAACCTTCCCGCCATGTTTTTTTTTTTTTAGACAGACGGTGTTCCATCTGTATCAGTCAGTCTATTCCCATTAATATCTATTGCAGTCATTCTATGGTGGATGAGAGCAACAGACATTAATAATAATAGTGTGAACATACCCTTAGCAGGAGGGGCTGTGTTCAGCCATAGTCTCACAAATTTACTATAATATACACCAACTCGTAGCTGGAATAAATTTGACTTTCTCATGCACGGATTGTCAGTAGATGAGACAAACTGATTGAAGGGCATGCATCTCTTATAGAAGACCTGTCATCTTTCCTGACATGTCTGTTTTCATGAATACTTGCATTCCCCCTGAAATAGCAATTCAGGAGCATCTTTTCTTTTAACTCAGCATTGTGAAATTACTTATATATGTTTATTAAAGGGATTCTATCATTGGGAAACCCATTTTTCGTTAACACCACGTCAGAATAGCCTTTAGAAAGACTATTCTTCTCCTACCTTTATTTTTCTGCTACGCGCCGCCGTTTCTGAGAATTTTCGTTTTTCTTCTTTATGCAAATGAGTCTTCAGAAAGCACAAGGGGCGTTCCCCCTGTGCTCAAAAAGCACGTCCGCCGCGTCATCAGCCCCCAAATCTCTGTTCTACTGAGCATGCGGGGATTTGAATCCCGAACAGAGACTCGGGGGCTGATGACGTGGCGGAGAGGCGTCAGCAGAAGAAGAGAGAGTTGCTGCTGGATCTTCAGAAGAGCGTCTTTTTTCAGCACAGGGGACACCCTGTGCTTTCTGAAGACTCATTTGCATAAAGAAAAAAAAACGAAAATTCACAAACAGCGGCGCGTATCAGAAAAATAAAGGTTGGAGAAGAACAGCCTTTCTGAAGGCTATACTGACGTGGTGTTAGTGAAAAATGGGTTTCACAATGATAGAATCCCTTTAAAAAATATCGACACCTGGTGTTTGCATTCAAAAGGAGTTGTGAAAAGATGCTCCAGAATTGTTATTTCATGAGGCGTACACCACATTTATATCACTAGTTTTAAGAAATTACGTGTTCCAACCTTTTTTGCCTTTTGTATCATGTAAAACTTGCTTACTTTGTGGTGTTTTTCAAGTACTACAGAGAAATCATTGGGTAAAACTGGAATTTCTGCAGAAAAAAACACCATACCCAGAGCCACAAACCATGTCATTGCACATTCAGACCTAGTGGCAGGTCCATTTTAAGGCCGGGGCCCCATGTAGCGTAAAAGCTGCGATTTTGCCACGGGATTTCCGGCTAATTCTGGCTAATCCCATCCACACATTACAGAAAATAATGTGCAGCAGAAATTCTGCAGTTTCAAAAATGCTTGTGTTTTTGCAAATCGCAGCATGTCAATTAAACCTATGGAAATTCTGCGGACTTTCTGTGAAAAGCACTGCAGGACAAACCGTTTTGCGAATCCGCTGCGGTTTTTCCCACAGCACTTTTTGGCTGCAGCCCGCAACATGGGACCTTTGCCTAAAGGTAAGTTTTGAACTGAAAAAAAAAAAAGAGCAAAACAATGAGCATTTTCTCTAATACTGTCTAATAGTTAGACATTGCAAAGTTAGACAGTCATATAAGTGTCATACAGTCATAAAAGTGTGCCACATTTATTACAGAGGTGATGCTGGATGAGGAATCCTGTGTATTTATAGACTAGTATAACTTTACACTACCAATTTGTTGGTTTATTTTACATCAAAAATATGTGCCAGAAAATTGTAGCGCATCCTAAGCCACAACTACACAAGTTGTAAAAAGTGTCTAAGATGATTGAGAAATGTGGTGCAATGCATGCACAAATTGTACTAAAATTATAGCCGCATTTTCACTATACTCAAAAAACGTACAGTATATTGGAAAATTTTGTACCTCTTTTGGACTCACTCTTGGTTTTGGCTTAGAAATACTGACGCAAAATACTGACCTTGTGAAAGTGGCCAAACAGTTGTTGGTAACAATAGAGGCAGGTAGTTACTGCTGGCATCTGTAAACTGGTTAGTCATTATAAATAGCCATGCAAGATTACAGTAGACTGCCTTCTCAAAGCAAAGCGAATCCATAGCCGACTGAAAGTGATGATTATTTTAGCCATTTTCCAATCTCCAGTGAAGCACAATTCACAAAAAGCATTGAGTGTTAATTGCCGCCCACTGTACCACTTGTCTGCGAAAAAATTCCTTCCTGCTCTCGACAAGTCTGAGCAATTTTCCAGCCCTTCACGCTATAATGTTTTCAGTTTTGGATGTATTCTTCTAAACCCATATTCAATCTTAAATTGTAAATTCTAGACCATCTCAGGGACTGACAGGTAGAGGTAAAAGGGATTCTATGTATGTAAACTGGCAATTGATCTTGCATTTCCACGCACACAGAAGGCATGCAAATACCGAGGGATGTATTCAGAGTAGTGCAGATGGCATTATGGGGCTTTACTTGTGAGCAGGATTTAGCTGCTGTATCTCTCATTTAAAACAACATGGTTTCAGAAAAAGGATCGCACAGAGTAAGTGTCATGCAAATGTGTGACTCGAAAAGCCTATTGGGATGTAATCTATGGGACCGCTATAGTAAATGACAGCTGGAGAGATAAACTGCAGAATTGTTGCCCTCGATTAAACTACTTCTAGATTGCATCTAGTTTCTTCTCAAGCCAGCAGCATGTTGCCTGTCAAAAATGTGCCTCAAGTGGCAGCTTTCCGAAGTGAGCGGAGCAGAGGCTGGTACTGGCATGAAAGATATCAGAAGACGTCTTAGATTATTTTCATCACAAAATCTTTGGAAACCTGATTGTACTGCTCACAACTAAATCTTTCAATCCTGATGTAGTCACAAGAGGCCTGTGGGACTTGGTGTTGACTTTAGCCTCCGGCATATCTCTCCATCCTTAAAGGGGTATTGTGGGCAGAAGTATTTATCACCTGTCCACGGGAATGGTGATAAATGCTAGATTGGTGAGAGTCCATCTGCTGGCTCCAAAACAGATTGCCATAATGGGGGACCCTTGTTCTCTACTTCCCCAAACCACAACTTTCCCTACAGCTGAAAGTCTGCAGTTATATGAGCTTTAATAGAGCAACATTTAGGCATGCCCTCTGTCATTCCATTCAGATTTTTTCACACAGACATAAACAACTAAGCACTGTGTATACTGTGTTCATAGTGCCATATACTTTAAATAGAGTGGCAGCTAGAAAGAATGGGGTCATCAGAGTCCCCCATTCTGGTGATCATACATTTTTATGGCATTACTTATGTTATTCCAACATAAAGCTTCTAACTTTATATTGGCAAGTGTCCATTATCATATCATAGTAGTTTATGCAAAGTCATGATCTTCTACAGTTGCCGTCTTCAAATTACTTACTGTGCCTTTAGAAATAAAAAACATTACAAAATATTCTGCAATGCATAATTAAAGGGATTTCCTTCACAACTTTGAGGTATAGATGACATTAAGTGTAGTTTCCATTATGGAAGTGCTAAACTTATATATTTATTGACCTTTATTATTGTTTTTTGGAATTATGTTTTTTGGAAATATTATTGTATTACTGGTGTTCACAATGCAGGATATGTAATATGTTAAAACTATAAATAGGTCACTATGGTTGCATTGATATTAATTATGTGTAGTTTTTTTATGGAGTTAGTTAAAATGGAGTTTTGGTATTTCTTTAATCTACTGTATAGTAGGTTTCTAATCACATTAATGTTTATTTTTCCCTTCCTTGGGACTTGACCTTGTAATCCTATGATCACAACCCTAATAAATTAAAGGGAACCTATCGGGTGGTTTGTCCACCATAAACTAGGATCTTATTTGCTTAGCTGTTAGAGCAGGTTGGTGCCCATGTATTTCAGTATGGTTTTATCGGCCCACTTACTATGAGGGT
The DNA here is from genome assembly GCA_947044405.1 of Leptodactylus fallax. NCBI lineage: Eukaryota > Metazoa > Chordata > Amphibia > Anura > Leptodactylidae > Leptodactylus > Leptodactylus fallax. The sequence continues at coordinate 1,105,438 of CAMRHE010000469.1, forward strand.
GGGAAGGGGTTAAGAAAGATATCAGGATAGGTCTATTCTTTGCACTGTTTTTTGGTGTTTTGTTTAAGCTCAAGTTGTGCAACCCGTTTAATGAAGTTTTCATTTTCCACTATCTGTGTGAAAGGACAGCTAAAGTAAACTGGAATCCTATGAAAAGTTTCATACATCAGTACCACATCGCTAGTCTTACCATTAAAGGACAAGTTCATACATTGCTTTACGCGCTTTCTTCCCTCATGCCACAAAACAATCCTTTGTTCCAGCACAATTACAGAGAATGTGATGCCAAACAGATAAAATGAGAGATGACAGCCAAACAAATATGGAGGTTTGCACAAGTCGCACCTTGGCTTGAGTTACTTTCATGAGCCTGCAGGTACTTGGAGACGTTCGCTGTCACATAGGTTTTAGCGGTGTCTCATAACCAGGGGGCTTAATTATAAACCTCATATGTTAGCGGAGCGGGCTGCGACTTGATGAGCATTGCAATATACTTTGTCACACTGTGCTTTCAACATTTGCACAGCCAGGAGCTAAGCAGTGATGCCAGTTTCTAAGAATATAAGGGCATCTCCTTAGAGTCAGATTCAGAGCAGCAAAACAGTAAAAGTTAAACCAGCATGATCCATACAGATGCGGCCTGTTGTTCTTCTCTTTGTGATGTGTGTGAAATGTTTGTTAAAAGGAATACATTCTTACTTGTAAGATTTTTTTCTTGTTCTTTCTAGATAATACAGTTCTTTATAATGAAGCCCACAGCGATAACCTACTTTTTCTATAGCCTGTATATTAGTATAGCAATACCTTCCATATGCCAAAGCTAAATACATCACAATTAGACATAAAAATGCACTGCTAGAGATTAAATTGAATGGCATTATTATGTTGTATCTTCTAGTAAAATATAAGACATCGCACAACATGTTACTGAACTGTATTCATACCACACACATTGGGGGAAATTTATTAATCATGTCTGAGGTTTAGACAGGGTAAACCTAAAGTAGATGGTCTTAAAATGCATCTTTGAACTGTCTAGTCTAAGTTTAGACCACCTATTAATTGACCAGAATTTAGCTCTAGACTTTAGATGCAAGTCTGGCGCACATTGTTGCATGTTAACCCACCCTTTTTTCCTACTAAGTCATAGTATAGATCCTCATGATTGGCTGTGCTAGAGGGATACACTCACCAGGCCACCATTTGAGGTCATGTGATCCGTCTTGTAAAATGTCGGCTGCAGCACCAGCATATATTTGATCATTATTTTATAACAGGTAGAACTGGAAAGAGGTGTCAGTGCCATAGCTTACCTTCCTGTCTTCAGCATTGTCACCATCCACTCCGAAGACATTCTTTGGACAATTTTGATGACTAACCATTGCCATCAATTGTACCGTTATAATTTTTCTATGAAATAAGACAACTGGTAGTTAGGACTGGAGCATGGTTTTGTAGTTGCAAGTGTTGAACTGCTAGAAATATTTTGCCCTCCTGCTGAAATGTTTGTAAGACTATATGAAGATCCTGACTTACAAATATGTAAAATGTTATATTAAAGATGACAATCCTTGGACTCTAGTATAATGTAATACTAAGTCTTATGGCTCCAGACCCTTGGGATCCCTGGGATTAGTGATAATAAGTGGTTAGGGTAATTATTGCCTCTGTTTAATTACAGGGTATACAATGGATATTTATTAAATGTGATGTTGGTTGGATGACTTCAGCGCATATAGATTAATATCAAAAAGTCGATCGTGGAATATATGTGTATGCAGAGAGCTTATTGGCTTCACAGCTATGTGGTAACATGGAGAGTCAGTCACATGGCAGAAGGTAGCAATTGATGATGTTGCTGAAGAATCGCTGCCATCATCTCCGACCTTGTCTGCTTCACAGCTGTGTGAGCAGCTGACATCTCCAACCAGACAATCAAAGTACGTGTCTTCACTGCTAAACCTCATTGCAATTATCCATACAACGTTCTGCTGGCAAACTTTAAAGCGCCTCTGGAGAGCTTTACAGTATTTGCCTTTGCACACAGAACTGAGATGTTTTGCCTTTTCCCTGCAACGTGCAAGTCATCGGAATTCGAGCACATCTTCAAAAAATAAAAAAAACCCCCCCCCCCCCGGAGCATAGGCCTTTAATTTGAATAAATTCATATGGCTAAATTGTGTTGGATAAGTAGTTTCCTCCAATAAACTTCCTCAACTAATGAATTTCTGTACTTTTTACCTAGCAAGTAAGAAAAGTGCTTGAGGCCATTGAGTGTTCTCTGTGATAACTACGGACCCCGCTATAGATTTTTCTGTGGTCTGTCTCAGCCAAGGGCAAATTGTGATTTGCAATTAAATGGAGAAATACGTACAACAAGGGTCATTCAAAGCAGAGAGAAAATGTAATTCGTTACCAAGGACGGACGAATTAAGTTGATTATATGATCCAGGCAAAATGACCTGTTAACCTTTTAGCAATCTTTACCTTGGGAGTTAATAAACCTAAATCATTTTCTCGGTAATTGTTTGCTCTTGTCTGATTCAATTTGACTGGTCCAGTCATAATTTGTTGTAATTTGTTAGTTTTCTGGCATACTTTACTAATTTACTAATTATTAGGAATGGAATAATTGAAGACTGACGGGTTATCGGTTTTACATGCTGTTTTCTTGTTTATTGAGACCTATAGTGTTAGCGAGAAAGATTGTAGATTACAGTAAATCCAGTTTGTTAGAGAAACATCACAAATAAATGACCTTATGGCAAGTATATGATAAAGGTAAAAGGTTTTTTTTTTTCAAAATTTGAGTTAAAAGGGTCTATGCACACGACCGTGTGTGCATCCGAGTTTGGGGCTGAGTTTACATTCATTCACGTTTATGGGGGCTTCCTGATCCAACACAGATGATTATAGAGCAGGTCCTATTCTAATCCATGTTATCGGAAAGGAATGGATCCAGAAGCCCCATAGATGTGAATGTATCACAGAATACACTCAGATAACACTCAGATGTCACTCTGAGTGTCATCCGACTGCATTCTGTGATAAACTCGGCCCTCAACAAGAATGCATACTTTTTGTGTGCATTGGCCCTAAAACTGTAATGGAAAATGCACGTGCAGTTAAGCAATCGTTTTCATAACAGAGAAGAAGGTGGTGAAGGGCATAGGCCACACTATATTGTGGAGTCTGGGAGTCATGGAGGTGATGGCACCTCTCCATATTTGTTCAGCTTGAAGAGGATATGTCTGCTCTTTCTTCTTTAGAAAATACTTGTACTCCCCATAAAAAAAACAATTGTGGAGCGTCTTTACTTAAGGCTACATGCACATGAACATGTGCAACTTTGGGTTCATGGGAAAACAGCACAGACCGCAGATGGATGATATCTGTGTGCTGTCCGTGCCTCAACGGACCTATTAATTTCCTGCAGTGAGCCCGGGCCCAAAATGAACAGGAATAGGACCTTTCCTGAGTTTTGCCCCTCGCTCACTGACTTCTATACATGTCCATCATAATAAATGGGCGTGTGTATTGGGTCATAGAAAATAATGGGTCATCGTGGTAGCTGTTAAAATCATAGCTAGCAATTCCTACCTATAAAGTCTATCACAAAAATGTATACAAATATCAATGTCACTTAATTAGTCATATATATATCAATTATAATCATGAATAAATCATGGCACTAGTCCTACTATCAGAAACTTATTAAGCCAACACTTGTAGCGGGGCCTTTGCTTACACTAAGTTCGCATTAGCATCGGCTCTCCATTGTTTTGGTGTGTAGGAGGACCGAAACAATGAATAAGCGGACCGCTAAAATAGCGGTTACATATGGAGCCCAATGAACCCCATTGACTATAATTGAGTCCGTTTGTTGTCCGTCATTTTAAAACTAGTAGCATAGTGAACATACCTTTCTTGTGTCAAGTACAATCTTGCTGCTAAGAAATTCAACTTCTTTTTCCATATTCAAACAAACTGTTCTGGGCACTTGGGGTAGTGTCTTGCTTGAGCACCTATTTTTTTGCCCCACCTTTTTTTGCACAGCAATTTTCAATGTCCACAAAAGAAGATGATGCTTCAGAAGGTGTGCCCCACAGCACAAAACTGCTTATTTGCATAAAGAATAAATTATGATTTTCTCCGCAGCAAAATTGCACTTTGACACAAGAAAGGTAAGGTCACCATGCAACTAACTGGCCCTACAACAACCTATAAGTGGTTTAGAAGCAATTTTGATGGTGGTAGAATCACCCAAGTTTCTCCTGGAATAATTTATTCCTTCCCCTCTTTTTCGGTATAATTAGAAATTCTGGTGACTAAGAACCCTTGGAGAAGTTGTAATGGTGATCATATTAAGACTAAGGCCCCATGTAGCGAGCCGCAGCCAAAAAGCGCTGTGGAAAAAAAAAAGAGAGTTTTCCTCTGCGGACTTTTCTGCCCCAATTATCTACCTATCATTACCTATATGGAAAATGCCAGCGTTTCCATAAATATAATTGACATGCTGCGATTTACATAAACATAAAAACAGCATTTTCACTGCAGATTTTTTTCTGCCATGTGTGGATGGGATTAGCCAGAATCCCATCATCTTTACAGGTACTGTAAAAAGCAGCGTTTTCGCAAGGTGGGGCCCCAGCCTAAAGAGGTTTCCTGGGACTATGAAAATCACTGATAGGGAATCACTATCAGATTAGCAGGAGTTCAATTTCCAATACCCTTATTGATCAGTTGCAGTGTTTGGACAAGTGTTGCGACCTCTTCACTGCATACCAAGCAGAACGCCGTACTTTGCAGAGCCGTCATGCTTGGCATCAGTGGTGAACCTAGCCTCTTTGCTGCCTGAGGCGGACTATAGAAAGACGCCCCCCCCCCCCCACAAAAAAAAAAAAAAAAAGAGTTTCCATGCTACTAGTTTAACACACTGTTATCGTCGCACAATATACACAATACACAAAGTTCTAAAACAGTTTTTAAGAATTCTTCTTACTGCATTACTTCAGTATCAGATCAACAACACGGCATTAACAATGAAAGTAACTTCACACATCTTCTGCTTGGTGGATGGACGAGCCCACGTGGCCCCCATTCTCTATAATAGGAGCCCCGCAGATAGCTGAGTACTGGACTTCGGCTATCTTTGGCACTCCCATTGAAGTGAATGAGAACCACGCGGGTTCGTCCATCCACCAAGTGACACACCTATATATATGGCTGCAGCCAGGCTGGATTCCCACCTAGTGGGGGGAAAAAACCCAATTCTCAGGCTCAGTGGGGGTCTCAGCAGACAGACCCCCATCACTCAGGTATTTATCCTCTATCATTTAGGTGTATACAGTGCAGTAACATTTTGTGACTTACTGGTGACGTCTCTGACTAATCCTTCACATTTCCCTTCTCTTCCCTCTGGACCGCCATGGCCTCTTCTTACAGCTGTGACTTGTCTCTGTAAAGGTTGCAACACAGACATCTTTGGCTCCTCACTTTTCCAGGCATCCAACCCACATTGTCCTCACCTACACAAAGCCCCCATCCTGCTGCTACCCTCAATTATAAAATATATGATATAACCCCCCATAATGAATAATACTCCCAAGTGCATCTTTATATTAACAATGTCCGTGTGTTCCCTGTATAAATAGTGTCCCTTATTAATAATGCCCCAGGTGTTAACTAATTAAAAGGTTTTCCAGGTCATTAATAAACTAATCAGTGGGGTTCAAAACCCAGGACCCCCACTGACCAGCTGTTTGAATGGTACCTGTGTAAGCGCCGTGACCGCTTCTCTGTTTACATAGTGTAATTCATCTCATAGCGGCCATGTAATGTAACTGAAGCCTCGTCCTGTACATGTCTACAGTATGTGACAAGGCTACAATTACATCACACGGTCACTATAAACAGACAGCGTATAATATAAACAGGTGCCATAGCCCATGTTTATAGCGCCCCATTTACACACACTATAATGTTCCACAGCAGCCCCTGCACACAGTATTACACAGTGTTATGGCCCGCAGTGGCCCCTGCACACTGTATTATGCTCCTTAGTGGCCCCTGCTCACGGTATTATGCCCCGCATTGGCCACTGCACACGGTATTATGTTCCACAGCAACTCCTGCACACAGTTTTATGCCCCATATTGGCCCCTGCACACGGTATTATGCTCCATATTGGCCCCTGCACACGGTATTATGCTCCACAGTGGCCCCAGCACACGGTATTATGCTCCATAGTGGCCCCTGCACTGGTATTATGCTCTATAGTGGCCCCTGCACTGGTATTATCCTCCATAGTGGCCCTTGCACTGGTATTATGCTCCATAGTGGCCCCTGCACTGGTATTATGCTCTATAGTGGCCCCTGCACTGGTATTATCCTCCATAGTGGCCCTTGCACTGGTATTATGCTCCATAGTGGCCCCTGCACTTGTATTATGCTCCATAGTGACCCCTGCACCTGGTATTATGCTCTATAGTGGCCCCTGCACTTGTATTATGCTCCAGAGTGGCCCCTGCACAGGGTATTATGCTCTACAGTGGTCCCTGCACAGGGTATTATGCCCCATAGTGGCCGACCCATGAACTATTATTATACTCTGGGGTCTTTTCAGACCCCAGAGTATAATGATTGGAGACCCAGGGAAGAATGCAAACATAAAAACCAGAGTTACTTACCTATCCTGGACACCCGTGCACTCCTTGCAGCTTTCGGCCCTGTTTAATTGCGCACACACGTCACGTGATCAGGCCGGCGACGCGACCTGATGACGTCACCAGAGGCCTCAAGCCTGCTCGGAGTTACATCAGATCGCAGGAGGTGAGTAACATTGGTGTTTATGTTCCCTCACCAACCCTAGGCCTCCGATTATTATACTCCGGGGTCTGAATAGACCCCGGAGTATAATAATAGTAGTATTTGCGGCCCGCGGCCCAACTTACCGATCCCCACGGCCGCTCACAGCGGCATCCACTTCGCCTTCTGCGTCCCATAGCAGAAGGGGAAGCGGGGGCGGCCACGAGCAGACGCGGGGTCGGTAAATAAATAGGCCCTGACCTGCCGGGGATACTCCAACAGGTTACGGCCTATTTATATATATAAAAAAAAAGCTATACTCACCTGCGATGCCTTGATGCAGCCGCCGCCGCCTCCTCTTCTTGTCCGCGACATCTGTGTCTCAGCGTAGGCGGCGTGATGACGTCATTGTATCGCCACCTGCGCTGAGATGCGACGTCTTGTAAACCAGCCCAGGACAGGCCGCGCTCAGCTCTGTTTTTTTTTTTTTTTTTAAAGCGGCCTGTCCTGGGTGGTTTACATTAAATAGTAAAAATGCCGCCCCCCGGACAGTGCCGCCTGAGGCGGCGGCCGCAATTCGCCTCATTAGCGGTGCGCCCCTGCTTGGCATTGAAGCTCAATCCCATTCATTTGAATAGGACAGAACTGCATCAGCACTGTTACCAGTGAACATGACAATACTGGCCAGGAAAAGGAATATTGGTGACCTATAAATATAGTTCATTGCGCTTTTTTTGCACCAGCCGCTATCATACAGAGTGAACATTCATTTAATGGTTGTTATATCTGTATCCTAAGGATAGGTTATCATTATCATAGTCCCAGAAAAACCTTTTAAGGCTGAGGCCCCACGTTGCGGAAACTCAGCTTTTTTTTGTTGTTGCTGTTTTTTGAGCCAAAACCAAGAGTGGTTGCAAAAGGAATGGACAATATATATAGGAAGTTATTATACTTCTTCCTTCTGCTGAATCCGCTCCTTGCTTTGGCTCAAAAATCCGCAGCAAAATCTGCAACAAAAAAGCTGCGTTTCCTAATAATGCTTTCCTGGATACAACCATAACTAAACATGGCTGAACAAACTTTAACCATTCAAAAGAGAAATCTTCAAGCACTTACTGTATATTTACTGGTGATTTATTTCAGTTTAATCCTCAACTATCAGATTCATAAAATGGGTTACCGTTTACGTGCCAGTGCTTTACATTCATTGTAGGAACATGTTGATCAGTCATTAGTCTATGCAGGAAAACCAAAGCATGCAGGTCTTCACATAAATATATGGGAGTCATGGTGCAGCATGAGGATAAGGTCTCAGCTGGGGAAACATTCTTGTCTGTGCCAGAATAACAAACAGACACCTTTCCCAGATGTAAATATCGGTTATAAAAGTAGCTAGTGAATTGTGCATAATTCAATTTCCTATATTTGTCAAAATATGCTCATGCCTGTGAATGTGAATCAGCATGCATGTGTGATGGAATAGAAGTTACTTATTTGTTTAGCAGTTCTTACTGATCTGATATTCAAATAGCTCTATCTCAGGGAAGGAAAAATATATCACTAGCACCCCCTGTTGGACATAGCTCCCTTTAAGCCAGTGTCTGACTCTTTAAAGGGACCCTGTCACTAGAACCCAGCAATATCAAGCCCTGCAGACAGATAGGTTAGGGTCTCCTGAATCAAACAGTATTTCCCCTTGTGAATCCGTGCTTCCCTCGCCAAGTGTCGCTGTGTTTTTTCAGTATGCAAGTGAGATCTTTGGATCCACAAGGGCATTGCTTATAAGAGGTGAGTAGCAAATCCCTTATTGCTTCAAAGAGACAAATTTCCATATTAGCAAAAACAGCAATATCAATGGAGTCATCGGTTCACAAGTGAAAAACATCTTTTGATTCAGGTGACCCTAACCTATCTATCTGCAGGGCCTGGTTAATATTCTGGGTTTTGGTGATAGACTCCCTTTAACAAGCCTTGGAATTTGACCGGGGTAGTAGCCAACCTATGTCTAAATCTGTATACACTTGTATACACCTCCCTGATCAGTGCAAAGTAGGATGCAGAGTCAGATGTAGTGTAGAAAACGATGCACATTTCTTCAGGTTGACGCTTATATCGGTAAGTAAGGCTGTGAACCCCAAAAACACTGCTATCATTATACTCCGGGGTCTTTTCAGACCCCGGAGTATAATGATCGGAGGCCCAGGTGAGGTGAGGGAATATAAAAACAATGTTACTTACCTCTCCTGCCCTCCGGCAGTCTTCGGGACTGTTTGGTGACGTCCCAGACGTCACGTGGGCCAGGCCGGTATCATTATGTGTTGCGACGCCGGCCTGGCTCACGTAACGGCTGGTCCAACCTTGAAGAGGGCCGAAAGTAGAGGGGAGTGCGGCGGAACCAGGGATAGGTAAGTAACATTGTTTTTATGTTTGTATCCTTCCCTGGGTCTCCGATCATTATACTCTGGGGTATGAAAAGACCCCAGAATATAATAATTATTCATGGGTGGTCCACATTGGGGCATAATACTGTGTGTGCAGGGGCCACTATGGAGCATAATATTGTGTGCAGGGGCCACTTTGTCACATAATAGTGTGTGCAGGAGCCACTATGGGGCATAATACTGTGTGCCGGGGCCACTGTAGCGCATAATAGTGTGTGTAGGGGCCACTATGGGGCATAATAGTGTGTGCAGTAATGCGGTTTGTGCAGGGGAAGGGGTTGCCTGGTGGGGGCCCATGTCAAATGTTCACCTTGGGGCCCAGCCATTCCTAGTTCCTAGTTACAACACTGCTAGTATGTCTAAACCACTTATTATGTGACTTAGTGTACGATAAATGTGTGGCTGAATTTTGGCACACATTGTAAAAAGCCCTGCCTTTTTTTCCGCTAAGTCCCCTCCTTGTCAGACAATGCTTCCTAAAGTGTCTAAAATAGATCAAAGTGTGTAAAATACATAATAAATGTGCTGTACAGCAGACATATCAGTTATTCGTACATTTAAAGAGAAACTGTGAGGTCGATTTGGGACACTAAACCACCCACAGGTACTTATAGCCCGAGATTTTAGTGTCCCAAATCGCCCTGTTTTAAAACCATCCGTACCTGCAATTAAAAAAAAAAAACAAAAAACCTTTATTCTTGCCTAGAGATAAGGAGTCTCATTGAACTCATCTCTGATTCTCCCTGCATCTCAGCAGTTCTTCAGAGAAGCCAAGGACACCCTGGCTTCATTGCGTAAGTGCTGGAGGTATGGGGAGTACAGCGCAGGGCGAGTATAAAAGTTTTTTATTTTTATTGTGGGCACAGATGGCTTTATTACAGGGTGGTTTAGTGTCCCAAATCGCCCTGACAGATTCCCTTTAAGCTATAACTGTGGCACATTTGTCTTAGTAAATCTTTCCAAATGTGTTACTTATATCTGCCAAGAAGGCTGATGTGAACGCAGGAGGGAAGACAAGAGGTATGACACCTAATAGATCATGTTACTAAAAGAATGCTTGATAACTGTCATATTTAGGAAGTATATGGAAAAATAGTGTTGTACTGTGTTAGCGAGAAAAAATCATGGAAAAAGACAAAAGTATTGTAGGTATTATACCTGAAGTAGGAGCCTCTGTACTTTGAAAGCTTGCAAATGTAATTTTTCTGGTTAGCCAATAAAGGTACCTACAACACTTTTGTCTTTTTGACAAGTAACATGATAGGTAAACTGATGATATGTTAGTACAGCAGGTAAGAATGTCTTAAAGGGAGTCTATCACCTCTCTTAAGCATATTCAAATGGCAACAGTGTGTTGCAGAGCACATTACAGTGATAAATATCATAACTTTGTTACATATGTCACATTTGTAGATTTAGAGAAAACCAAATTTGAAGTCTCATGTAAATGAGGCACTGGGTGCACGGGGTGGGCATTCAGCTCCCTGGAGCACTGCGCTTGTCACTCTGACCCCTACCACCTCCTGCTTGCACTACCCCATGTAGTCAGAGTTGATCCTTCCACAGTGCTCCAGTGCACCCACTGCCTCATTTGCATAAGACTTTAAAGTTGTTTTACTCCAAATCTCCAAAAATGACCTACATAATAAGATATATTGTTTATGACTGTAATGTGCTTTGTAACATAGTGGTGGCGGTTGAATATATATGGGGGAGGTGAGAGACTCCCTTTAACTTACACCCTTCCAAGAATTAAAAATTGCCTGTCTATGCATTGCAAATCACAAAGTGTGGAAATTATTGGAAAGCGTAATATTGACTTACCAGTAAAATGGTTCCATATTTCCTTTCCTTTTTCCATATTAATAGTTAATTAGGGCATAAAATGCTTTAAAAGCTCCCAGGAACTGCTGGCTCCAGGATTTCTCTGGACAGAGGTTGTATATTTTACTATGACCTTTCATCATTTTAGCAGACCGTCAGCAGTATGGAATATTTGATCACATAGTTGGACTATGTGTAAATGTTAAAACTATTAAGGAAGATTTATTTGAATGTTCAGGTTTGTTAAAGAGCAATTCTATGTAAAAATGAACAGCGGTAAATATAAGTAAGTGTAGTTCTACGTTATTATCTTTCTTTCTTTACAGATGTAGATAGGATTTTTGCCTCCCAGAGCAAAGAGTTAAGACACTGCCCTAGACCTGTATCTAATACTACGTTATATACAGATACTATATTGCTATATTGAACCTGCTCTCACCATTGCTGGCAGCTTCCGCTCCCCCATAGCTGAGCCCCTGATTTTTCTTCTCTTTGTATCCCAAAATTCACAACCAATATTGGTGCCCATTAAAGCTCCTATAAAAGCCACAATGAAGGCTGCCTCAATGAACTTCACAGATTTCCAGTTCTTGATTCCAGAAAAGCTGAGTAACAGTCATTGAGAGGTGCATACACGCATCTGTTATCACCCATCTTTTCCAGAAGCAGATATAATTAAGAATGTTGTTCATCAATAAATACATGACAGCTGTCAATTTACTGGGACCCCCCCACTGTAGTGTCCCTTACTGAACTGCATGACCTCAGTACGGGGGACATCGAATGGACTGAGCATGCCTGGGGTCACTCCTTTTAAAATCTATGGGACTATTGGGGTCCCAGCAGGGGTGGAGCTGTAGGGGTGCATCGGTAGCAGTCACTTGTGGGCCCTGGATTCTGAGTGACACTAAAATATATAGACACATAGAATATACCACTATTCCAAATGGCAAAAGGTTGGTAAGGGTCTCAATACAGATTTTGCATTAGGGCCCAGGAGCTTTAAGTTACGCCTCTGGGTCTAGTGGTCAGACGTTCATCACATAGCCTGTGGATCGGTCATAAATGTCCATTCAATAGCAAAGGACGTCATTCCTTTCACATAGCAGTCTGCAGTACTATTCTTACCAAAAGAAAAAAAAGGAAACTCAAAGGGAACTTGAAAGGCTCCTTAAAGTGTAACTAAACTTTCAAACACGAAAAACCGAAATGTTCTGGTATTGTATGAAAGAGCAGATTCTCATCTTTCACGTAACACTAAGGTTGCAGTTCCACCTTTACTATTTCCAGAGATATCACCGATTGAAAACACAGTTGGGATTTGGAGCAGCTGCAGCTACATATAAATACCTCAATCCTGACTGATGATATCTCTGGAAGTATTACAGGTTTCTTAAGAAAGATGAAAATCTCCTCTTTCATACAACACCAGAAGCAGGTTTCTATGTTTTTTTTTTTTTATTGTCCCAGTATATAACTGTTTGAAGTGACCCTCCCCCATCCTTATATTCCGAATACATCCGTTGCACACAAGCCCTTAAACTGTACAAAAATTTGTTAATGACATAATACTGCCAGAAAACTAAAAGTGGTTCAAAAGTTTAGTTATGCTTTAATAATATCTCTATATAGCATTGTACATTAGGATTCATTGGGATCCATTTGAAGGCGCATCCTTCATAGCTTCAAAGGTCTCATTGACATGGAAAACCATGATGCTAGTGTGAACAGAGCTTTAATTTTTGAATGCCTAGTTTGAAGATTTATTTCTACAACATAAACCAACAGATAGAAGAATATTTTCTTGGTTTTCATTATGGTCTCTGGATAATGCCCTGGGGTTGCTAATGTTGAGTCTTGTGTGAGCGTTTTCTCATATAGGAGAGCTTATGTTTGACTGATGTTTCTCCAGTTATTGTTTCCTTACAAACAGTGCTGCTTGTAGACAGGAGGCAGCTAGTGCTATGCATTGCATACATTGCTGCCTTCCTCGCCTATACTTTCTGTGTGGGTGCTTGTACTGCGGGGAGGGTGAACAACAGCTGTCCAGTAGTGATAGTAATACATTCTGCATGATGTCTTTTAAAGGATAAAGTATAAAACCTCTGACCCTACTTTGCTTTTCTGGTGGAAATGCAAGACTCTGCAAAATGTAGTATCTTTTAGCATTTTGATGCAAACTTTTTGCTTCAAGAAAGTTTATGTTTTTGTCACTGCTGACTAGCTGAGGGGGTCAGCTGCCACATATGCCCCTTAGTTAGGGTGAATTCACATGTAGCAGATATGTTACAGCAAACATTTCCACTGCTGTCTTATTCGCCTTAATGGGGCTTGCAGATTTACTATGGCTAGTGCACCAGAATCCTAATGCTCTTAAAACTTGCATGCCATGCACCAGATTTATTATGTGCTTTGTACACTTTTTATGCCCTACAGTTTACGTGCGCCTTAGGCCCGGTTCACATCTGCGTTTGGGTTTCCGTTCGGGGAGTGCGCTTGGGGACTATATATGAAGTCCTAAAATGCACCAAATTTATAAGTGATGTGCACCACAATGTAGCGCAAAGTCCCTGCCAAAGTAAGTAATTTAAGATCTGGTGTAAGAAAGAGCATCTTTCTATCTATGCCAGATTTATGAATGCATCCACATGACCATGAAAGCATCTGCCATCACATACCATGTTATAGAGCCGTTCTAGAACAGAATAGCTCCATAATACAGTGTGATACCGACGCCTATACATCGGCACATGAAGTGTTCTGGTACTTTTGACAACAGGAATAGTGTCACAGTGTGAACAGTGCCCAAGAAAAGTTAGCATTTCTTTATAAAAGTCGTTTGTCATAAACCTTAGCTCTTGTTCAACCATTTCATAAAGAACATCAAGATTCTTCTTTGATAGGTGTAAAAAATGAGAGATTAATGAGTGATTCTATATAATTAGAGCCAAAAGAAGTGCGGGTTGACCCAGCTGCGTTGATGTGTACACCATATAACGTTTATGCTTCCTAGGATGCCTAAATTATCTTTTTCATTAACGTCAAGCTGCTGAGGTCTAACAATATTGTGAAGTGTGAAGGACTTGTCTATAATCAGTTACTACACTAATGTGCCATTAGCAGTGGCCATACTGATGTTCTGTGGCTAATGACAATGACACATTTTATATTCATTTACAGCAAAACCCTGCACTACTGTATCCATGTGAATCTGTCGCCTGCAGCATCATTGCTTATACACTGGAGACCTGCCATTGCTTTGGGGTATCCCACCTATGGAGATGGATTATTGGTGTACTACAGCCTTTGCATCAAGCCCTTCTTGCTCTACAGGTGGATGATGATGAGCTATAGTGGGTGCATTGTGTAGCCACATGTAGCTTGGGCGCTGGACTCGCCTTCTCTTCAGCAGTTGCATAGAGCTGAATGAAGCAACATTTTGTGTGCACCTCATTCAGAGGACCCTAGGACTGCATTCTGGTGATCACTATTGGTTCTAGCAGTAAGACACCCACCGATCAGACACTTATCAGCTATCCTGACATTCTGGGAATACCTTGTGAATTCTACACAAGCAGGAATGGAGGGGGAAGGTATGAATAGCTGTCTGGCACATCTAGTCAATGGTCTGACTTCCTTAAAATATTTTATTCCCTATTAAATTCCCTAAAATCTACTGAAAAGTTAATGTCTGTGTTTAGCCCAATGGTTCATGCACACAGAATTGGCGCATGCATAGACCCAGTATTGTGGCACACAGAAATCCTGCAATACATAACTGTAGAAATTCTCTGTGCCACTGTTTGGTCCTTGCGTGAGGCATCATGCTTTTCCCTTAAAGGCAGTGGAGCGATAATTTGTGATCCATAAGAAAGCACCTCCATCTGTTTCTGACTTCCCACAATATGACCCCACAGAAAACTATGAGCTCAGTGTTATTGATCTGCACACCCAGGGCTGTGGTGTCGGAGTCAGGGCCAGCTTTGGGTGGAGTTGGAAAAAAAATTACTGACTCTGAATCCATCTTCCAATTAAAATGATTGATTAATTATTCTAAATTATATTATACAATAATTGATATTGTATAATCAGATGCATATGGTTTGTTGCAGTCATTACCTTTTTTCATGAATTAAGAGAGCTTTACTACTTCTGCCTGACCCAGCTGTCAGCCATTTCTGAAGCAGGAGTCTGGGTTATGGAAAAATAGAGGAGTCGGAGTTGGTGGTTTAGCCTACTAGCTATACAGACCTGTGCACAATGTAGATCTGTAATACAGAGTGGCATCTAAATCTTTTCTTAGAGTAAACGGGTTGTCAGTGTGAACTTTTGTATAGTTGTGAACATGCAGTAAAGCCGCAACAGTTGTACTAACCTCACAATGGCTCGACCGTGTTGCTATAAAGGAAGTGTTATCCATTTTTACTACTTGTGTGCTGTATGAATAGAGTGTGTTCTGTTCTGCATTGCGAGCACACTACTCTCATTATTTATTTAATCATTAATATCCCCTTTTTATAAGAAAGAAGCGTGACATAATCAGCTGTGTTAAACAAAGACAGGAATTAATTGTGAGATTGTCAATGCGCACTTTCTATTTCTGCTTTTGTTTGAGGTTGTTACAGCCGGCATGGTTTAATTATGTGAAATCATGCATCAGAAAACCAATGTGTTTTGTGTTATTCTTAGTTGAAAAATGTGTTTTCTCAAGCTGAAAGTGTATCAAGAGGAGAGTCATTAATTAGACGCTAACGTCGGGCTGCTTTCTGGGTGCTCACATAGTGTTACATGATATAAATGCTCTTTTCATTTCACTCCACAGATTTAGCAATAGTTTTTTTTCAGTTTACTATCACTATGGACTAATGTCTTCTGATATGGTGTGAAATATACACCTAATATACCTAATGTCTTCACAGCAGAAACAAACATGGTTAAGCTTTATGCATTAAATGGTAAGATTTAGCAAAGTCTAACTTGACACAGGTAATTTGCTGCTACATGATATCTTATTACAAAAGACATTGAAAAAGTCAAGTTAAAGTGTACCTCCAGTTATAAACAACTTTGCAGAAATTAAGCAAAACTAGACTTTTCAGACAACTTTTGATTTTCTGGCCATATTTGTGACATTCATAAATTTTGTAATATACCTTATTAACAAATGTTGGATCCTTTCTGTGAAATCCTGCATTTTGTTCACTCTTTCCCCTGTTTCTGTATTGAGTGCTGTTTCTGCCTCTCACTGAATGTTACTGTGTACGGGAGTACGGGCTGTGTAACATGTAGAGAAAATGAGGGTAGGGGAGGGTCACTTCAAACAGATATATCTTGGACATTATAAAATGTACAAACTTTTTTTTTGGTTTTGGAGGAGATTCTCTTCTTTCAGGTGACACTAAGGTTGCAGTGCTATCTATTTTATTTCCAGAGATATCACTGGTTGAAAAACATAGTTGGGATTGGGATTTATATATATATTGTGAGTATGTGAACCAGAGGGCGCTGTTGAGCGACCCAGGCCCAGGCCAGAAAAGGCTCTCAGCCACGCCTTTGGGTGGGTGGTGTGTAACTCCAGAGGACTGGAGTATCCTGCACAGAGCAGGAAATGGTGGACCCAGCTGGACAGATAGACGATCTGTGCCAGAAGTGCTCGGGTCCACAGGGGACTGTTGCTGGAGCTGAGCAATAGTCAGGACCAGCCAGGGACAGAGAGGCAGTCTGTCCAAGAGGGCTGGGATCCAGAGAGGACTTACAGAGACTAAGTCAAGCTCTTATTGCCCCAGAGGCTAGTTAGGGACTCAAGGAGTGAGTTAGGCCCTAACTGGGGCATAGGTTTTTTGTTGTTTTGTTATGTTGCAGTTAAGCTGAATAAAGCCACGTTTATTTTACACTTGGACCGTCTGAAAGCTATCTTTCCGGCGCCCAGTACCATGAACCACCGCTGTCCGGACCAGGAAAAGCCGCCATTTTGAGTTTAATTCCCCCAAGCTGTCATATATATATACAGTCATATGAAAAAGTTTGGGCACCCCTATTAATCTTAATCATTTTTAGTTCTAAGTATTTGGGTGTTTGCAACAGCCATTTCAATTTGATATATCTAATAACTGATGGACACAGTAATATTTCAGGATTGAAATGAGGTTTATTGTACTAACAGAAAATGTGCAATATGCATTAAACCAAAATTTGACCGCTGCAAAAATTTGGGTACCCTTATCATTTTATTGATTTGAATACTCCTAACTACTTTTTACTGACTTACTGAAGCACAAAATTGGTTTTGTAACCTCACTGAGCTTTGAACTTCATAGCCAGGTGTATCCAATCATGAGAAAAGGTATTTAAGGTGGCCAATTGCAAGTTGTTCTCCTATTTGAATCTCCTCTGAAGAGTGGCAACATGGGCTCCTCAAAACAACTCTCAAATGATCTGAAAACAAAGATTGTTCAACATAGTTGTTCAGGGGAAGGATACAAAAAGTTGTCTCAGAGATTTAACCTGTCAGTTTCCACTGTGAGGAACATAGTAAGGAAATGGAAGACCACAGGGACAGTTCTTGTTAAGCCCAGAAGTGGCAGGCCAAGAAAAATATCAGAAAGGCAGAGAAGAAGAATGGTGAGAACAGTCAAGGACAATCCACAGACCACCTCCAAAGAGCTGCAGCATCATCTTGACGCGCGTTTCTGCTGAACTACACCAGCTCATCAGAGGCATATGCATAAGGGCAAAGCAGAATACACCATAAATGTGTGCAAACTGCCTGTATAATATAGAGCACTTAATATATCAGCCTGGCCGGCCGTGATGCATGACCGCAAGTGCCGTCTCACACAGGCTAGCTTGATATCTGCTAAGCCACACCCCCTAGCAGTTCGTGTCATCAGAGGTGCGCCCAATCACAGAGCGCCAACACCCAGAAGCTCCGGACAGTGATGTAAGCAAGGAACGCCCATACAGGGCGTTCCTTAAAGTCTAAGAAGATGCACATATGCATCCATGGTAACACCCGGACCCTAACGTCGCGGTATATCTAACGATAAGGCTTTAGAGATGTAAAACACCATGAAAGGTGGCCAAGTAACACCCACCGAAAACATAAGATAATCACACAAAGAACACATACAGAGGACTCAAACTGTAAACCACCCCATAGGGATCTCAGAATTGCAGACAAAAAAAGAAGAAGTCAACGTACTTCAGCAAAAAGTTGACAACAAGGAAAAGGCAAAAAAAAAAAAAAAACTTTTCCTTTTTTTTCTTTTTTTTTCTCTCTCCCTTCCCCTTTCCCTTCTCTTTTTAAATAAACGCAGAATAAGGGCAAAGGTAATAACACTAGATATAGACTGCCTCAAAACAGTCACTAGGGATAGATGATTAGAACCCTAATCGATAAAGGATGAGTAAGATATAAATTCATTAAGGCCCATGGGATAGACCGTATCAAACAGAAAAATCCAACGTGCCTCCCTCTTGAGCATACGTCTGTCATAATTACCTCCTCTAGGGGACCGCACAACCATCTCAATACCCTGAAAACTAAGATGCTTAGCATCACCACCATGTTTTTCCCGTATATGTCTGGATACAGATGTATCCTCCTCCCTAGCTATATCATTGATGTGTTCCCTTATCCTCCTGCGGAACTTCCGGATAGTTTTACCAACATACTGGAGTCCGCAGGAGCAAGTGATAAGGTACACAACCCCCTTAGTCTTACAGTTAATAAACTGGTTCACCTTGAAAGTTCTACCGGAAACTCTGCTAAGCAGTTCATTCCCTTTTTTTATGTATCCACATGATTTGCATGATCCACAGGGATAGTTTCCATTCAAGTCTCGTTGCATCTGATGTAACCACATATTTCCTGGGGTACTGGAGAAATGGCTGTGTACCAATTTATCGCGTAAATTGGGCCCCCTCCGATAGGATAGACTAGGTCTAGGGCCCACAAGTGATCCTATTTCAGGGTCAGTCATCAAAATATTCCATGATGCCCCTATGATCCACCTTATATCTTCCGCTGCCTGGTCATAAGTCGCTACAATCCTAACATCAACCTTATTACTTTCCCGATTGCGGGGATTCATCTTGCTGCAGATGGTGTCACTGTGCATCGGTCAACAATACAGCACACTTTGCACAAGGAGAAGCTGTATGGGAGAGTGATGCGAAAGAAGCCGTTTCTGAAAGCACGCCACAAACAGAGTCGCCTGAGGTATGCAAAAGCACATTTGGACAAGCCAGCTTCATTTTGGAAGAAGGTCCTGTGGACTGATGAAACAAAGATTGAGTTGTTTGGTCATACAAAAAGGCGTTATGCATGGCGTCAAAAAAACACAGCATTCCAAGAAAAACACTTGCTACCCACTGTAAAATTTGGTGGAGGTTTCATCATGCTTTGGGGCTGTGTGGCCAATGCCGGCACCGGGAATCTTGTTAAAGTTGAGGGTCGCATGGATTCAACTCAGTATCAGCAGATTCTTGAGAATAATGTACAAGAATCAGTGACGAATTTGAAGTTACGCCGGGGATGGATATTTCAGCAAGACAATGATCCAAAACACAGCTCCAAATCTACTCAGGCATTCATGCAGAGGAACAATTACAATGTTCTGGAATGGCCATCCCAGTCCTCAGACCTGAATATCATTGAACATCTGTGGGATAATTTGAAGCGGGCTGTCCATGCTCGGAGACCATCAAACTTAACTGAACTGGAATTGTTTTGTAAAGAAGTATAGTCAAAAATACCTTCATCCAGGATCCAGGAAGTGATTAAAAGCTACAGGAAGCGACTAGAGGCTGTTATTTTTGCAAAAGGAGGATCTACTAAATATTAATGTCACTTTTCTGTTGAAGTGCCCATACTTTTGCATCGGTCAAATTTTGGTTTAATGCATATTGCACATTTTCTGTTAGTACAATAAACCTCATTTCAATCCTGAAATATTACTGTGTCCATCAGTTATTAGATATATCAAATTGAAATGGCTGTTGCAAACACCCAAATATTTAGAACTAAAAATGATTAAGATTAATAGGGGTGCCCAAACTTTTTCATATGACTGTATGTTTATTATATATATATATATATATATATATATATATATTATACAGCTGTATATAAATATCCTAATCCAGACTGTTTTCAACCAGTGATATTTCTGGAAATAATTTAGATAGCACTGCAACCTTTGTAATTATGAAAAAAGAAAATAAACTCTTTCATATGACACAAAAGCAAGTTTGTACGCTTTAAAATATCCAAGATATAACTGATTAAAGTGACCCTCTCCTATGCTTACTTTCTCTACATGTTACACAGCCCTATACTCCCATGCACAGTAACATTCAGTGAGAGACAGAAACAGCTCTCAATACCAAAACAAGAGAAAAAGTGAAAAAATACAGGATTTCACAGAAAGGAAAAAGTATATTTCAAAATTCATTTATGACACAAATACCACCAGAAAATCAAAAGTTGTCCAAATACAAGAAACTTTGTAATATACCTTATTAAAGAAATATGTTTACTTCTCCACTTTTCAGGCAGTTACTTTCTACATATTAGTCTATAAAGAGGGGAGGGGGGAAGAAGAGGCTGCTAGAAAAGACACTCAAATATTTGCTGATGCTACACTCTGCTACTCTGTGCTCTTTAACACTGCTAGGTTTGTAGATAATAGGCTACAACTGCACAGAATGACTCAATAAATTAATTGACCAGCTGGCAGCTGCTTCCTAATGCTGTGCGTAAACTCCATACAGAGACAAATTCTTATCTTAACAGTCAGATTGAAGATTAGAAGCAGGAGAACGGCTTTATAAATGAAGAAGGAAACAGATCTCCTTAATAAGATAAATTACAATGTTTCTTATACTCAGATGCATTATTCATTTATGAACAGTTCTTTATACCTGGAGGTACACCTTAAAGTTCTGTGCCACAGTATAGTTAGCACGTTCTACATCTGTAATCTGAACCCCAGTGATCTAATGTTGATAGCCTATTATAAGGACAGGCCATCACACAGTTTACAGTGAGTCTACCACCTCCCCCCAAGAATATTTAACTGTCACAACTGTGTTACAGAGCTCATTAAAGTGCAAAAAAGAAAAAACATACCTTTGTTATGAATGACAATTTTTAGATTTGGAGAAAAACAAATTTGAAATGTTATGAAAATTAGGCAGTTGGTGCACAGGGGGCGGGCCTTCAGCTCCTTGGAGCACTTCTCTTGCTGCTCAGATCCCTACCATGTTCTACCTGCACCACCCTGTGCAGTGGGAGTTGATCCTCTCACTGTTGTGATATTACCCATCCAACTTTAGCAGCAAGAGAAGAGACCCCTCAGGCCTGCCCACAGTGCACCAAGTGCCTGATTTTAAAGTTGTTTTTTTCCAAATCTACAAATGTGACATACATAACAGAGGTATGTTGTTTATCACTGTAATGTGCTCTGTAGCCAGTGGTGGCAGTTGAATATCTTTGGGGGTGGTGGTAGACTCCCTTTTAAAGAGGTTGTCATGGCAAAAAAAATATTTTTAAAATAGGCCAGGGGAGATGAAAAAATAAAATCATACTTGCCTGTTCCTGGTGCTCCAGTGTCTTCCCAACGTAGTCTGGTCCTTCAGTTCTGGTGTCTTCTAGAAGTGAAACTCCTCACCGGCTGTGACGTCCTGGATCCCTTCTGCTGAGGCCGCTGATTGGCCTCAGCGGTCATGTGCAGCGCGGACTTCTGCCAGAAGACAACAATGGACCTGCAGGATCGGACCACACTGGGAGGTACCAGAGGAACGGGGAAAGGTGAGTATCATTTTTTTTTTTTTTTTTTTTTGCGTGGACAACCCCTTTAAGCTGTCTAAATTGTAATCCCTTTTTAGTTGCTGCCTAGTGATGTGAGAATATGGTAAATTCACCAAAGATGGCCATATACATTAGATAATTGTCCCTCGATGCCTCCTATATATACTCAGCCCATTATGTGTACAAAGACAACTGAATTGTCCATGTGTTGTTGTATGAGCCTGGATAGATTTTATGGGGGCAAAAAGCACCAGGAGTGTCTTGTAGCCACTTATTTTGTGTTCCCATGGCAGTAAAGATGTACAGTCAGATCATCAAAGAACTGTCAGTGGCATGGCTAGATTTACATATGGGAATGATAAAAGACGCTGAAAGCCAGGAAAGCACCATATGACCTAACTAAAATTGTGATGATTAAAGCTGACAAACTCAAATGATGCAGGATCGCCATTGACTATATGGATTGCACAGCCATTGACTATATGGATAATTTTAAGTCGTATGAGTATTATATTTACTGCACTTATAAAGGTGGGGCTCACACGTTTTGGTCAATGAGATCCACTTCCCTTCTGCTCATGATCATGATCTAACAAAAATAATGTTTGGCCACATTCACATCATTGGTTTCTGTCAGTCTGCAGTCCATATTTTCCACAGAATTCAGTAGGTCTGTGTGCTGTCTGTGACATCCATATGCACTTAAACTGTTTGGTGTGCCTGAGGTGTAGCCAAGCCTGACTACCCAATGTGGCCACCACCCAGTGCCACCCTTTAACATAAACATAGACAAGTTGCGAAGTGCAGTTACCACAGGTAAAAACGTCAGCAAAAAATATGTTACCTATCACTAACAGCCCATGCAAAAGCATGTAAGTGGTTTAGAAGCATTTGGGTGGTGGTAGACTCCCTTTAATATCAATTGAAATGTATGATACATTACATGTAAGTATACCAGTGTTATTGTGTAGATGCTGACATTGAGTTATATCTACAAGTGCAGTCATTTTGTGGTCTGAATCCTTGTACGTATGAGCCAAGGCTATAACTGCTCTATGAACAAAGATGCCAGGCATGTGCCAGTTCATGCGTAACAGCTTGATGCTTTTTATGATCTCGCTACTCTAGTATTCCTGCTTATGTTATGCAATATGCAGCCTTTGTATGGTGACTATACTTGCTCGTGTAATAACAATAAGTATGTTATTGATCTAAAAACAATTTTAATAGAAAGATGAAAACTTTTTTTGACTTACAGGATCTCACTGTTTTACACAATGTAGAAAAGCTGTTTGGTGATCAGTCAAAGTACAGGTCTGGACACAGTGAACTGTTTTTCTTGGCAAGGTGCTATGATGTGCAATTTGTTATAAGGCATATGTAAAGTGAATGTTTGACTTTATTTCTTGGATCTAGCTACAACTGGCAGACTGCATATGACAGGGTAACGTCTGATAAATCTCATACAGAATGTCAGTTCTTGAAAGTACCCATAAGATTGAGTATTATGCTGTAGAATAACGCCTTTAGTTAATGGATATATTATCCCATTGCAGAGGCGTAGCTTTAGGTGGTACAGGGGTATCAATTACCTGAGGGGGCTCAGATTCTTCTTTACATCACAAGAAGACATCAGTATTATAGATAGCATATGGTAAGTGGGGGCCACATTACATATTTTGCTTACAGTTATGCCACTGCCCCATTGTATTACACATGTAGACAAAATTGTTGGTACCCCTCGTTTAATGAAAGAAAAGCCCACAATGGTCACAGAAATAACTTGAATCTGACAAAAGTAATAATATATAAAAATTCTATGAAAATGAACAAATGAAAGTCAGACATTGCTTTTCAACCATGCTTCAACAGAATTTTTAAAAAAAGAAAACTCATGAAACAGGCCTGGACAGAAATGATGGTTCCCTTAACTTAATATTTTGTTGCACAACCCTTTGAGACAATCACTGCAATCAAACGATTCCTGTAACTGTCAATGAGACTTCTGCACCTCTCAAAAGGTATTTTAGCCCACTCCTCATGAGAAAACTGCTCCAGTTGTCTCGGGTTTGAAGGGTGCCTTTTCTAGACGGCATGTTTCAGCTCCTTCCAAAGATGCTCAATAGGATTTAGGTCAGGGCTCATAGAAGGCCACTTCAGAATAGTCCAATGTTTTCCTCTTAGCCATTCTTGGGTGTTTTTAGCTGTGTGTTTTGGGTCATTATCCTGTTGCAAGACCCATGACCTGCGACTGAGACCAAGCTTTCTGACACTGGGCAGCACATTTCTCTCTAGAATCCCTTCATAGTCTTGATTTCATTGTACCCTGCACAGATTCAAGACTGCTCCATGTTTCAAAGTAGGGACATTGTTCTTTTCAAGATATGCTTCATTTTTCCATCTATGAACATAGAGCTGATATGCCTTGCCAAAAATTTAAATTTTTTTTCTCATCTATCCATAGGACAATCTCCCAGAAGCTTTGTGGCTTGTCAATATGTAGTTGTCAACAAATCATAAAAAAGCCAGACCGGAATTTGCCAAACTACATTGTGGGTTTTTCTTTAATTAAACGAGGTGAACCAACAATTTTGTCCATGTGTGTATGTCCTACAGACTATTACTTGTCAGGACTTGTGTCTAGGAGTCCACATTAGTTGGGGTATGCCCAAAGCAAAACCCATGATTGCCCTTGTGTTCATGTATTCCCTTTGAAAGGTATGCCCAAGGCTCCACTGAACTCATATCAGAAATTATTAAACTAAAGAGCTGTAAGGGAATTGCTTAGAGGACCAATTCCCCAGTAGCTGCTGGTGAACCTTGGGAGGAGGGGCACGACAAGACAGTGAGCCCTAAGCTGAACCCCCACCCCCCTACTGTCCTTGCCTACTTGTTTGAACTGTCTTAGGCGACAGTCAGCAACTGAGCGACAATCCCTTCTTGATATAAGTGATAACACAGAGCGCAGACAGGACAAACAACAACAAAAGGGAGTTCAGCTAGTCAAGGGGTCGGTAACAGTCGAGCAACGCAGTACAGAATCAAAATCCAAGAGAATAGTCAAAGGTAGAGCCAGAGGTCAGGAATAGGAATATAGGTAATAAAACAGCAAGAGTAAACAGCCAGCACGCACGAGGCAATAGCAAGCACCAATGTGAATGTGAGCAAACAATAAATAGGAAGGAAGAACCCGCCCCAGACTTGATAGGACGATAGGCTGTCAATCACACCGGTAAGGCTAAAATTAACTATTAGAGGAGCAGAGGAACACCGAGGTAAAGGAGATGAGTTTGGTGGAAAATCAATTACAGAGGTGAGGGAATAGGACAGTGTTCAGACAATACAAGAAGAACCCAAAGGAAGAAATCACAGCCAGACCTGCCTCGTGCACCACAGGATGCGGCCGGATGACGCAGTAGTTCGAACAGGTGTGGACATAACAAGAGCCCTTTGATAAGTATATTTCCATACATATGTCATTTAGAGGTTTCAGCAAATTTTACATGTAAAATGGCATGTCCAAAGTATGTGAACATAAAAAGACATAATACATGTGAAACATGTTAACATAAAAATAAAAGGATTGAAATATATTAAAATTGGACTATATATTGTAAGCCTATGACAGTTCACAGTTTGTTCTTTGTCAGACAGGATGGAAGCACACACTTATTTGGGATTTTTACAGGGTGAGTGGGCATTTGTGCATTAGGGTAAAGGAGGGGGCACAAGGCAATACTTTAGCTGGTAGGTCAGACTGTCTGCCTTTCTCCTATTGCATTATGTATTGCATTCAGAAAATAGCTGTCCTATCCTCAAGAAAGCAGCTTGATTCAAAAACAATCTTACTTCAACAGGAGCCCAAATCACTTTTTCTATTTTCATATTTTATAAAGCAAAAGGACAATGTACATTTTTTAGCCAAGCCTAATGCCAAATTACATCCAAGGATTACATAAATCTACTTTAACAGTAAAGTTATAAATATTTGACATCATCCAGCCCATACAATTTTCAGATTAGTGTTGACTGAATAAGTTATAGCTGTCTGGTTTAACGGCGGGCGCCCCCCGGCCCCCCGCCCCCGCCCCCGACGCGCCAAGCCTACCCGCCCATGCCCCCCCCAATACTCGCATTGTTTTTTCTTTTTTCTTCCCCCTTCTGCCCCCGACCCCGGCCCCCCCCGCCCCAGCACCCCTGAATGTGTTTCCATTGTTGGAGCTGAAGCAGCCTGATAGTCTCATTCTACCTCATATTCATATATTGCAGGCAAATATCTTATATATTCAAATAATGGGCGCCAGGAGAAAAGCTGGAGCTAAATTTTGGGAAATTGAAAGTGGAGTTAAAATTTAATTTGGAAGAAAAATGACCATTTCTGATGCATTATCTTAATGCGTTCTGGAAAAAAGGTTCCATGGAAGGAAAGTCTGACACATTTACTAATACAGCATGCCAGGGTGTAAAGTAATCCTTACCACAATCAATCAGCTTATGTCTGTTCAGGAATAAAGCACAAGATACTTAACAATACCCTGTACCTCTCACTGGTCGTGAAAAATGGCAATAAACAGTGTCATGTAGTGGGACCTCTAAGCCAAGTATCCATTTCCCAATAAAAAGCAATATCGTCAGAATTATCGAAAAAGTGTCTGTGATGGTTCCTTAATTATGGATATGACATTCATGCCAATGTTTTTTCAGATTTCTAGTTTTTTTTTAAAAAGACTCTATTGTGGTGACAGACCCGATT
Organism: Leptodactylus fallax; assembly: GCA_947044405.1. Classification (NCBI taxonomy): domain Eukaryota; kingdom Metazoa; phylum Chordata; class Amphibia; order Anura; family Leptodactylidae; genus Leptodactylus; species Leptodactylus fallax. The sequence goes on from CAMRHE010000469.1 coordinate 1,132,076, forward strand.
ACATTAGGGAACCTGCTATAATACCCTAATAGAAGCACGCTGGCGTGTGCTATTAGACCTACAGAAAGTACCCTTTAATTGAAGTGAGGGAACTGGAGAATATATTGTAACTGAGTACTTTGTATATTGAATGTGTTGAATAACCTTAGTTTTCACCTTTAGAAGTTTTGTCTATGAGCCAGCGAAGAGGATAACCATCACAGAGAGGCTGTGGCAATGGAGGTCCCAATGTGTCCATACATTACATGATTGGTCATTCACTTGAATATCTACTGTGTAATACTACATTTCCGCTGGAAGGGCTTATGCAGAGGGAGTACAAGGTTGGCTGCTACCAATAATATTAACTTGAGGTTTCTAGATTCAGTTCCAAAGGGATCAGCCAACATCAACCTAATAAGGAGTTGTCATGGTGAGGGAGCCCCTTCAAGCCCGTGTGTCAGCACTTCCTTCCTTCATATTTCTTGGGATACTATTACTATTCTTCGTAGCCAGGAAGAGAAGACTAGAAGGAGAGAATTTGGGATTTACTAATCCTTTCTAATTTTCAGACTGTGAAAGCTTAGGTTACAAAGTTTTCAAATATGCCACAGGAATTCGTGCCAGTATTTTGGTGCAATTCTGGCAGACATTTTTGCATCGTAAGCCACACCCTTTACTGAAAAGCCACACCCCTACCAACTAGCCCCCACCCACTTGTCAGGCAAGGCAGAAAACGTGTCTAAATACATAATGAATGTGGTGCACAGCATGTCAGCCAGTTTTTGGTGCAAATTATTTTTGTGCGTTTAGCTTACTAAATCTGCCCCAGTGTCTGATAAATCATTATTCTTGTAATGGCACCACTGTTACAGGTTTCACATCCTATTACCTTTAATGAGAGAGAAAAAACTAAGATTAAATAAAATGTAGAAAACCTGGGGTAGATTTCTGTCTAGCAGCAGTAAATGGAGTCACATTTAATTCATTTATATTTATTTTAAGCAGTTTTTGCAGTCCTTATAATGTCAAATGTAATGGATAATGAAATAATAGTCTTAAGAGCCTATAAAGGCAATTTAGGCCATGGTGTAGTAGATCAGCAATGTCTGATGTCTTGTCTTATTATATGTTATACAACAGGGTTTCATAGGCTTTAGTAACCCATTATTTGCTCTCAGTATAGCATGTGTTATGTAAGGTGTACTGTGTATATTGTATAAGAGTCGTATTCTGTCTCTTTGTAAGAATACTATGATCATGTTATTATATTGGGGTCAGACACAAAATATAATTTGACTATGGAAAAGTTATCCTGTTCCTAAGGGGGCGTTCACACTACCGTTGGTGACCGTTAGTAGAGTCCGTAGCTATTGTCAATTACAAGATTTTAGCATTGGACACTAGCTGAACCGTCAGAAATCCGTTAAAATTTCCATTCATTTCAATGGGGTTTTATATTGTGTCCGTTTACACCCAATCCGTCAGAAGTTAGTTTTTTTTTCCGCGGATAAAAAATCCTACATGCAGGACTTTTTTGTCCGATTGGAAAAATGGATTCTTGACAGACAGCAAGTGTCCATTATTTTTTTAACATTGAAGTCTATGGGTAACGGACTTATAACAGACAATAACTGATAGCCATCAGTTACTGTCCGTTATTTTATGTCCGTTTTTCTTCTGCGCATGCTCAGAAAGCAGAAACAAACAAAAAAAAAATGGACAGTGTTAAAAAACGGACACTAACTAATCAGGGCTGTGGAATCGGAGTCGTGGAGTCGGAGTCGGTGCCTATTTTGGTGGAGTCGGAGTCGGTATAAAATGGACCGACTCCGACTCCCAAAATATATAATAAATTGGTACAGTTAGTAGTACAATGCAGTATGTGCTGAATATATTTTCATAAGAATTTGGGAAAATGATGAAATATTGAAAATGATGAAATGTCCTGTAAAGGTCTGTTCTATTCCTCATATAATGATGGGACTGAGTTCTGAGTGAACCTATAAGGTTTCGCACCATTATCTGGAGTAAGCAAAAGATACAAGTGTTGTGATTGTGAGGACTGAAAAGCTTGACTTTATCTGTAATTGTGCTGGAGACCCACCCACAGCCCGAGGACACAGAGTGACTGCTTGACTCAGGGCTGTGGAGTCGGAGTCGTGGAGTCGGAGTCGGTGCCTATTTTGGTGGAGTCGGAGTCAGGGGAAATTGAGGAGTCGGAGTCGGGGCTTTGGCGTACCGACTCCACAGCCCTGTAACTAATGCTAATGTGTCCGTTTTTTTTTAACTGATCCATTAATTGGATCAGTTAACCATTAACATCAGTTAGTGTCCGTTAATGTCTGTTATGATAGGCGTCCGTTTTTTTTTTTTGTTAACGGACACCTTCATAACGGAATCCAACGGTAGTGTGAACCCTGCCTAAAAGGGGTAAATGAGGGTCACTGTCACTATTGTTTATGTGGCACTTTAATTTTATTTGCAGTGGCCCAAAAATGGGTTGCATATGAGATAAATATTGTGAAGGTTGCATGGTACTTGATATATATATCTCTCACCTGGAGGAAAGCTTGTACTTAAAGTTAAGGCAAAAGCAGCTGAAATCAGCTGGTTTTCGCTATGGATTTCACCCCTGTAGCTGGACTGCTTTTCAACCTTTGTGTATGGATGGGATTTGTTTTAGCCTAAAGCCCAACGTAGCGAGCCGCAGCCAAAAAGCGCTACGGAAAAGATCATGATGGAAACGCATCAGGTTTTCTTTCCACAGCGCGTTTCACAGAAGTCCCCACAGTTTTCCTCTGTGGACTTTCTGCCTCTATCATACTTATATGGAAAACGCCAGCTTTCCGTAGGTATAATTGACATGCTGCAATTTACAAAAATGTAGTGACTGTGCTGAACTTCTAGCAAGGCAGCCACTCCCTTCGATATTTCTGTAGGGAAGGTCGGTGACTGCCTGGGACAGAGCTGTACAACAAGGAGATTGTGTTTTTTGGTTTGAGTACAAGGCAATATAAGATTATAGACCTTCTGAAAGGTCTCTCGAACAGCTCCCCAAATTCTAGACGGAGTCATACAACAGTCACACTGATTAATTTAATTAGCTAAAAGGAAAAATGAAATTAAACAGGTCACTGTCTGAAAATCATTGCATTGCGTCTTTGCATCCTGCAGTGTCAGATAGCTGCTTGACTTTATATGTTATTAGTCATTTCATGTACATGCTCTACAGACATTATGCAGTTTATATAGGTTGGGTGTAGAGGAAGTGAGTAATACTTATTATTATAATGGTTTGGGGTGGAGATACACTTTCATTGTAAAAAGAACATAAACTCAGTAACTGTCAATAAAATATGCACACAATGATTTTACATTTTTCCAGTTTCCAATATAAAATAATTGGATGCAGCTAAAGCTCATCAGCTCATAAATCGCTACTTAATAGGAATATAAATGACAGCTTAGCAGCCGGATGTTTGCTGAATTTCTATGCGTCTGATGTAATCTTACTGCAATGGTTCAAGCACAAGTGCACCTTCTGTATACCTACATGAGGGTCATGTACCTGACTGTGCATCTTTTGGTTACATCACAAGGTTATCGGCCTTACGTGTGCATGGGATGTTTGATACACTGTGGATTTTCTACCGCAGATTCACAGAAAAAAACAGAGGCGTAAGTAGAAGCTCCAGGGCCTGACGTAATATGTGCTATGTATAATACTGGTATGTTATTACACTGTGCAGCCCAGGAGCGACTGCTACCTTTGCATCCCTTATAGCTACGTCCCGGGGCACAACCCGTGGTGGATTTTTTTTTTCTGCTGAATTTAGGTCTTGTCTAGACATACGCTTAAAGCAGCACAAAATCTAAAAACAGGAGTGTAAAGGGAATCTGTCTGAAGTTAATTGGTTATATAGCTAATCCCAATACCTTGTAGAGGTGATTCTACAGTTTCCAAATATGCTTTTGTTTTTCAGCTGTGGAGACCCATTTTCCTGTAAATCAGCATTGATTCGTATGCATTGAGGGTAAAAGTACTTTGAAGGGTTATCTTAACTTATTTGGACTGTGGGCTCAGCTCTAGAATCCCAGGCAAAGTACCTTTCCCCTTATTAACATATGAATACTGTAGATTTACATGAAAATTGGGCTCCAAAGACATATTTGGAAACTGTAGACTCACCTCTATAAGGTACTTTGAGTAGGTTTATAACCGATTTACTGATGTCACACTGCCTTTAAGAAAAGTGCATCATGTAAAATGAGCTTCTGATATTATTCTCAGTAGAACGCGCATGAAAAGTTCTATGGACACCAATTGCTAAGAAATGCTGAGGTTAGGACCACAACCTGATGTTCATCTTAAATTCTCAAGTTCTTTGCTGGGGACAAGTAGACATTTTTCTAGCAGAGAACCTGGTAGCAGAAGTGTGGATTGTGCACATTGATGACATGCCACTACCACTTCTGCATTGCTGTGGCTGACGCTCGTCTCCACAGAACTGTGAACATCCATTGTAGTCACCCCCTGGGACCAAGCTTATTCAGGTGAAGCAAACCAGGTTTTTGAAGAAATTCTCATTAGGAAGTCTATGGGTATATGAGCGCATGGTAGATTTGTTGCAGGCACTTCTGGGATTAAAAATTTGTTCCATACATTGGAATGAAATTTGTTCCATAACTTGAATGTGATTGTTTCTGTAGCATGCACATTGATTTCTGCTAATCCCATATATGTGAATGGAACTGGCGAAATTTATTAAACAAATCTGCCATGCTTGAACATACTGTGAGGAGAATGTGAATTTAAGTTCAGATATAGAAAAATAATCATTGGGGTGGTGACACGTATAGCACCTTAAAGAAAAATGTCTTCAAAACACCTTGATTTCAAAGGGGCAATTCACGCACTTTTTTGATGATCCGTTTTAATGGTTTAAAAATTTGACATTTTTTGTTGGCCATTTTGACTACCACACATCCTCAGTGGAAATCAATGGGTCCTTTTTTTGCGGCAGTGAAAACAGATTCACAACCGTTAAAAACAGATCGGTGGGTTCGGTCAAAAAAAAAAAAAAAAGGCCACTGAAATTTATCCATTTTTAACGGTCCATTAAAAAGAGGTGACAAATGGACGTTAAAGTTAAAATGGGTGCAAAAGTATGTAACACACTTGTGCCTAAGGCATTAGTGAATTACAGTACATGCTTTGCAACGGTTAAGTGGAACCTGCAGCAATACTTGTCATGCTGGGTGTGTAAAACCCGCAGCATAGGTCACTTTTCAATTCAGGTTTTAGTAGTGGTAGGCAGATGAGATTTGTTTCAGGCTAGCAGACTAGCCAGGGCTGTGGAGTCAGAGTCGTGGAGACGGAGTTGGGAACAGTTTTGAGGGGAGTCATAGTCGGAAAAAACTTACCCGCCCAAGCTTCAAAATAAAATAATGGAATTATTGATAGAGTGTAATTAAATAGATGCAGAGTTTGTTGCATATTTACTTTTATAAGAATTCAATCACTGACTTTTTTCATGAATTAGAGAAGCTTCACTTCATCTGTCTGACCATGACTGTCAGCAGTTTATGATGGATTCTCAGCAGGAGTCAGAGGTAATGGTTTGGCGTTCCCTCTGCACAGCCCTAATGGTAGCCACTGCGGACTTCAGGTTAGCTGCCGAAGAAATTGCACATAGATTACACAATCTGAAAGTATTTGGAAATAGAACTAGCCCTAATGCCATTGAAATCAAAGAAAGACTGAAACAAACAGCGGTGTGCATCAAAAACGACCCTAATAACATTGCCTGAAATTAAAACATGCAGATTTTGGAGTCATGTTTTTTATTTTTTTTTGTGAACATACCCTTATTTGGGATTTTTTCCATAGTAGTATAATGACACGAAGAGATATAATAGAGATGTGGGAAATAAATATTGCAGCAGTAAAAATGTTTCCACTTAATTATTACGTAATCAGATTGATTAATGAGGTTTCTTGATTAACGATCTTGTATTCTATCTCATGGGATGTATTTCTTGCTAGCAAAGACATTCATATTCAGTAATAAGAGCCGGTGGTATCTTGATTTTTCCCAACCTTTTATGATTGACACATTCTGCAATTGCAGGTTTCTTATATTTAGCTGTCACAAATGTGAATAGACTCAGAGATACTTTTTCTTTACAAATTTACCATCCTTATTCAATTCTGTAGCAGAAAATTCATAGATCATTGTGATGTGGAATGTATAAAATGCATAATATAATATTCAATTTTTCTTTGGTAGTTTATTAGAAAGTCAATAAGATTGAAAGATTGTCTCTACATTTTAAATATCTTCACACATATGTATGGGGATTTTATGGAGGGGTCTTCACACAATGAGTTCAGGGTATATTATTGGAATTGATGGAGTAAGGAATTTTTGCAACAAATGTATATCATGAAAAAAAAATCTATTCTCATCCCAACAACAAAGGTCAGGGTCCCATGTGAACATGCTACAGAATTTCCATAGCTTTTTTGCAGGTCCTCTTTGGCTTTTCAACCTTTGTATTTTGACTGATGACATATGTGGCGCATGCACAAGATTTTAGTGAGGACAGAAGTGATCTGTTAATCAGGGCACAGGGGCAAGTATTAGGCAGGGCTTGTAAGTGAGATCCTGAGCTTAGACTGGGACTGCTCTTGTGGCACTTTGAACCTATTTGCCATAAGGGATAAAAGTTGATTTTCTTGGGAATAAGAATACTATGAATGCCGACAAAGGTATCTATAGCAATGTTTCTATGTGCCATACCAAGTTCTGGTAGCTGAGATATCTTTAAGGCTAAGGCCCCACGCAGCGAATCACTGCCAAAAAACGTTGCAGAAAAAAAAACCACAGCAAAAATGCATTGTGTTTTTTTCTGCAACGTTTTTAACAGAAAGTCCACAGAGTTTCTGTCTGTGGACTTTCTTTCTTCCATTAAACCTATACAGAAAACGTCAGTGTTTCCGTAGGTATAATTGACATGCTGTGATTTGCAAAAAATTTTTCTGCAATGTGTGGATGGGATTAGCCAAAATCTGCTTTGCAGGTAATGTAAAATGCAACATTTTTTTACCGCGGTGTTTCTGCCACGGCCGAAATGCTGCGTTTTGTAACGTGGGGCCCTGGCCTAAAGCAGTTATATCTCATGCAGGCCTCCTTGTCCTACCACCCAACTATTGACTGAAGTGAAGAAACTGTTGAATATAGTGTGAGGGAAAAGCCTGCGTGGATTATATCAGACTCTGGGGCAGGGCTACCCCAGAACTGGTGGAATTGGTGGCAGAAAGCTGAAGCAGAGTTTCTAGTTTCCTCGTTGATAAGTAAGATCAAGCTGGACACTTAAAATATAAGTGTGCGGAAAAAAAAAATAAAAGCATCCGTTACTGTCTCCCATTCAAAACAAAATCAGATCCAAATTCCTCTGTGTGAACCATCCCTTACAGTCGAAAATGCTCCACCTGATCAGATGCTCAGGCAGCAGCTTTATCCTGCCCCTTTGTATATAGTGCTGCTCTGCTTGTTTAGATTGACTGCTTTGTACAATAAGCACAAGCCCACCATTGTCTCACCAGGAAGTCATTGCTCGCTGAGATGTGATTTCTATACAGTAAGGATAGATTACAGCTATAATAACTTGTAGTTATGACTACAAGTAACTAAACTAAAACATTATAGCAGCAAGAAAAACACCTGTAATAAAAAGAAGATTATAATGGCCACACAGCGGGAATTGCATGTATCTCCTAAGTGCCGGGCTGCATCTGTACTTGCTATTGCTTCAAAAGAGGAAAGCTCAGGTGTATCCAGCTATTAACATATAATGGATGCGACAGGACGCACCGTGTAAGGACACCCTAAGGAAAATAATCCTCAAATACCTGTACAACAATCAAAAATAAGTGATAAAAGTAATGTAGATCATTGAACTGATGGAAATGATCAGTTCTACATATACAGTACGTGTAAAGATCTCCCCTAAATCTACAGTATGAAAGTTAAACATTGCAAAAATTAAATCAAACAATAATGCTATTCAGCTCTTATTTGCAAGAAGGTCAGTAGGTTACCTGTGACTATAGGTTTCTCACGAAGCCTGGCCTGACTAAGTAGTATTAAATGCTAAGTAGCTCATTTAATATGTGGGACCTGTCACGATCATTCATCCTGGGGTTCAAACACCAATATTTTGGTGACCAGTCCCTTTAAGAATTCATAATGTCAAAACAGGGTATGTAGCAGCATCTCTAACCAACGTATTACACAATGTAACTGCTTCCACATTCTTCTCCGTACAATGGGCACAATGATATGAAATTACCTCTATTGGCAGCAATTATCGGGTTGCATCCAAGTCGAGATGTGTTCTCTTTAATCACTCTCTTTATGTCATTGTAAATCGAGCTGCAGCCCAAGCGCAGGGAACATTAATTTTAAGTATTTTCTCTCTTTGTGTCACCTAAGAGTAGCAAGTCAATACATCTGTATCTACTAGAAATACAAGATGTAAATGTGTTGCCGATGCGGCTTTGTGGAATTATTGCTGAAGAAATAATTTATAGATTAATGGATTTTCTTTTCATACTTGAGATCGTCTCATATATTTTTGTAAGTAGTTTTAGTGTTATTAAGTTGAGAAAAATCACACCTAGCAATTTTGTTGGCTTACTAAAATGCTTGTTGCATCTGTTGAGTGACAGTATGACTATATGCACACTTCTCTTTAGTATGCTACAGGGGTTATGTCCTCAGAGAACGGCTCTTGGAAATTCACAGTGCGCTACCTTGCAGTGGGTTAACAGTGCACCTTGCTGAGCAGAAAATAGGTTGGAGCAAAGGCAGCAACCCTAATTGCACGCTAAACACTAGTGTGTATGTACCATTTTTAAATGAAGACTATGATAATAGGACAGACCCCCAATAATGGAGGTGAGCACATACAAGCATTCTGTATTTCCCTAACTAGGTAGATGACTGAAAAAGCCCACCTAAGGAAGAGCACTATTGTTATGTACACAGTGTTACATTACAGACTATATGGGCAGGAGAGCAGCACCTACTATAAATAATACTTGCACAGTATTATCGAGCACTCGTAGGCAAAGGAATAATGCAGAACTTGAGTTTGCTTTTACACGTAAAGGGGTATTTCAGCATTTTATATTGAAAATCTTTCCTCAGGATAGGTCATCAATATTTGATAAGTGGGGGTTTGTCAACAGCCACCCCACTGATCAGTGATAGAGTCGGCAGTAGATGGCTCCCTCCACTGTATAGTGTCAAAGCTGAAGTACTACAGATCAGCCCCCATTCACTTGAATAAGGGAGTGCATGACACCACATTTAGATTAGCTATCATATATTTATCTAATGCTTCTGAGTTGGCGTAAAGTTTTGTTCATCTTAATGGCAGAGGTATTCTCATTACCTGGATGGTCGTCTCACAGAGAGAAAGAAAGCACAATACTAAAAGCAAGCGGTACATACAAAGTTCTGTGACCACAGTTATGTTTTCAGTATTAGAACATTATGATCATGGTGATAATTATTAAGAGGATACCTTATATGTTTCTTTACATATCACATGTTACTAGAAAAAAAGCAAATGAGCACATTTGTCAAGTGGGACCAAGTCTATGTTAACCATAGGATAAATAGTGCAACTGTCTTGGGCCCGCTTATGGCACATCACATCAGTTATCCTGAGGCGTCAGTTTTGTTGGCTCAAGCCTCCACTGCCTTCACTAAGAAACAGCAACATTTGTCCCATCCTGCTGGCTACTTAGTCTATTACACCCTCTGAAGAACTCCAGGTACCTCCTCGCATGTCAGGCATCATTAAGGGGTGGGATCAGCGTGCAAGGGAACTGATATGTTATCTGCTTGTGTGACAGTATATGGGCCGTGAATGGGCCTGACAGACCAAGAAACAGTATAGAATCCTGGCCTGTTAGTACATATCAGTCAAGGACTGAGTGTATTTGGTGGAGGGAAGACCTGCTCATGAATTTGTTGCAGCGGTGTGTTCATTAAAGGAAGCACATTTTTAGGGATATTAATTTTTATTACCTAGATTCAGTTTTGCTTTATGATGGTCTTAAAGAATCACCTTTTTTTCTGTAAGCATTACATTATTAGCTGTGCTTTACATTTTACAGTATTCCAAAATTGTGAACTATGCTTTTTCTTTTTCATGGTATTTGTGCACTACATTTCTACACTGAGATGTCCAGCTGAGAGGCAGAAGGCCAGATATGACATATTTGTAGAGTGCAGTGGTACGTTTAGGACATTCAGATATGTCCATGTTCAGAATTAAAATTCACATTTCAGATAGTTGAGTGATAACAATCTCTATATAAATAATGAGATATATACTGTATATAACATGTGCTTGAGTGACCTTCACAAGCCAGAAAGATGTTATTTGATTTTAAAGTGCTATAGTGTGTTGGAGCTATACAAATAAAAATATTATTATTTTATATTATTCTTATTTATTGTACCCAAGCTTCAATATTTATATATAGTTTTGCATGAATAAAAAATAATAGGCATTTTTTTTACCAAGTAATAACACAACTGTTGATTGACATTTGGTGTTCTGTGTCTGCGTTCCACTGTGTTACAGTGCATGAAGTTTGACAAACAACATTGCTATACTTCATGTTCTCTTTCCAGCACGTTCACAGACATGAAGCAGGACTTATTGTATGCATGAGATGCAAAGTTACTATGGTAATCCATTCAAAACCCCTAGGAACTCTTTGATCTATACGCTTCTGATCTCTTCCTCCATCACTAATTTTGTCTAATTCCATTAATCTCTATCCCACATAATTCTACAGAAGAACATTTCATCAAAATCACACAACATAAAAGGAAAAATTATTGAAACTGTTTGCATGGTAGTATTCATCTTACAGCCGCTGATTGTGGCGTTCCCATGGATATACAGATACTGCTGATAATTTGCTGTATACTTTGGGACAGCAGTTTAGCATGCTGGGAAGAAAGGTTTTAATCCCAGTGACGCTGCATGTTACAGTTTTCAGGCTTGTAAATAAAAGTTCCAAGAGCTGGCGTCTAGATAAGCCCTGATTAGTTTGGTTAAGTAGGAGATGAGATGGCATCTCTGGGGTCTCTGTGCTGGGTACTGACACAGTGAGAAGTGCTGCTACATATAATGATATGGTTATTTCACCGATGATTAAAAAAACAGTACACAATGCATACTGGTAAAATAAATAGAAAATAATAGATTAGGTTAGTGTATATGAATTTTTCAGAAAGTTAGAATTCTAGTTAAAGAGAACCTTTCATCACCTCCTACAAGTTCAGCTTTTTACATCACTTAATAGTCAATGCTCCCCGTTTCCAAGCAATCAATGCTGTTAGTTGTGGTTACTATTAGACTCTGTACTGTCAGGAGGGCGGTGTCAGGCAGCAGCAGGCAAGGGGTGTGATTCTGAGCTCTGACACTGGCTGACTCTGATTGAAACTCTGTATCATGCCCCACTTCTGACACTGCCTTTCTGACATTACAGAGCTTAAATAGTATTTCAGGCATGAAAGCTAACAGCGCTTGTTGCTCAGGAATGGTGGGGGCTAGAGAAAAAATTCCAACTGCGTCAGAATCAGGGGAGCAGCACTTATTAACAGATGCTAAGAAATTAAATTGGTAGAGGTTCTCTTTAAATAGACAGGATAGTATACAAAAGATGTTTTCTTTGTTGGCACTGTTCCGTTCCATTCAGGTCATGTTTTTAGCAGATTTGGTTGACGGATGCAAACAACGGAAGCAAACAGATTGGCATCTGTTTACACACAGATCAATGTAAAAAAAATCCCCATTTTCTTTGGGAGAACACAAAAGTAAGGTATACTATATCTTTCCTCCGTCCAAATAAACGAACAGAAGCAAATTTTTTTTTTAGCATTGATCTCTATATGCAAATGTATGGCCATCTATTTGCTTCCGTTTGCGGATGTTTTTTGAATCCATTACATGGATCTACTAAACGGATGTAAAAAAAACGTGATCTGGATAGAGCCTGAAGCTACATTCAGACAACAGTGATTAATGGCTGTGTGATGTTTGTTATATTAATGGATGTTACACAGCATAATTAAATTCAGTGCCAGTGAATGGGGGCTATTCACTTGACCGTTGTTTAGACAGTCCATTGTCACTGACCATCAAAATATAGGTGAGCTCCTATTTTTGTCTGTTTTTACAGATCCCTCCATACCCTGTAATGTATGGAGCAGCTGTGAAAATGGGTGCCCCTCTGGTACAAGACAGCCATGGGAAAATTGACGTTTTTGATGGCCATTTTGCACCTCAGTTGACTGAATGTAACCTTAGTCTGGAATACTTTGAAATGTGGAACTACTCTGGTGCTGGCTAAAGTGAGGTATGGAACCCAGCAAGGCTGAGTACAACAGGAGGGAAAAGTATAAGGCTGATTTCAATTTGTCTATTCACATGGCCGGACCATTTTTAACATGTCAAAAAACTGACATTCTCCATCTTTGTCCGTCAAAACAGACATAGGCCCAGTTCATATCTGAGTTTGGGTTTCCGTTCGGGGGAGTCCGCTATACGATATACGTGTAAAAAAGCGGTTTACCTGGGAAACTCGCGGACCCCATAGACTATAATGGGGTGTGTGTGGTTTCCGCTCGGTTTCCACTCGAAGCATGCGTATAGGTTTCCGTAGGTTTTTTATGCGTATAGGTTTTTTTTTTTTATGTGAACGCAGATGTGAACCAGGCCCTAGATAGAGCCAAGTGAATAGACCGATTGAGATATATAAGTTCCATAATGGCCATCTGATGGCTGTCTCAAAAAGGGCCATCGCATGGATATAATTCATTGCCATGTGAATAAGTCCCTTCGGTGAAATTGAAGAGACCATTTTTGATGGAAGTTTGGTCTAATTCTTCTTTCACACTATATTTTTTAATTTCAGTTTACCATATGTGCTAGGAAAGCTGCTAGCCAAAAAGTAATGGATCCATAAACCCCCAGTGTTTCCTTTTTTATTGCTTAATGGAATTACTGTTGTATCCAGTTTATAATATGTTTTTTTCTTAACATGAATACCTACTGGGTGCAGAGACAGAAGAGAACAGTAGGGGAACGGGAAAAGGTGAGTATTAGGTTTTTTTGTTTGTTTGATCCATTGTACTGTGGGCACCAGGAGGGGACAGTATATACTGTGGGGGCAACTGGAGGGGGACATGAAACTGTGGCTGCAATTGGATGGGGACATTATGCTGTGGGCGCACCAGGAGAGGGACTTTATACTGTGGGGCAACTGGAGGGGGACAATATAATATAATGTCTGAGGAGCCACTGGGGAAGAGACAGGTTAAATAATGTCTGAGGGGCCACGGGGAACAGGTTAATGTGTGATGGGCCACTGGGGGGACATTATATTATATTATATGGGGCCACTGCAGGGGCATTTGACTGTGTGATGGGCCACTGAGTGACATTTTACTCTGTGAGGGCCACTAATGGGCATTATACTATGTGGGGGAATTGGAACACCCCTTTAATGCAGCTATTGATTTAAGATATCTGAACCATCACATCAGCATTTGCTACCTATCATTATATCAGTGTAATCCTCTTACAAAACTCTAGTACGGTACTTATTTATTTATTTTTTTTAATTACTCGTTTGCTTTTTAAGATGCCAAAAAAAGTCAGATTCTCTTGGCTGTTGCATTACAGTAGCAGCAAAAACATATGGTTTTCATTTATAAAATACAATTGTGATTTTATTAATCTTTCCAGCTCAACATGATCCCACCTCTCTCCTTTTCTCAAAGTATTGAGTTGGAAAATGAAAAAGTGGCACTTTTTTGGCATACGCCTGTTTTGCATAAAAAAATGCACTACTTTGTCCATTTTTCCGACTTTCTCACCAATTTTGAGAAAAGTGGAGTAGTGGGGCCTGGATCAAGTTGTGGTGGGAATGCTTCAGCCCGTGAGATGTACTATAACTTATTCAAGAAAACTGGCATAAGTTATACCTAAAATTTTGACCAGTTCCTGGCTGGGGACTTTATATGAGCATCAGCCGAACCCGCCGATTTCAGCAGGACCTGGTGATCGTCTCAAGTAAACAGAACTATCTTAAAGGGGTTATCTTTAATGGGGCAACACTGCAGAACCTACACTGGCCGCTACAGTTTGTATGGTGAGTGAGCAGTGCGGCTCTCCCCACGCTGCCTCGGTACCAGTAATGTGGGGGTCCCAGCTGTCATGCCCCCACAGATCTAATATTGATGACCTGTCTTGAAGATAACCCCTTTAACTCTCCACTGATGACAGATTTTATGAAAAAGAATATGTTGACATTTTGGATTTCAGCATGAATGATCCTTTTATTCTCAAAATGAGCTGCTGCCCAGAGGTGCTTGGCAGTTGCTACTCCTATGTACCTATTGAAAACACATGCATCCTTAGTCAAAGTGAGTGTGCATGGATATGGGTAGGTCAGGAGGAATAGCTGTTGGCTAAATAAATTCTCTAGGTTGGGCACCTTTGGCACTGTTAGCTTTAAGAGATTAGATATTCATGAGAAAATATTAAACAAACAAGTCACAGGATTCAAGGTCAATGACCATGAAATTAATTTTAAGAGAAGATATGTTAGTTAATAGGATGCAACAAACATCCTTGATCTTTTACCGCTATTTATATCATCCAGCTTAGACTAGAGGAAAGCACGTTTTAATACTTGTGGCCGGGTAATGATAAAAGCACATGCACTGGTCCATGCTTGTTAAATTGGCTTTCGTCCCGGGCAGTACAATATTATTTACACCCTTGAATAACTAAAGCATTTTCTTTTTCCCCTTTTATTTATATTGTTCCTCTTCTTACAACTTGTGCGTCATATTGCAAAAGTCAGTGGTTCCTCCAATTAAAGTTTCCATTTTCCGCTCCCTTTTGAAGGTTAGTGGGTTTGATTCCACTCTCCTGAATAGCAACAGGCAGAGAAATACCTGCAATAAAGGAAAGGCGCCTGAATGTTTTCACATAGGAGGTATAGCACAGCCACCATTCTAAGAATCCTAACTACGCTAATTAACTTGAAAGACTTTCCAGAATTCTATTATGCATATTCGAGACAAGATTCAATGGTCACGTTGCCTGTAGAACTGAACTCTACGCCAGTTATGAACACCCAGCATGACATGATTGCTGGTCATGATCACAACACAATTTTATTGTATTTTAATTACACAATTTCCACGCAGTAATATTCAGAATACAGAATAAGCAGCAATCCTCTGGATTACACCCAACATACTAAACAATTACTGCCTAATGCTAAACAGTCTTAAAATAGCAGAGACTTGTCTATGGCTACAGTCTAATATTTTTTTATGGTCGAGGTAATGTTCAGAAGCACAGATTTTGTTATATTGGATTTAGTGACTTTTTATGTTTTGTGAATTCTTCCAAAGTCTGATAGTCCTTTCTCAATAACTGTCGGATTCAATGAGAGAGAGGTGTAGCTGACTATTGTTTGCTAAAATTCACGTCTGATTCCATCAACAAAGACATTTGTTACCCAAGGTTAATATATGCCAGCCAAAGAGACAGGAAACCTCAGAGGAAAGGTTTGCAGAGTAGTGGTCAGTGTGCTTGTGTTTCAGAAATAGAGACCATGCAAGACTTTTATAGGTTCTCAATTTGTATACAGCTTTTGATAAGATATGGATCATGTGTGACAAGGGCTGGTACCCACAAAAGAAGAAAAAACTCCCAAGGCTCTAGTGATATTCTTCATATTAAGTCCAAGTCTGTGATGAGTCCTTTATAGGTCCTCCACCAGACAAATGTAATATAGATCCATGATAAGCAGTAAGACAGAAGAGAATAAAAAGATTATTTCCATGCTAGAGACCTAATTGGGAAAATGCAATGTGAAATTTAAGGTCCTATTGGACAAGCCAATACTCAGGGCTATTATCAACGATGGTGATCACCTACCAAGTGAGCAAAGACTTCTTGGTCAGCTGTTCGCATCTTTTATGTGGGATAGGAGGTACAGATTATTGCTATCACATGGGTCTTCAGGGCAATGCAGGGACAAATAATAGAGTTGAGATAGTTCCTCTCTCATGCAGTTTGCATCAACCTTTTGTTTTTTTTCTTTCAACAAACGAATGTCTATCAATGTGTTTCTCGTTGTTCAGCCCAGCCAAGTGCACATGTGTTGAAAACGGGAAATGGGAATAAGTTACTGCTAGATAAGACATGTTAAACTAACTACCAGTTGCTTCTATCCCTTGACATCTGCCACTGGGGGAGCGTTAGGAGACGCCATACACATTGGATGGTCGGCTAATGCCACGAAAATCTGCAAGTTTTGGTTACAATCTGTGTTATTTGCAAGGCCACCTTTAATGTATTGACTGGTAAATCCTGTAAATTGAAAGGCATCTCCACCCAAATACTGTGTGTGTGTATATACTCCAATAGTAATACCTTCTTTGTCTACTTAGGCAAAGAGCACAACCTGCTACATACACATCAAAGTTTTCCATTCATTTTGTTATATAACAAGTAATATAATATATAATAAAGCAAGAAATGATTGAGAAAGAAAATGCTAAAACCTGTAAGAACCAAAGGAGTAGCTTTTTGTGTGTAGAGGTAGACATGAGATGCAAGCCCTGGACCATGATGAGATCCCAAAAGCCTTTATGCAATGTAAGAAGACAACAGTATTATAACTTGCACAGGAGAGGTGAGGACGCTGTTCCAGATATTGCATTGGAACGCAAGAACATTCAGTTAAACCTCTAAGGGACTGATATAAGGCATGCACATTGGATATGGTGCTGCAGTGGACAACTTATGAAAGCGCAGTTTTGTTGTGTGCTTCTTGACTGCTTTCCTCCTTATACTGAAATAGCACAATTTATAGCCCCATTACATGAAGAGAATTGCGACCATTCTGTAACCGCTTCTCAAGGTCCTTTACCTATGGGTTTATGTGCAGAAGCACAGTCCCTGCTCTGAGTTCCGATAATCCTGGAGCACATAAATATACTTGCTTTACATAATGGCAAGCATTGCAAAGCACTGGGCCTCTTTGCAGAGATTTAAGTGCTTATTTCACCTTGGATATGACATAAAATGGAGTTTTAACAATGGCTATGCTCGTTCGTACTGCACCATGATTTACAAATAAATGGATTTGCTCCTGCTGTTTTAAATATGATGCATGCCATAAAAACACAGATTCCACGCTGCAACCGTTTTACTGGTTTGTCATAAATCTTTGCCAGAGGATTTGTTACATATTCTCATGCCCTTTCCTAACCTCAACTGCAACACTCTTTAGCATGTTAATCGATTTCTTGACTTTAATCTTTCATATGACTTTTTCCTTTCCATTTTAGTTCACTTTTTCTTTTTAAAGTAAAGTTGTATTTTAAATACAAATGGGCTTACCGTGCAGCCATGCAGTCATTCTAGTATTTGTACTCTAGAGGGGGTTGTACTATGCATCAGGCCTACGCCACCCGTAGTACTTTTGTAATAGCAGATTCTAACGTACCATAGAACACAAAATAGTAATTCATAAAGATTAGAATGCCCATTATATTTATGCAAGCCTAAATAATAATATTGGGGCCAATTTACTAATGCTGTTTGATGTTGAGACTGTGCTAACTTAGACTTAAAGGGGTTAAAAAGTGCCACATTTATTGCAGTGGCTGATGCTGGATGATAACTCTGGAGCATCTTTATGTTTGTTTATACCACCCATGTCTCCCTATCTTAAAGTGTTATGTTTACGCTACACATTGGCTGGATACTCTTCAGGAGGTTTCTTAATTCATTTATAGGATTGTCTTCCACAATCATGCAACCTTCACTGTATGTATCTGAAACAGTCTTTTAAAGCGCTAACAATAAAATGAGTAAAAACCCTAAAAGGGGAGCATATTCATGCATGTAGGCAGTTATGTGTTTTTCCTTACCACGACGTAGGCATTCCTTCCTCATGTGTACTAGTATAAATAGACTCAGAAGACATGGACATTTGCAACAATGGATAAAGGGGAACCTGTCACATTCAATGTGGTTTGCAGACAGCATGGTATAAAGCAGAATAAGATGAGCAGATTGATATTTAGTATTGTAGGAAAGATTCAGCGACACTTGTATTTTATTTATTTATATTGCTGCTAGCTCTAGATTTAGGAGTCCAGTGGGCGGTCCTTTTAAGTGATTGACAGCTATGTTTGTATGCAAACCCATATTTAAAAGGCTGCCATTCATTGATATTAAGCAAGACATTTTAAGTTATACTGAATCCGTTAATATAAATCTATACATCCATCTGTTTATCTCCTCCTGAACTTCATCATCATGCCTGTAGATTTAATAGCACTTCCAGGTGACAGGTTCACTTCACAGTCTCTGGATACTTGTATTCAGGTGAAGAGACTGAAAGAATCTTAGAGGAGAGAGGGCAGCTCTAGAGAATAACCTGCTCATCTTAGCTTGTCATCTATTCTTTTGTTGTTTGTTTAGCTGTCGATAACAAATATAAAGTGGAAGAAGCTGGTGACTAATGATCCATCACTTCTATATTTCCTTCCATCATCTCACTGAGTTGTGAATCTAAAAAAAAACATACATGGAGAGTAACATGATGTTCTTGTTTATCTGTTGTTGTCTTTTACATTTTGATAGTGAGATGATGCATGGAGGAAAATACATATTCCGCATTCACCATCCCATACATTATTATCACCCAGTGTGTAAAAAGATATATGAAACAATGGACCAGAAATGGTCAGAATGGGAACCCACTCATTCTGGAGATCTACTGCCTCAACTTCACCAATATGACTTGTAGGATATGTCTGCCATAACTTATTGTAAAAAACTAATGTGTCATTTTGTGAGATATACTTTTATACTCAACTCCTGAAGTAGCCCCATTCTTCCCAGGACTTATAAGGTTTATTATTTGGATGGTGACACTTTGACTGTCATCAGATAAACCCTACAAACCATGTGCCTGCTGGGTAACAGAAAAAGAAATCCTATACCATGGGTTATTTGGTTTATAGGCACATTCTCCTTCTCTCTTGGTCACAGGATGTTTGAGAACATGCACTAAGAATGATCGAATTCTTCTATCTTCCATGTGAGACAAAGGGATATTACAGAGCACACACAATGTATCATCCAGTGCTTTCAATATGTTTCACGGGTTCACTGAGGCATTGAAGAATGATGATAGCATCTGTATTTGTGTTCTGTATTGCTAGGTCAGCGGAGTATTTTGATTCAACAACCCTTGAAAAATTGTATTGTTGATAACAGGAAAATTCTGAGACACAAAGACATACAAGATATGGGTTATAAAAGTAATACCAGGAATTGGAAACATAACCTACACATTTGCAATGTACCTTTATTGAAACATGGTATTGATACTTGTAAAGAGCACAGACCCTTTTATTTTAATGTGTCTATAAAGGGTAGTTAGTTGGTCTACACCTACTAAGTGAGACCATAAATAAACAACATGTAGCAAATACAATCCTTTTGCCTCTTGGATAAACATGCAGAGAAATTTATTGTACTGGTGCTGTTAGGATGTGCTCAATGGCTTTGTCGTTGGACCGCCTTGTTTGGTAAAAGGAACCTGATGGACCACATGTAAGTCAATGGTATCCCTTCACTATTGCAAACTGAGGCTACATTCATGACCCAGCCATATACATTTTATAAGAAGTCCATATTGGCCTTTATAGTTGTTCAAACTGCCCATACATTTTAGTGACCCTGGGCTAAGGATAAACGATCATTCTGCTAGAAGAAAGGCCATTGTGGACCAGAAACCAGCAGGTGAAAATGTTTTGAACATGGCCAACTTCTTCCCTGACTATGAGTCTGTTATTGCTAAAGTGATTGCTCATCTAAAATTTTACCCATAACATGATCATTTTGGTTGAAATTGTGAGTTTTGCTCAACTTTTGACTAAAGGAAATGGATAACTTTAAGGTCTGAAGACTGGAGATGTGTCAATCTTACAAATCTAGACTGCAATAAATAGGCAGTAGCTCAGGATCAATGCAAGTGAAGTTATGTATTTACAAAGTTACTTAAGTTTTATGCAGTTTAATTCTAAATGTAGACTGGAGTTCAAAGGTAAACATCCTCTAATATGTGTGTGCTTATTCTGCCTGTACTGTATACTGTCACTATGCAGCTAGTGGAAAAAAAAGCTTTCCTTATCAAAAGGATTTTTGATTTTTTTTCCTTTATTACAGTGTCTGAAAACTATAATAGTAATGCATTTATTTCCTTTCAAATCAACACAATAGCAGAAAACAATATGATAAAATGAAAATCTGTGTTTTCCAAATAAAAAGCAACATATGAATGCCTTATAGTTAAAATAAAAACTAAAAAACACAAAAATGCATAGTCGCAAAACAAACAGAACAGTGCTAACTAGTAATTATTGGCATATCTTTTCTATCAAAGGAAACTCAGCTGTAAGCTAGCATGAAGCCAAGTGCTTTTTGACATTCTGCCATATAAGGAAAAATAATGCATAAATGCCTTTCTATATATATATTTAGCTAGATATGAGATAGATAGATAGAAGATAGATAGATAGATAGATAGATAGATAGATAAATAGATTTTTCCTGCCTCCATTAAACGGGTCATGTAAGGGAAATCATGAGGAGGGCTTTTGGAGTTACCAGGCTCTGTGTTCTGTTATTTCGTTTTTCAGTATTATTTTTATAAATGACTCCTCCAGATTTCACTATTCCTGTCTTCAATCTCTGCCAAAAGCTGGAATATATTTCCTTCTGTGAAATCCTGGCTAAGAAATAGCCGTACAGTACCTTATGCTCAGAAAGCAGCACTGAGATGTCCATAAGACTATAGCGCGGATTAGCTATCCCTTTAATAATATGTTTAGGGGTGAAGAATCACTCATTTACAGTTCATATATAGATTGGGGCAGGTGTTACTATCTCTCCACCATAAGAGGACCCTGGAGACACCATCACCAAGCTGTCTAATAATCAGCTTCACACCTCCAGTCAAGTCATTCATCGCTCTGACTTGTGTGAGCATTGATGTCTGGCTTGACCTCCGCTCACTTTCTTCCAGGCGATCTAATCCCGGTTATTGGATTGTGCTGAGAGGATTATTCTAGTTACACCGGAGCAGGTGGTTGAGATTGGGATAAAAGGGGTGGGAGGAGAGTGAAAAACAACATCTGTACTGCATTATACCAAGATGCTGTGATGTAAGTATAGAATAAGATGCTCACAGCATTATGCCCTCCTTCACATATGGTTTAAAAAATGCACCAAAACACCACCAGTATCTGAGCCGAAAATAGTGTAGGCTTCACATAACAAATTGCTATATGTAGAAAAAGAGTCATAGTAGTACACTAAATTAATTTCTGAAATCCCTATAAAACATAACTTTTACTATAACTTCACTAAATGAACTAAAAACTATAGCCGTCTGTTGTGCCAAATGTGCGAGCATTATTTTGTAACAGGACTCGCAATAAGTTTCCCTCTCAGGTCATATAACCAGACACAACTGCAGTTTTGTGTCAGCCATGATTCTAACTACAAGACTGCTAAATTCTATAAAAACAACAAATGATATAGAAGTTCTGTTACCAAATAATGCTCACACATTTGGCACAACAGACGGCGATAGTTGTTAGTAATTTTGTTGATTCATTTAGTGTAGTGTAGTTATAGTAAAAGTTATGTTTTATAGGGATTTGAGTAAATAATATAGTGTACTACTATGGCTATTTTTTTTGCTTATAGCAATTTAGTAATTTGAAAACTTTCCCAAACACGTCTCAAAGGCACAGTTATAGTTAGAGTGGAGGTATATGGGTTGGGGAAACACTACAAAGCATGGCAAAACATGACAAACAGTATAACAAAACTACAGCAGGCAGATTTATCATTATCTAGGGTCTATCCTAGCATTGTTTTTTCTCTACAACAGATTCATTAATAGGATATGTGCTCGGTTAATTAATCTGCCAATTGCTTGAGCACTTGCTAAAGGGGAAATAGGGGATAAATGCCCGATCACTGGGGTTCCAACCATTTGGACTTTCAGTAATCACGAGAACAGGGGGAAGAAGTGTCCCTGAGTGCCCCATGTGAATTGAATGGCGGTGTACTTGCATGACCACTTCTCCATTTATGTCTATGGGACTGCCAGAGATGACAGTTAGAGTGATTCAGTTTTGGTGGATCATCTGAAAACTGCTGGAAAATGTTTGTCATATGGTGATATCTGAAATAAAATGTAATTTTAACATGTAATGTTAACGTTTAGGTTCACAAATGATTGACAGGACTATTATCCTCATATCAATAATCATTATGTACATTCCAATTGTTTTTGACTAGACAAGGAATTATTCCCATCAAATATCATTTTTCTGAAAAGTCACTACATGTATCTGTATCTATAGGTACATTAAGAATTTTAAGTGCTCTGCTCAACATTTAAAGAATACCTAACCTTTTAACAAGCTAGGTTCATATCTGGAGTTCACATTGTAGTTCCTTAGTGCAGCCTCTACTATATGAAGTTCACCCTTTAAATTTACAGCTTTTTCAATATTGATTGGAAAGAAGATAGCAAAAAAACAATGCTATGAATATTTCTTAGTACTTTATTACCGTCTAGGAATATATTTTCTTTTTAGTATTTTTTTATTCTTAAAGGGAGTCTATCATTGGGGAAACGTGTTTTTAACTGAGGCAATGTTGGAATAGCCTTTATAAAGGCGATTCTACTCCTACCTTTACTTTTCTTCTGCTCGCCGCCGTTTGTTGAAAAAAACATTTTATTCTCATATGTAAATTATGCTCAGGGAGCACCGGGGGCGTTCCCCCTGTGCTCCGAGCACACCCGCGTCATCGCCGCAACCCGCCTCCAGGGCTGCTTTTCATGCCCCCTGCATCTTCCTCTGTTCATCTTGCATCTGCTTCGGCCATTTTTCTGGAGTACGCTGGTGTAAGAAACTAAACAAAAATGGCCACCAGAGCCACTTTGAGTTCAGGCAGAGCTAACTGAGCATGCTCCGTCGGCCATATTTGCTTAGTTTCTTACACCAGTGTACTTCAGAAAAATGGCCGACGGAGAAAGCAGATGCAAGATGAACAAAAGATGATGAAGGGGGTGTGAAAAAACAGCGCTGGGGGCGGGTTGTAGCGATGCCGCAGAGTGCTCGGAGCCCCTAAGCTTTTTTTTTGGAAAAACGGCGGCGAGGAGAAGAAAAGTAAAGATAGGGGTAGAATAGCCTTTATAAAGGGTATTCCAACATTGCTTCAGTTAAAAACACGTTTCCCCAATGATAGACTCCCTTTAAAGAGGACCTTTCACCACCTTCACCAATTCCAGGTCCTAGCTCCTGTGAATAGTTGCTGCTCTACTAATTCCAACACAGTTGGATTTTTTTTCTCTAGCCACCACCATTCCCGAGAAACAAAAACAGTTATATTTGGTGCCTGATGTACTATTTAAGCTCTATAATGTCAGAAGGGCAGTGTCAGGCAGGGGGCGTGATTCAGAGCTCCAATCAGAGGCAGCCAGTGTCAGAGCTCAGAATCGCACCCCTTGTCTGCTCCTGTCTGACACTGACCTCTTAACAGTACAGAACCTAAATAGTATATCAGGCACCAAAACTAGCAGCATTGATTGCTTAGGAACGGGGGGGAGGGTATAGAGAAGAAATTCCAACTAATGTCAGAATCAGTGGAACAGCAGCTATTAATTGATGTAAAGAGCTGGGCTTGTTGGAGGTGGTGAAAGGTCCTCTTTAAGTGGTGACATTTTCATGTTTTAACGCAATACATTGTTTTCGTGCTAACTTTTGTTGAGGAGAGTTTAGAGGTTATTATTATATCACAGAAAATGTGCGGTAGTATCATTTTCTATTCTCCTTTTATATTGGACTTCATTACTTATGCTAGGTTCACACCTGTGTCAGGGTGTCCATTGTTCTGGTCCCTCAGCGCTGGACACAGTGGTATGTGTGGGACTGTTTTGACCGGTGATTTAGGCAAATACTAGGACGGGGTCTCTGAACAGAGACTCTGACACAGATGTGAACATAGCTTTAATAAAATGTGACCTTGTAGATTTGATAGGAATTCAGTTTTTATTCTCTAAGCTGTTTTGGAAAAGTGAAACATAGACTAAGATTGGATACACTTCTGAAAGCAGGACACGCCTGTTGTTTTACTAGGCCAAGCAACACTTCGTATAACAGGCTCCAATCCGATCACGTTTTTTACATACTCATATTCATTTACATAGAGATCAATGAAAAAAATAAATCAGTTTTTGTATCCTTAAAAAAAAAAAAATAGAAATGGATCGTTTTTTTTTCACATTGATCTCTATATAAACGGATGACCATCTGTTTTTTTGCATCCATTAAACGGATCAACTAAATGGATGTGAAAAATGTGATCTGATTGGAGCCTTAGATAATTCATGGTAAATAAAAGAATATAAACTTTTTTGTAATTGACTGAATTCATAACTGATATTCCATGTATTGCCTCATAGTTCATTCTAGAGGAGAATAAGTATAAAATATGGCAACTGAATTTGGGGAGAAACAGCCGGCCATTCACTTTAGATGTGTATTGGGTGAACCTACTGATTTCACCTGATCATCTGATATGTATAGAGACCTCTCGACTCTCCTTGACAGTAGTTGTGAGTGAAGAGAAGGATTGGACTGCCTGATCCTTTTGTTCTTGGGGATCGGTGTTCTCCCCTTCCCAATTCAGTACACATGCACTGCCTGACCATGCTGAGAATGTATGCACATACAAGAGTCAAGTGAGACAGCTGACCGATCAGCTTTATGTGTATAGGGCCTTACAAAGGTTTGCAGCACAAGTGGGAAATGTAGTGCAGAGGGATG
The DNA here is from genome assembly GCA_947044405.1 of Leptodactylus fallax. Taxonomy (NCBI): domain Eukaryota; kingdom Metazoa; phylum Chordata; class Amphibia; order Anura; family Leptodactylidae; genus Leptodactylus; species Leptodactylus fallax. Next base: position 1,157,107 of record CAMRHE010000469.1, read on the forward strand.
ATGTGAGGTGAATAAAACCTGCAAAGGGGTATATTTGCTGCAAGTGGGTGACAATGGTGATTCGCTTATAACTAATCTTCAGTAATATGGTATATCAGGAAACTGCAAATAACAGGACTTTCATAATGTACACCTATTTGCCATGCTTTCCCTCAGCAAAAGCAAGGGTTTCATCGTTCATTCTTCCTGCAAGCCAGGCATATACTGTATCAATGGAGTGTCTGTTGTGAAACATTCCCAGTAGACTATCTTTCTTCAGTAATATCACTTTAAAAAAGTGGAGTCAAACCCTCCAACACAGAGATAGCTGTTTAGGTCTGGCTGAAGATAAATGAGACTGGTTGTGAACGCCTTGTCTTGTAATGGCACATTTCTCTGCTTAATGTGCTCTGTGCCTCTAGTGCAGTGGAGAAACACGTCACTCCATCATCCAGGGACCAGTGGCTCCATTATTTTGTTTTATCACCTGGTTGGCTTGCTATGAGGTCACCCAAACCCAAGAGCATGGGGATGAGATGGAGAGGCTGTAAGTGTCTATATAATTGACTAAATATATCACTCACAATTTCATTAATAAGGAAATAAGCTTAGTTGCATGGAAGCGGCAAGATTTCTTAATGCAAAAGACATTTACCTAAAATAGAGTTGGAACTGCTGTTATGGGCTGAATTACATAAACAGCTGCTGGGCTCGCTTTATAACAGAATATTCCCCCTCATCCAGAGGTCCCAGGTTCAGGATGAAGTAAGCCCAAAGCTTGGGATACCACCAGATGATTGGTTTACAATTAATAACACATGGCTGATCTGAGCAAGTGGGCATGGCTTTGACGTTCCATTGGTGCGTGACATTATTTAGCACCCTCGTGAAAGAGCTGGAATGTTTGATCTCATCTAAGATCCTACTGCGTTCCTAGGAGATAAAGAGCAAGGCTATAGGATATAACACTGATGATTTTCCTCTATATAGTAACAATTTGAGTCTACTGTCACAGTTTAGAAGACCTGGCTTTGTGCGCAGCTGGTGGACATGTGGTGGAGTCATACCTCATTAACACCAACCTAAGTAGGTTCTATGAAGAATAGTTAGCGTTCTGATTCTTTGATATATAAAATATGTGACATGTTTTCACAATAAGGCAGGTGTTGGCAGTGTATACATGAGAGAACTTCTACAATGTAAATGGCATCATTTTATATTCCTTTAAATTATGCTCACATTAACAGACTGTCAAATAACTAGTAATAATGTAACTAATCCCAGTGTAATAAAATAGCAATATATATATAACTGTCCATGGGGAGCGACACCCAGCACCCCCATTGATCAGCTTTTACGCTCATCGATCAGCTGATGCACAGAGAATGGAGCAGGAAGCAGACAGCTCTGCTCTCTGTAGTGTATGAACTGAGTCACTACAGTTGTGGTCTGTCCCTACATAGAGAACAGAGCTGTTTGCTCCCTGATCCATTCTCTGTATATAAGATAATATATGATAATGAGAACAGATGATCAGTGGGCGTGCTAGGTGTCAGACCCACAATGTTCTGATTTTCACGACCTATCCTTACAATAGGCCAGCAATATTTTTAACCTGGAAAACCCATTTTTTAACTTGGAAATGCCACAGCAAAACTCGCGGTGTTTTACAGTACCTGCAAAGTGGATGGAATTTTGGCTATTCCCATCCACACATTGCAGAAAAATATTCACAGCAGGTCTGCTGCGATTTCCAAAACTGTTGCATTTTTGTAAATCGCAGCTTGTCAATGTCATGTCATGTCTGAGGCTAATGAGCAAGTATAAGCCACGGAGGAAAGTTGGAGGGCCAGAAAGTGTAGAGGAATTTGAGGCAAAAGACCACCTTAAATTCCTGTCCTTTTTCCAATTTATAAACAATCCAAAATATTTGCTGTTCTGGGTATTGCAGCTCTGTCACATTCAGGTGAATGGGACAAAGTGCAATACCCTGCACAGCTGCTACTACATAGACTATGTAGTGTAATAAATGAAGAAGTTGCAGTACTAGCCCCAGTTGCTATGGATGTTTTAAACAGCTGATAATCGGGGATGCCAAGAATTGAACCCTCAACAATCGAAAACTGATGGCCTATTCCTTTCCCAAATGGAAACATTCCTTCTGGCCATTAATACTGTAGAGATTATCAGTAAGATTAAACAGGCTTCAAATACACTGCAATGGGCTCACAATATGCAATGCATATACATATGGTGGCCAAATATATGCAGTAATTTCCTATGTCATTAGGGTAAACCCTGCATGTTGAAACACTTTGTTATCTTTACCATAGATAAGAATAATTTAAACAGAAAGCTCGGGTGTTTTCCTTTATAGAGTTTGCAGGTTTACCCGGGAAACCATCCGGCAGCCAGTAACAAGTAATAAACTACAAATGTTTAATAGAAAACATTAGCGGCACACTCTGCTCTGTGTCTCTTCACCTTTAGAAGTGACTGCATATGTGTTTCATTTGATGCCGTAGTATCCTGCACACCTTCACTGGCACTTCTTTTAATGAACTAAAGGTATGTTCACACTGCAGTTATTACAGTCCATTGCTGTCATCCTATGTCATAGGATGACAGACCCGATATTAATGGTAGTAGAGTAATGGCACAGACAGAGCCCCTCCATCTGTGTCCGTCCTTTTAACTTTGTAAAACACAGCAGACACTTCTTCCGTCATGTTTGTTTACTTTTGTAACAGAAGAAAAATCTCGTCAGGACTTTTCTTCTTTCGGAAAGTAAAACGATGAAAGAAAGCTTCCGTCATGTTTTTACTGGGGTGAATACAGAGGGCCCCACAGAGGGGGCCCGTCTGCATTCGTCTTTTAATGTCCTTTGCTTTTATCCTGTGATGGATTAACAGACATTAAATAACTATAGTGTAAATCCACCTTAAGCCGTGATGTTCCCTTGGATAGATCCAGTACAGGTACTATATGAAATAGGCTGACAATGATGGCAGCATACTGACTTAGCATTGTTACTTTGTTCCTTTTGTTCTTTGTATGGTTTTTTGTGCCAGAATTGTTTCATATGCCTACACGAAACAGAACTATGCACAGAGTAAGTGCATTGTATTGCAAACCTCCATATATCCTACCTGTCTTTATGCACAGCATATCACAACATCTGAAAAGCTGAAATATGGATTTTATTTTATCATCTGGCTGGTTTGACAAAGACAACCGGGTCGGAGGTACTTGATATATCCGTCTTATCTAAGTAGAGAAGCAAGCCCCAGACGCACTGATCTTCTTGACTTTGTTGTAAAGATGCTACAGATGCTTTTTGTTTACCACTGTCATAAGCAATATACATCACTTGGCGGCATCTCTTGTGTGACAAATCCATTACCTTTTAATTACAGAGGTAGAAAAAAATCTTCTTCCAGCATCAACAAACTTTCCCAGCAATGACAAGCATTCCCTTTAGTGCTCTAATGTCAGTCCTGACAGATGGCCTGGAGCATGAGACATTGCAGTGTCTTAGACATGGGCAAAGCTCCTAAAAGCTCTTCTCCAGTAAAAACCTCCATATTTGAAAGTACCAGAGAGTAAGACAGTCCCTTGGACCTGATGTGTAGTGATTGGCATTAGACAGATGCATGCTTTGTTTAACTAATGTCCCTTTCCTTTGGTCTTCAGTTTGCCAGTATTTGTTCATGAGCTTAGTGTGATGTGCGGTGTACAGATGAATTGGTGGTTAAGTGCTATTATAGCCTGCCATAATGCACAAGGAGCTGATCCCTTATTCTAGAAAAGCACTTGAAATTAATAGACTCTAAGTTATTTAAAGTAGGACATTGTTCAGCAGTTTATGGTCTGGTAGATGCTTATGACATGCTGGGTGACATCACCAGTACAGTTGTAACGTCTCTGCCTGTTTGGGTCTCTGCACCACCCTCTGCTCGCACGCTGCGGTGAAGGAGGTGTGTTCAGTTTGGTTCCTTGCGTAGGTTTCTTGTTGCTCAGTCTGAACACTGCCCTAGACAAGGTAATGGATTTCCAGCCACACCCGTGTTCTGAGCATTTCTCTCTGGACCGCATATAGTTAATCTCAGCCTTGCCTGTGTGATTGACAGCCTGTCTATCAATCCAGTCTGGGGCTGGCCCAGACTTTCTATAAACAGGTTTTCAGCCCTCACATGGTCGCTGGTTATTGCTTTGTGCATTCTGGTTTTTATTCCTTGCTGTTTTGTTACCTGTATTCTTATTCCTGACCTCTGGCCTTGACTTTTGACTATTCTCTTGGATTTTGATTCTGTACTGCATTGCTCGTCTGTTACCGAACCCTTGGCCTCTCTTTTGTTGTTTGTTCTGTCTGTGTTCTGTGTTGTCACTTACTCAGTATAGGGCTCGTCTTCAGGTTGTCCTTTTACCGTTTAGGGTAACTGAGGTAATAGGAAGGGACAGTGGCTGGGGTGAGATTAGGGCTCACTTGTCTCTGTCCTTTCTCCCAGACCCCTGCAGTAGTGTAGGGTATTGCTACGTCTGGAAAGACCCTAACAACAGTGTTCATAAGGTTTTTCAGCCCACATTGAAGTGAATGGGAGCGCCATCCACCACTACAGTAGACTCACATACATTCAGTCTGGTTGTGGTCAGGTTGAATGTGTAATGGGGTAAAGGACCCTCTGTTCTCAGGATTGGTGGGGGTCTGAGCGGTCAGACTCTCACAGATAAGGTATTTATCTTTTATCCTATTGATAAGGGATAGATACATTTTGTGCCACAATTCCCTTAAGAAACAATTTCATTACTAAAATTATATGATTATTTTGGTCTCCTTTACACACAGAGATAACTCAAATAGTGATTTTATAGTACAGATAATACATACAGTCATGTCACAGTACTGGGTTTATGCACACAGTGATGTCACCATGCAGCAATACTGTCCACAGTGATGTCACAGTACATGAACTATAAACAGTACTGTCACAGTACAGGGACAGTGCACACAGTGATGTCACAGTACAGATATAATACACACAATGATGTCGCAGTAAAGGGATAATACATACAATAATGTCACAGTACAGGGATAATACACAGTGATGTCACAGTACAGGAATAATAAAAATAGTGATGTCAAAGTAAAGAGATAATTCACACAGTGATGTCACAGCACAGGGATAATGCCCACTATAACATAATAGCATACGGTTAATTCACACACCAAAATATCACTGTGTACACTGTGACATCACAGCATATGGAAAAAGTAATTATGATGACGTCACATGCAGGCATTATAATGTCCCAGTAAAGTAATGGAGATACATTTAGTTTTCCACATCTTCTTCAGTCATCCATAGTTATCACTTATACCACTCTAGGTATCAGTGGAAATGTCCCCCTTAGTTGTTGGGCCCCAGTGGAGTCTGGGTATACAGCTGTTTTATCTGCAAGGCCTTATATCCATTAACCATAGCTCCCAACTGTCCCGCATCTGGCGGGACAGTCCCGATTTCACACTGCTGTCCCGCGGTCCCGGATAGCTTACAGTTTGTCCCGCTATGCCCCTGAAGTATTTTGCTGTTAACTAACTTTATTAGGGTACGGTAAAGGCTAAATGGTAGATGCTAAATCCTAGTGGCTAAAGGACCTTTGATGATATCTTGACCATGTGATCAAACTCTTGTGTGGGTGGGGCTATTCTGGATACTGCGGGACAGTGTGATGTTACACAGAAAGCTGCTGGGAACGAGAGTGATCTAAGATGAGGAGAGAAGAGACAGCATGTGTGAGCATGAGGGGGGAACTGGGGGCAGATGTAGGGCACAGTTAAACTGAAGGCAGATGAAGGCGGAAATTAAACTGGGGGCAGATGAATGGGCAATTAAACTGAAGGCAGATGAAGGGGCAGTTAAACTGGTGGCAGATAAAGGGGAACATTAAGCTGGTGGAAGATAAAGGGGGACATTAAATTGGTGGTAGATGGAGGGGGCAATTAAACTGGGGGCAGATAAGGGGGGCATTAAGCTGGTGACAGATGAGGGGGGACCAGTTTAAACTGAGGCACAAGGAGAGGGACTTAATACTGTGGGGCAATTGGAGGGGAACATTATAATTTGGGGGCATATAATGTTAGGGTGACTGTAGGAACATTATACTGTGTGGGGGTACATGGAAAAATAGATGAGAATGGGCGGAGTCAATGTAGAAGTGGGTGGAGCTAAATTTGCCACGGTGCTCATAGAGCCGCATACTTTGTCCCTCTTTCTGTCCTTTGAAAGTTGAGAGGTATGCATTAACATTGATTGTTAACAGACATGCTGTTTTGAAGGTAAAACTATTTAGCATGTTTTGTGGCCACAAACAGCCACCAGCCTAAGGACTGTTCCGGCTGGGCCCCCGCCCCGTCCCCCTGGGGGGCCCAAACGCCTTGGGTAAAACGCGAAAGCCCCCCCCCCCCCCCCCCCTTCATTGCTGTCGATCATTTGATGGACTGTTTTTCAGTTTACAGATGCACCTAACATAAGAAGCAAAGGAATAATTCCTATCAATTCTAAATCCTTAGAGATCCACCTTCAAGTACATATTTTTATATCATTCATTTTATTTTTAAGGAATATTTCCCCTCTCATTTGTGTTTTGATGTAATTCCCCTTTTGATCTAGAAAGACATATTTGCTAGTGAGTAATATAGCAAACTATAAACTAGGCTTACTAGAGGTAATATTGTATAATAGTACAATATACACAGTAAGAGGGAGAGATTGTCCCCTGCACCGTCAGAGGGTGCTCTTAATTTATGACGAGGCGCACACCTTGCCGTAAATGAAGCGCGTCCTTTGTGCTAGAAAGTGCATCCTTTGTCAGTTGCTGTGACTAGAATGACATATACGCCAGCTCATTTACTTCAGATTACTGCCGGAAATGACTATAAATCTTGCAGGGCTCGTGGCCTCGGCCACGCCATGCCCCTGACACACAGCCTTTTTTTGAAAGTGGCGAAACAATTTGCAGAAATGACTTTTAAAAAATTTGTAAAACGATGGATTTAAGCCAGAAAAATGACAAAGAAGGATGATAAATCTCACCCAATGTGTGTTGCACAATGTAATATAAAACAATCATTCTTTGAGGTAGGAAGTAATTATAAATGGTGTTATAAGCACTTTGGAAAACATCTGAGCTCTTCTCTCACTGCATTAACAGAAAATATCTGGAAAGCATCCAGAAGCATTCTAGTAAACGAGAGGTGACAGGTTTATCCCATCAGATTTCTATCACATAATACATTGTGCCCTGGACTCACTGTTCAGCCTCTCTGCCATATATCACTTATATCCTCTAATCTGATGCTTACAGAACGTTGATAACTCTTGTTCATGTTCACATTGCTAACTCTTGTGGGGCCAAATCGATATGTCAGAAATGGGATTGCTACAGTAAATCTTACTTTTTCTGTGAATAGCATAATGTAAAGTGGTTCTCCACCTAACTCTATTATTACAAAAATATAGCTCTTGTTAGGGTATATTGTATAAAAAAGTTTTTATGTAACTTCTGCCAATCTTCTGTCCTCCAATAATTCTACCGTAAAACCTAATAATGTCGGATAGACTGGTTTCTAGGGATGTACTGTACCTCCTGACAATCCCATTAAAAAGGCTGGAGAATGTTTATCAGAATACATGCACACTGGATAAACTATAAAACAGGATAGATTATCAATATCTGGTGAGATCCAATACCCGGACCCTGCACTGATCATCTGATCTGAGAATATACAGCCAGAAGTAGCTCTGCTCCTATTTGCGTGAATGGGAGCAGGGCTGAAGTTCTCTACAATTTCTACAACTTCAGCAGCTTTGCTCCAATTCACTTGAACAGGAGCAGAGGTACTTTAGGCTGTATACCCTGTATTCAGCTTTCAGCGGCTGGATCGGCTGATCGGTGCAGGGTGCAGTAATACACATGGGGTCTTGGGCTACATTTTTAAGCTATAAATTCAGATGTAGCAGCCAATAATGCACCATTTTTGCACTTTGGCATTATCCAAAATAGCTGCAGTCATAAAAAGTGAATGAATGAATGAATGAATGAACATTTGTTAGCATGAAGCTAATGGTCGTTTTAATGCCTGGTACATCTGTACCACTGCCACCAAAAAAGCCTCAAATGTGAAAGCAGCGTAATGGTTCATTTTATTGGTTGTGCTACATGTCACTCAAACATTTGCTGCCAAATTTCCCCACAGATTACACTGGATCATAAGGGGGCCCAGGAGCAGGACACCCTGGGAGCAGCTTATCATAAGGGAACTCCTATGAAAAAAGATTGTTTGCAATATAAAACATAAAGGTATAGGAAATAGATAATACGCCAAATGATTCATGTCTTGTGAAAATGCAACTTAAATACATATCCTTATATAGCGGGATACGGCACGTTGTGATGAGTAAGGTTTGTAGACTGCAGCGCTGGCCACTTCTGAAACACTCACATAAGCAGATCATGAATAATAAAACAATGGCATCGGGAAACAAGCTATAATCCCATTGCCTGCCTTTATTCCAACCTTATTTTTAAACATTAACTTTATTTTTTAGTGATAATTTCTATCTATATCTCTTATATTTGCAGTATGTAACTCATCTGTAATATTTCAGAGAATATGTATAGTTACATTGTACTGCTAATTACTTCAAAAATATCATGTTTATAATATTTTTTGATTTTACAGTGGGGAAAAAAGTATTTAGTCAGCCACCAATTGTGCAAGTTCTCCCACTTAAAAAGATGAGGCCGGCCTGTAATTGACATCATAGGTAGACCTCAACTATGAGAGACAAAATGAGAAAACAAATCCAGAAAATCACATTGTCTGATTTTTAAAGAATTTATTTGCAAATTATAGTGGAAAATAAGTATTTGGTCAATAACAAAAGTTCATCTCAATACTTTGTTATATATCCTTTGTTGGCAATGACAGAGGTCAAACGTTTCCTGTAAGTCTTCACAAGGTTGGCACACACTGTTGCTGGTATGTTGGTCCATTCCTCCATGCAGATCTCCTCTAGAGCAGTGATGTTTTGGGGCTGTGGCTGGGCAACACGGACTTTCAACTCCCTCCAAAGGTTTTCTATGGGGTTGAGATCTGGAGACTGGCTAGGCCACTCCAGGACCTTGAAATGCTTCTTACGAAGCCACTCCTTCGTTGCCCTGGTGGTGTGCTTGGGATCATTGTCATACTGAAAGACCCAGCCACGTTTCATCTTCAATGCACTTGCTGATGGATGGAGGTTTGCACTCAAAATCTCACGATACATGGCCCCATTCATTCTTTCATGTACACAGATCAGTCGTCGTGATCCCTTTGCAGAGAAACAGCCCCAAAGTATGATGTTGCCACCCCCATGCTTCACAGTAGGTATGGTGTTCTTTGGATGCAACTCAGCATTCACTCTCCTCCAAACACGACGAGTTGTGTTTCTACCAAACAGTTCTACTTTGGTTTCATCTGACCATATGACATACTCCCAATACTCTTCTGGAACATCCAAATGCTTTCTAGCAAACTTCAGACGGCCCCGGATATGTACTGGCTTAAGAAGGGGGACACGTCTGGCACTGCAGGATCTGATTCCCTGGCAGCGTAGTGTGTTACTGACGGTAGCCTTTGTTACGTTAGTCCCAGCTTTCTGCAGGTCATTCACTAGGTCCCCCCGTGTGGTTCTGGGATTTTTGCTCACCGTTCATGTGATCATTTTGACCCCACGGGGTGAGATCTTGCGTGGAGCCCCTGATCGAGGGAGATTATCAGTGGTCTTGTAGGTCTTCCATTTTCTAATTATTGCTCCCATAGTTGATTTCTTCACACCAAGCTGCTTGCCTATTGCAGCTTCAGTCTTCCCAGCCTGGTGCAGGTCTACAATTTTGTTTCTGGTGTCCTTCCACAGCTCTTTGGTCTTCACCATAGTGGAGTTTGGAGTGTGACTGTTTGAGGTTGTGGACAGGTGTCTTTTATACTGATAACAATGTCAAACAGGTGCCATTACTACAGGTAATGAGTGGAGGACAGAGGAGCCTCTTAAAGAAGAAGTTACAAGGTCTGTGAGAGTCAGAAATCTTGCTTGTTTGTAGGTGACCAGATACTTATTTTCCACAATAATTTGCAAAGAAATTCTTTAAAAATCAGACAATGTGTTTTTCTAGATATGTTTTCTCATTTTGTCTCTCATAGTTGAGGTCTACCTATGATGACAATTACAGGCCGGCCTCATCTTTTTAAGTGGGAGAACTTACACAATTGGTGGCTGACTAAATACTTTTTTTCCCCACAGTATAAGAAAAGTATATCCTTCTGCGATTTCCCATACAGATTAACATACATTGGCTAATAAATATTTTCTTCTTTACAATGGGTAGCAGTTTTTCGACATGTGCCAATGTATGCATATATAGTGTCATACATGAGAGGCATACATCTGTTAACAGAAGCAAAAAACAGATGTTAAGAGAGCCCTCTTTGTTATGGCAATATTGTACATGTGTACTAAAGGTCTACTCCAGAAGGAAAATCACATCTCTAAAATCACATATAGGCAACGCATCGCTGTTTTTCCCCCAGGAGGGAGAACCATGCTGGGGACTACACATACGAGAAGGAAGTTATGCTGCCAACTAGAAATGAAAGGGGGACCATGTTGGTGATCTAGATATAGAGGGATTCCATACTGGGAACCAAGAATGGTAGGGGTGTTTTAAAATAGGAAATAAAAAGGTCACCGTGAGGGCTAAGAGGTGGTTCATCTATGGTTATGTTTGTGGGCTGGGTCCAGTGGTACACAGCGCTACTGATGTCTTATTAGTCCTACTCTCGGCTGGCGTGATGTCTAGCGTAAAATACACAATTTTGGGTTCTTTCATCGGTATTTGTTCATGATTGCTGATATTAGACTCTGTAACATTCTATAAACTTTTTTATTTTTGAAGACCAGCCCCATAAAACTTAATTTTTCTAAGACGGAAGACGGCTCAAAGAGAGTTCACTGGATATGGGAAAAATTATGTAAATTAATTATACAAAGAATAACCTCTGCAAAAACAGTAATACCCCTTTAACCCCGAATGCCCTTGCAGCGTTTTCTAAACCAGACAAGGCCTTTAATCTTTAATACAGGTATAATTAAACAATAAGGCCAACTGCAGTGCAAAAAGTGATGTTACTGCAGCAATAAAAGTTATATTCCTGTTCTGAAGCTTGTAAGTAGTGTGTTATCGAGCTCGTAATACATCATGATGATAAAACCGTAGAAGGAGAGCGCATCAGGCAGTCTTCACAATTTCATTATACCAAAAGCGTCTCCACATTCTTCAAATAGGCATTTTGGCATAATTAGGAATGGAAATCCTTTTAAGGCTGTGCCCGATATACCTGCCGCAGGCTCGGGCCAAATAGGTTTGAGAGTCAATTATTCCAGACAGCTGTCACTTGGAAAGTAACACCGTGTCCCAGTTCTTCTCTGGCATAAACAGTGTGAAAACATTGTCTGTGGTACCAGGATACATTAGGTAAAGCAGACAGATAAGTGGTGATGTCTGACAGATGCAATGACTAGTCTGACCATTGTTATATTAACATATCTAAGCATGATGAAGGGCTGCAGTATTTCTATGCTGGGGAATTTAGTCACTAAATTTGAGATTGTTTTTGTTGTTACTTTTCTTGTTTCTTTTTTGTTTTGTTTTTTTTAGAAATTAGGGTAAAACCTGGTTGTGTTTGTCCCTTTTTATACCCCATTCTATAAAATAATAAATAATTGTCTTAATAGTGCAGACTGGCTTATTCTGTTTGTGTTTTGGCCCTATACAATTGATGATATTATACATATAGTATACGTATTAAGTATACTGCTGCTATACTGTTGCTTGATTTTATAAAAGTATTTGTTGTTAAATATTTTTTGCAAAAAAAAAAATATATATATTTTAGTAGGAAAGAAAAAGTAGGGGGAGGGAAAATAACTATGCATATAGTCTGCAGCACTTCTCAAATCTTAGGGTTCATGTACGAACAAAATCAGACGTTAGAATAAATATATCATCAATACATACAATAAGAGTGATGGTCTTGCTCACAAGAGCTTACAGTCTGTGAGTTTGACACAAGAGGTAAAAGTGCTTGATAGTATACTGGTCCAGCCATCTATTATAAAACAATCTGTAAATGAATCTGCAGAGCCAGTCAGCAAATCTGTATCTGTGTATATTAGTGTTCGATCAGGGATCAGATTCTGAGGGATGAATGGCGGCTCTGGCTGTGGACAGAAATAGGACATGTTCCATATTTTGCGGTCCGGACTGTCGACCCATACACGGGACCATGTAATTCACGGTCATATGTACGGGCCCATAGAAATGAATGAGTCAGTGTGCTATACGGGAAAAATCCGGATAGCACACTGACCATAAATACATTCATGTGCAATCGGCTTTAATCTTAAATCACTGATAGAAGAGAGAGATAATGGGTAGTGTGGTAGACTGAGATGAGGGAGGAGATGTAGGGAGTTGTAGCACTGTGCAGAACTTTGTGGATGAGAAGGAGAAGTTTACATTGTATTCTACAGTGAAAGGGCAACCAGTGCAGTGACTGGCACAGGGTAAAGCCATCCATGTAGCAGCTGGAGAGAAAAATGAGCCTGGCTGCTGAATTTGGATGGTTTGGATCAGGGAGAGTTTAGTAAGTAGAAGCCTGAGTAGTAATGAGTTACAGTAATCAAGGCAAGAAGGAATCACAGCAACAATAAGGGTTTTTGAGGTTTCCATGGTAAGGAAAGATCAGGTTCTGGAGATTTTTTTGCAGCTGCAGGTGACAAATACACATTCACACAAACACACACACGCATGCATGTGTATATATATATATTTTATTATATTTGTGCACCAGATTCCAAAAAAGTGATATTTGTGCTTGGTAAACATACTAGTTATGGTTCACAACATGCAAAATAAAATGTAGTGACAACATTGACCACCAGGTAGTGCTCCACCAAACTTCTACTTCCAGAATTCCACGTGTATTATTATTACTGCTATGGCAATAGTAATATTTTTTGTGCAAAGAAAAATTCATATATTCTTAGATTTTATAAATTGTATAGGAAATACAGCAATAACTAACATAGGAGCTCAAGCATACAGACTCATTAGCATGCAGTTTTATCTATACCACACTGGCAGCGCTCCATAGGAGCCTTTATTTGATGTATCTTACATCATCCTTTTCATTAGCATGTGTGTCACTGCTTGGCACTTCTGTGAATGCTTTTATAATGGGACAGACAGATACTATATGGTACCCTAGCAGGCTGTGGATAGTATAGTTGGATTCATAATATGACTGCATGCATGAGCCCTGAGAGTGGAGGAAATGTTATTATTTGCCTCATAATAGTTCCTATTCTGCAGTGTCTACAACGTATTGAAATTTTCCAACTAAAATCCTGTGAAAAACAATTGTTTCAGCTGGTGTGCGTAGGCATCTAGTAGTCAGCTCTTTGTGCTGATATGTATATATCAGTAGCTGCATATAAGGGTCTTACCAAACGAAGCAATACCCTGACACTACTGCAGGGGACTGGGAGGAAGGACAGAGACAAGTGAGCCCTAATCTCACCCCAGCCACTGTCCCTTCCTATTGCCACAGTTACCCTAAATGGTAAAAGGACAACCTGAAGACAAGCCCTATACTGGGTAAGTGACACAGAAAACAGGACAAGACAAAAACAACACAGAAGCAGAGTGAGCAAGCCAAGGGGTCAGTAACAAACGAGCAAAGCAGTACAAAATCAAAATCCAAAAGAATAGTCAGAAGGCAAGCCAAAGGGTCAGAGAATCAAGTAACAAAGTATCAAGGAGTATAGGAAGAGAGCAGGCAAAACACAAGTGTAATAACCGGCAACCTGCTGAGAAATGACATCCTGTATATAGAAAGTCTGGGCCCAGCCACAGATCTGATAGGTACACAAGCTGACAATCACACAGGCCAGGAAGAGATTAACTCTATGCAGTCCAGAGAGAAATGTTCCTAATTACACGGGTGTGGTTTTACACAGCAAGGGAACTAGGACCATGTTCAGACTGAGCATCAAGAAACTTAAACAAAGAACCAAACTGAAGACGCCTCCCTCCTTCGCCACAGCGTGCGAGCGGAGGGCGGCGCCGAGACCCAAAACGGCAGAGACGTTACACTGCATCTGTAAATTACATAACGGCAAAAAACACTGCATTTTACAGTATCTGCACATTGCAGAAAAAAAAATCTGCAGCGGAAAAGCTGCATTTTCAAAAACACCCTTGTTTTTGAAAATCACAGCATGTCGATGTGGAAATGCTGGCATTTTCCATATAGGTATAATAGGAGCACAAAGTCCGTAGTGGAAAACTCTGTGAAAATTAAAAGAAAAACCACAGCATTTTACAGTCACTGCAAACTGGAGGGTATCCCATCCACACATTGCAGAAAAACCGCAGCGGAGCTTCTATGAAAAGTGTTGTGGGAAAAACTGCAATGCGTTGCTGCCGCGGTTTTTCCCGCAGCGCTTTTTGCTGCGGCCCGCTACGTGGGGCCTTAGCCTAATTCAGGAAAAAAGCTAACAAGTGAATGAAAGTAAATATGCAACAAACTATACATCTAATTAATTATACAATAACAATAATAGTATAATATATTTTAAAATAATGAATCATTCTATTTTGGACTTGGTAACTTTTTTTTATGATTCCACCCAAAACTGGCCTTGACTTCAACTCTGCAAATCCGACTCCAACTTCACAGCCCTGGTAGAAAGTGTTTTCATAGTGGGAAAATTCTGCACGGATATTGAAACCATATTTGTGTTACAATTTTGTTTCCAATTTGTAAGATTAGATGGTGTAAGTTCCAAAGTTTTTTTTCCACTATGAAAATATCCACCCATAAAGTGAATGTCCACCTTTTACGTTCCACGTTGTTTGTAGATCCAAGCACTGGGACAGAGGGACATTTAGAAGTTGATATCTGTTTTTTTTTCTCTGTTTTGTTTTATAGACTTATCTACTCCCCAGCAAATTTTATAAAATGTAAAAAAAAAATCCCTTTGAAATGAATCAACACTGAATAAAAACAAAACTATGTTCAATAGTGACTATTCACTTTTCAGGATTGCTTTCACGATTTGCATTTACTGGTCATTGTTTTATCATTTTCGGGGGAGGGGATGCTCTTTACCGATTTCTTTTTTGGGGAGTGATGAGACTGATTTAATAAGTACATGATTTTTGTAACGATCGTATCATATGACCTCTCTGCCCCTTTTGTGGCTGGTGGAGAAGCTGTTAGAATCCCCTGGTGAGTATATCGTCAATCAATACGCATTGCTAATATACTGCCTGTGACTGACATTACATCATTGTGATAATATCTCTACACCGCACTGCACTTGTAATTTCAGTTATTGAAGGTAAAATATCATTTGGAACAGAAACAATAACCCACGGCTCACATTGGGTTTCAATCTTCAGAAGCAGGCGAGGACGTACATTGTACTGCAACTGGTGCAGCTGCTTGTAGGCGATATAACAGTTTAGCTTTATTATCTTACATAATGCATCATTGTGGTGGCTTCTGGCGGAAGACAAAAATGAGATTGTCAAGAATGATATGAGTAGAAACCTTTGAAGGAAGGTTTATGTTCCATTACACAAAAATAACACAAAAGACCCATTCTTTGTGATACACTTTGCTTTAATACAGTATCTGTTTAGTACTATATGTGCTATACTATGCACAGCATTGCCCACAACATAATTACACACAAAACTGTAGACTCGGAGTTATGGAGTTGGGGCAAATTTTCGGTGAAGAAAAATCTTTCCGACTCTGGCTTGAAAATAAAATCATTTTATATTTAATAATATTATACAATTATTAACATTGTGTAATTAATTAAACACATATTGTGTGGCATATTTACTTTCATACAAATTCAGTCACTAGCTTCAGAATCAGACTCAGGCGGTGGAAAATAGAGGAGTCGGACTTGGTGGTCTGGCCTATCAACTCCATAGCCCTGGTTACACATGTGCTCAATGATCCAAAAGTTCTTAAAGGAATTAATCACTGTGAACTAAACTGTTAAATATGGACAACCAACTGTCCAATATGGTCACTGACTTCAGTGGGTGGAGTGTAAGAGCTTATTCATAAAGCAGGCTGTGTGCATGGAGCCTGTACAGAAGTGCTGCCTCAGTGTGCTGCCATACATCCTATATGGGTTGCTGTATAGAAGGAGATAGTCATTTCGTCTAGATGGTAATTTATTTTTTCCTGACTAATTTTTGCAGAATCTGACAGAAAATCATTGAAATCAGAGGTAATTGTGTGTTCTTTAAGTCCTTAATTTAACCCCTTCCTGATCTGCCATTCCTGTATGGCCAATATTGGGACTGTAACCATGGCGCCTGCTTAGGAGCTGAGCAGGTGCCATAGTGGATCTCCGCTGTTTTACAAGGCAATATACCCAATCTGATTGCAGGTATTTTTCTCTTCAGATGCCTCTGACAAATGTGACCAAAGCATCTGAGGAGTGTCAATGCACTGGCACCACCAGGATGAATAGAGTCAACATTCCCAGGAGCGAGATGTAGGGGCGACAATCTGTTACCATGATAGCCAGGACCCTATTGAAGGATCTCAGGCTTGTCATTACTGTGCTTCTATTACACACTACCATAGGGAGCCTGCAATAGAAGGCAATGGATTTTACAATTTACTGTAATTTATTAATATTACAGAATAATGTATGTGTGATCAGACCCTTTAGGTTTCAAGTCCTCTAGGGGGCCTAAAAACAAAATAAAAAAAAAGCAGAGAAAATTATAAAAAAATATAACATTTCAAAATCACCCTTATTTCCTTAGATCACATCTAAAAATAAACAAAAACAAGCATGAGCACATTACGTATCTCTGTGTCTGAAAATGCCTGAACTATAAGCATCTAAAATATTTAGCCCATACAGTGAGAGCCCTCGTGGGAAAAGAATTCCAAATAGCTGAACTTTCGTTACTTTTGCTATTTCGCCTCCCCCCCACCCCCCCAAAAAAAAAGTAATAAAAAAATTATCAAAATGTTAGACTGTTCCCAAAAAATGGTATGAATAAAAACTACAACTGCTCCCAAAAATTATGTCTTTTATTTTTCAAGCTTTGGATTATTTTCAAAGTTTTGGATTTTTTACAGATATTGAAACAAACCAAAAAGTATATAAATTCTCTATATTATTGTACCGTTCTGCAGAATATAGGTTACCTGTCATTTTGCTGCACAGTGAACACCATAAAAACAAAACCTATAAGAAAATAGCACAAATGCAGTTTTTTATGTAATTCCACAAACTGTGATATTTTTTGCAGTTTTCCAGTACATGATACAGAATATTAAAGAGGACTTTTCACCAAGTCCAGCTCTTTGCATCATATAATAGATGCTGCTCCAGTGATTTCAGCACTGTTGGAATTTTCTCTAGCCCCTACTGTTCATGAGCAATAGGTGTTGTTATTATGGGTTCCTCATGTGCCATTTAGGCTCTGTATGGTGGAGTGGGCAGTGTCAGGCAGAAGCAGGCAAGGGGTGTGATTCTGATCTCTGACATTGGCTACCATTGATTGAAGCTCTGAATCACACCCCACTGCTTGACACCACCCTCCAGACAGTACAGAGCCTAAGCAGCATACCAGGCACGAAAACTAACTACGATAGCTCAGGAACGGTGGGGGCTAGAAAAAAATGGGGCTGAAAGTAGCTCTCTTCCTATTAACTTAGAGGCTGCCTGGAACAACTAAGCGGCTCATGGTCTGGGTGTCAGATGACCCCCTACTAATCTGATAATGATGACCTAACCTGAAAATACTGTCAGTGTCAAAAATGGCCCCCAGCCTGGAAAACACCTTTAATATTGTTAATAATAACTGGAAAGGAAACTCCTGACTACAGCTACACAGCTAGAATGTTTACACTGAGTTTCCTAGATGTAAACAAATAGTTAAGAATAAAATTCTTAGTTTGTTTCTTATTTTTTCTTCACCTGATCCAAAACCATTCGACAACAGACACAAATAATATTTGCGCCATCTGTTGGAATTTTTATATTCTGTAGAAATATTTTTATATATATATATATATATATATATATATATATATATATATATATATACATACACATTTTAAATGACTTTTCATTGGTTTTTGATGTTTTCGATAATAAACTACCATTCTGTTGTAGTTAACCAATTGCAGAAGTTCGGGTTAACTCTGCTATATCTGTACATATAGATATATATATCTATCTAGATATATATATATATATCGATACATGGATAGATATATATATATCTATATACAGTGCTGGCCAAAAGTATTGGCACCCCTGCAATTCTGTCAGATAATACTCAATTTATTCCAGAAAATGATTGCAATCACAAATGCTTTGGTAATAATATCTTCATTTATTTTGCTTGCAATGAAAAAACACAAAAGAGAATGAAAAAAAAAGTCAAATCATTGATCATTTTACACAAAACTCCAAAAATGGGCTGGACAAAAGTATTGGCACCCTCAGCCTAATACTTGGTAGCACAACCTTTAGACAAAATAACTGCGAACAACCGCTTCCGGTAACCATCAATGAGTTTCTTACAATGCTCTGCTGGAATTTTAAACCATTCTTCTTTGGCAAATTTCTCCAGGTCCCTGAGATTTGAAGGGTGCCTTCTCCAAACTGCCATTTTGAGATCTCTCCACAGGTGTTCTATGGGATTCAGGTCTGGACTCATTGCTGGCCACTTTAGAAGTCTCCAGTGCTTTCTCGCAAACCATTTTCTAGTGCTTTTTGAAGTGTGTTTTGGGTCATTGTCCTGCTGGAAGACCCATGACCTCTGAGGGAGACCCAGCTTTCTCACACTGGGCCCTACATTATGCTGCAAAATTTGTTGGTAGTCTTCAGACTTCATAATGCCATGCACACGGTCAAGCAGTCCAGTGCCAGAGGCAGCAAAGCAACCCCAAAACATCAGGGAACCTCCGCCATGTTAGACTGTAGTGACCGTGTTCTTTTCTTTGAAAGCCTCTTTTTTTTCCTGTAAACTCTATGTTGATGCCTTTTCCCAAAAAGCTCTACTTTTGTCTCATCTGACCATTCTTCCAAAAAGTTTTTGGCTTTCTCAGGTATGTTTTGGCAAACTCCAGCCTGGCTTTTTTATGTCTCTGGGTCAGAAGTGGGGTCTTCCTGGGTATCCTACCATAGAGTCCCTTTTCATTCAGACGCCGACGGATAGTACGGGTTGACACTGTTGTACCCTCGGACTGCAGGGCAGCTAGAACTTGTTTGGATGTTAGTCGAGGTTCTTTAGCCACCATCCGCACAATCTTTCGTTGAAATCTCTCGTCAATTTTTCTTTTCCGTCCACATCTAGGGAGGTTAGCCACAGTGCCACGGGCTTTAAACTTCTTGATGACACTGCGCACGGTAGACACAGGAACATTCAGGTCTTTGGAGATGGACTTGTAGCCTTGAGATTGCTCATGCTTCCTCTCAATTTTGCTTCTCAAGTCCTCAGACAGTTCTTTGGTCTTCTTTCTTTTCTCCATGCTCAATGTGGTACACACAAGGACACAGGACAGAGGTTGAGTCAACTTTAATCCATTTCAACTGGCTGCAAGTGTGATTTAGTTATTGCCACCACCTGTTATGTGCCACAGGTAAGTAACAGGTGCTGTTAATTACACAAATTAGAGAAGCATCACATGATTTTTCAAAGGGTGCCAATACTTTTGTCCACCCCCTTTTTTATGTTTGGTGTGGAATTATATCCAATTTGGCTTTTTGACAATTCTTTTTGTGGTTTTCCATTGAAGACAAATTAAATGAAGATATTATTACCAAAGCATTTGTGATTGCAATCATTTTCTGGAAGAAATTGAGTATTATCTGACAGAATTGCAGGGGTGCCAATACTTTTGGCCAGCACTGTAGATATATATAGATGTTATATATATATATATATATATATATATATATATATATGTAGCTATATATTAGATAGACCCATATATTTCAACACATCATTACAATACTTTGCAGAAAGGCGTCTTTCTTTATGTTATTTTGTTTTTCCTCATAATCTTAGTTATAAACTGTAGGTATTTTTCAGTCACCGTTGCAGACATAATGTTGTCATGATTTATTTATGCAGTTTTACATTCACGTAGGAAGACACACAGATCCGGGTTGCCATTCTCTGTGGAATATAAGATCTTGGGCCATGAGAAAGGGCAGACTTCTTTCCCTAGTGACGTTTTCCAAACTAAAACAAGTTACTGTCAGTTCTGGATATCTCCACATTTGATCTGTGAGAACATTTCTATTATTATAGTGTTATTTGAATGCTGTCATCATGCGGGGATTACATTTAGGAGGGCCATAGCTGGTTTACTAAGTGGAAGTATCACATGCCATGCTTGTTATCACTTTGCTTCTCTGCTGATGTCTGTTGAACTTTTCCCTGTACTTTTTGGTTAATGTGTTTTTTATGGGTCAGCCAGTCAGTGTGTTATGTATATGTAGTCATCCAATGTGAATTGGCCTCCCTCAGGTTTCCTTATAGTCATTTCACACTGAAATAAAGAAATAAACTAACCAAAATTTCTGTTCCCGTCTCTAGAAAAGCTGGATAAAAAAAACATTTAGGCTGGTGCCGCACAGTATGTGGTCGCTGGTGGTGACCCGCTGCTACAATAGCAGCGCTATGGATGACATTTATACAAATCTCATCTTCATGCTGCAACTTAATCCTGCAGAGCAAATTGAGCTACGCAGCATGTCAGATATTACTGCAGGAAGTTCTGCAACATGTTCACACTGTGTGGCACTGGCCTAGGAGTGTTTACAAATGATAGACAGTTGTATAGAATGTTGAATGTTAAAGAAGTTTGTACAAAGCCACCAAATTGTCATCCCAAATTAAGAAAACAAAAGATTAAAGATGCAAAACTAATACAGAGAAAGTAAATACATATAAAAGTCAGAGAGAGAACTGCTGGAAGCTGTATATAACCCTCTACAATGAGAACAAGATCTTCTTCAGATTCCTGAACAGGACACACAGTGTGCCTTACTTTAATGGCACAAGTAAAGAGCAGTACATGTAGTACATACAGGTGTTTTACTAGTGAACACATGTGCCACAGATCAGCAGTGTATGTGCCATTGAATGTGGTTTCAAGTTGCATTGACTTCATGTTCGAAATATTGTATCTGAAGCTACTGTTACTTACAGGGTAACCAACCTTAAAAACCTTTACATAAGCAATAACACTAGAACAGGTGTATTTATTCTGAGACTAAATTACACAAAGCTGGACTCTATTAATTAATTAAGTGACTTCTGAAGGCAATGGATTGCACTGGATTTTATTTAGGGGTGTCAGAGTACAGGGGGCTGAAGGCTTTTCAGATTTTTATTTGATTAAAATTTTGAAACCCATGTATCATTTTCACTCCGCTTCACAATTATCTGCTACTTTGTGTTGGTCTATCACTTAAAATCTCAATAAAATACATTTAAGTTTGTGGTTATAAGGTGACAAAATGTTAAAAAGTTCAAGGGGTATGAATACTTTTCCAAGCCACTGTATGTGACCAATAAGTGACATATTCTGTTATTTGTAACATTTTCTCCACTGCATGCTCTATCTGTAGTTTGCATTTGTCTCTGAGTTTATGGGTGGAGACTGACTGCCATACACTGGTCACAGTAAGTAGAGGAGAATCTGCTCTTTAACTCTGTGTCACTCAGAATCAGCCCCAGGATCATGCTAGACATATATAGAGAAGTGCTGACCTGTACAGATGTGAATAAAATGATTTGTTTGTGATAGAAAGCTCCTATTGCACTCCAGCAGCACAATAAAATTGTACTGTTAGCTATCTCCTGCTGCTCACTCTCAGAATGTTACTCTGTATGTCTAAGCAGAATGTTACTCTTAAGCAGAATGTTACTCTCTATCTCTAGACAGAATTTTACTCTTGGTCTCTAAGCAGCATGTTACTCTCTATATCTAGGCAGAGTGTTACTCTCTGTCTCTAAGCAGAATGTTTCTCTCTATTTGTAGACAGAATGTTACTCTATATCTCTGGGCAGAATGTTACTCTCTATATCTAGGCAGAATGTTACTCTCTGTCTCTAAGCAGAATGTTACTCTCTATATCTAGGCACAGTGTTACTCTATATCTCTAGGCAGAATGTTACTCTCTATCAGTAGGCAGAATGTTACTCTCTATATCTAGACAGAATGTTACTCTCTGTCTCTAAGCAGAATGTTACTGTCTATATCTAGGCACAGTGTTACTCTATATCTCTAGGCAGAATGTTACTCTCTATATCTAGGCAGAATGTTACTCTCTGTCTCTAAGAAGAATGTTACGTCCATGCCCTGAGATCTCATTAGCAAGAATTGGAGCAAACTATATTGGCCCATATTTACTAATAGTTAAATAATGTAGACCGACAATCTGAAAATCCACCAGATTTCTCAGTGTCTGATGCTGGATGATAAATCTTGTGGGTCTTTAAATTGTCCAGGTTAAGTTAATATCACCTATTAGTTGGATTAGATTGGGCAGCAATTTTGGTGCATTTAAACCTTGACATTTACCATGTGAAACCACACCCATTTTATTTGAAGTCATATCCCTTTTCTGGCTTGTCACAAAAGTATGACCTAAAATTAAATGTGCCAAAAACCAAAGTGCACCAGATTTTGCCGCGTTTCCTGCCAAGGTCAATCTGCAACCACAAAAATCTGCCCAATTGTGCTGTTTGACAAGGGCATTCAAGAAAGTAAAACCTAAAGCCTGCTACTAAAGTCAGGACATGGACATTTATGCTGATGTAGATTTAAGTGCACACAATGTCAGTATGATAAGGTTGAACTGCTAAAACACGGGGCAGAGAGTGTTGGCATGAGGATGCTAAAGTAGAGAAGATGCTGGTATCTTGCCAGTGACTTCAAGAATTGATATCTCTAAGTTAATAAAATAAGTGATGCATTTCACATCTTTTTATATAGTAAAGAGGCTTTTATATCCTGCTTTTATTAGTTCTTCTTTCAGATTCTGTGGGCGCATATAATGGTATGTCGCTTTCACATAGAAGTCTATGGAGAAGTGAGGCTTCCAAACAATGAACCATGGAACTCATCCATATTAAAACACTGAAATAAATGCAGTTACAGAATAACATGTTCATATCAAACAAGCTAAACTTTATATAGTCTGTGCTTCATTTCTGACCCCTCACGTATTTATTGGCATGTGTACTTCTATATTGACTGCATGACAAGAGTATCAGTCATGGTAAGAGATCCTTATTTTTTTAATATATAGGGTTTTCTGGATCTTTACTGCAAACCCGGGAACTTTAGCCCATGTCTGCTAAATATATAAACACTGTCAGTGACCAACACAAAAGACTACAAATCAAAAGCACGGCTGTTATCTCTGCTCAGCAGAAGGTCTTTTAGGCGACTTCTAAAGGAACGGCAGAATAATTTGCAGTTGGTGCTTTGAAGTTTACTGTGCAATGTTATGGACATTTAATGCAGCGAGCCAGTCTTTAAAATAGTCCAAATGCAAAACTGCTTGGAGACAACAACACAAAAGCCTCTTATGTGAACCTTAAATCAAACCACTTGTCTGTTCTCCTGTGCTTGGCAATGAAATTAGAATTAATGTAGCTTTCCTCATGGTTAATCCAATTCTGATTAAAAGTCTTTTAGTAGCTGTTGTTCTGTAGTACAATAATAGGTGTAAAGTTCGTGCCACTTGCAATAACAAAGTGAATAAATTATGCCAGTCGTGGGTTTTGTAAGACGTACGTGAGATGCACTACTAGCTTGTACTATGAAGACAATATCTTATTAGTGTCCATTAGTTTAGTATGTTATGCCTTGAACCTCATTGTACTGTAGACTATTGTACCTATCTAAATACATTATTGGTAAGCTCTTTCTTAAATAGCAGGTACAGCCTGATGTTTTAAGGGGCATTGTGAGAAATTGCCAAGTGCTTACAAACCTGTCAAATTTACTTACTAATTTTTTGCAGCGAGATTAACAGGATTGGATAAGTATAGCTTTCAGTGTTGAGTATGAAGCCTGAGCAAGGCACATAGGACCTACCACTACTATTGTCTGTCCTTGTAAATGCTTCTATTCTCCATGGACTAACAATTGTGGCGCACACATTGCGCCATTCCACTGTTATTACTCTTGAATGTTTATGAATAAATTGATAGCTAGGTGTTTCCACTTGTTAAAAGGTTGTGGTGTGTGCTGATACTGTCAGCACTGGACTGTGTAATAATGTGTAGGAACACACCCCAACTGGAAACACCCAGTTGTCAGTTTATTCAGAAATTTGTTATAAAAATATCAGAGAAATAGCATAATGCATCTAAGATCTGAGGAATGAGGCTCCAGAATTATGCTTTCATGAGAAATAGAAGTATAAACTAAAACAGACTTGTAAGGAAAGGCCACAAGTCCTTGTCTAAGTTTGGAGGAAAAATTCATTCAAACGCAGAGTTCTGAATTATGTAGGCCAAAGTACTGACTTCAACTCTGACTCCTCTATTTTTCCACAATTCAACTCTGACTCCAACTCAGGCTCCTGCTTCGAATTCTTCACAAATGACTGACAACCATGGTCAGACAGAAGCTGCAAAGCTCCTCTAATTCACAAAAAAGCCAGTGATAGAATTCCTATGAAAGGAAATATGTAACAAAATCTGCATCTAATTAGTTATACAATATTAATAATTGTATAATATAATTAACATGATTGAATGATTTTATTTTCACAGCATAGTCAGTGATTTTTTTCTGATTCCAGCTCCACCCAAAACTGGCCCTGATTCCGACTCCAAAGCCCTAAAACGTCTGCAAATGATGTACTGTATATATGACAGTAATTAAAATTATGCAGTGATGTTCTGTTAATCTGGTACCCAATGGTCCAGAATTCCTACTAATCCAACACGCAGCCTAAAAAGTCACATGATAAGATATCAGCAGTGATAAAATAGGGATAGCAGATCTGTGGTAACTTGTCAGCGGCTGTGATGGTGTAGGATCAGTGTCAGGGCATGCAGTGCCTAAGGTAGGGATCAGCGGGGAGCCTTTTTCTCTTTGGAAGCCCATTTCTGTTCAAAGAGCAGTTTCAGGCATAGATGATCACTAAGAACAGACTCCTCCGCTTTTCTATGGGTGTTTTTTTTTTTCTAAAGAAATCTGATTAGTCAGGAAATAAAAAGGAGTGACTTTGTAATATAAACCCTTCTGTCATTGTGCTCCATTTGCATCTCTAGAAGTGCAGCCAGCATTGTAAACAATAGATGTTTTTATTCTGGTGCCATGGCTGCATTCAGTGACGTGTATAAATCTCTGCTGCTATTGCTTTTTATTTATATACATAGATAAATACTTGTCTTTAAATGTAACCTGTGCCTCTATATTGCTAAAATAAAATCTACACAGTCTTGCAATTCAGGAGTGTGGGAAAGCTGGGTGATAAAGGTTCTAACACCAGTCATTATTGGTTGAAAGATAATGATCTGATTGTTGAGGCCCCAGCGATCACAGCACCACACTATTCTACTCTATGAAACTGATGGAGACGGCAGAGTTTAGCACTCTGTGGGGGAAATGCATTATCCCTTTTATGTCTGATCTGGTATAAATAGGTGATAATGTGGCGCACATTTGGCGCAAGGCCCTTTCTTACGCAAATGTGCGACACATTCCGTGCCTCACTCGCCACTTGTGCAAATATGGATGAGTCAGGGCAGAGATCAGTCCTGGGCAGGGACACCTTGGCCCAATATATTGATTATAACTCCTGGTGTGAGTTATACATTAAATCTACGCCAGTTCCTAAACCTCTTGATAAATCAGGTATCCCTTGCACCTGTCCAGCCCTTTATTAAGGCTGCTGAATAAAATGGTGGTCTTAATAAATCTGCCCCATAAGTCTCTTAGAAGTGAATTCAGCAGTGGTCATACTTGTGCACTACCACTCTATGCATATTCACTCCCATTGTTCATTGCAGCAGGTAGCTGATCACAGCAGTTAACTAATCGATGTCCAACTCCTGAGAGGATGTACCCGCTGCAGGGACGTGTAGTATTACAAAGCAATTTAGATGAGCATCTCAAGTCAGCCAGGGTGAGAGCCACTTCTTGTTTGCAGCTTTCCTGTCTGGCTATGCTGTAATAGGACATGTATACAAAGGTTGTCATGGTGGGACAACCCAATAGCAGTCAGCTATGAGTAGTGCTTGTAGGATATAAAATACCTTCAAAATAAAACATCCAATTTAGCATGCCACATATTTAATACAGGTGGACAGTCAGTGCCCAGACAGACTTCTTTGGGCACTGACTACTACAACCTCTGAGTTGGGTACGTCATAACTCACTGGTGTGGATGAGACCTTAGGTGGAAGTGTTCTATGGTGGCACAAATCACAGCAGGGCCTCCATTATGTAAAGACAAATGTCACCCTGTTTATTAATAGATCTGTAAATTTTGCAGACAGGAGGCATTCAGCATGTCCTAGATCTTTTTTCATGCAGTGTAGGTTGTTATGTTGCTTCCCCTTCCTCCACTTGTGTTTGCTACAAGCTGGCATGAAGAATGAGTATCATTGAAAAGCTGTAATTGAACTTAAAGAGAAGCTCTGTGAATAAGTACAGCCATTATCTCCACACTATTTAATGATATCCCGCCCAGGTAAAATGCCACTGTTCCAATATCTGCTGGATAAGGTTGCACTTTTTTAATTATAAGAGCTGAGAGTTTTTCTCCTAAATACCAGGGAAATGTTTCGCCGCCGTCAGGAGTATTTCTAGGATAACCTTTGCTGCGTCTGACACCCTGTTTATAGATTCAGGTTGAATTAACTTTAAAACTGCTTCATAGTCCATGAATCTCAATCCACCAATTACATGCCGAGGAGTCAGGTACCTGATGTAGTCTGTGTCACCTCCACAAATCGTCTCATTCCCTTAATCACTGAAAAGGTCAATACCAAACCGATGTGATTAGAGCTTCTCTATGTAAAGCAAAGCAATATATTTACCTTGTATGACTGGCATCACAATGTGAACCTTCAGTAATAAGAATGCAGTGGTCTTTGCTTCGGACCTGCAAAATCCTTCTTTTCTACTCTAGTCAACCCTACCTTCTCCTGCCAGAAGGGGGCGTATGCCAGGCAGAGTCGACAAGGACAGGGAGCCATGGCACAGAGGGGCACTATTATGCTGATATAGAAGGCACGTGTGTTACAGTGTGGAGACAAAGGGAGCACATTGATGTATGACTACCTTTTTCTAAAACAGACGTATATATTATAGGGTACACAGATCAATCTAAAAAATGATAGATTATCTGGATTTTATTGATAAATATGTAGAGAAGTGGCACAGATGATACATGATCACGTGTGAGAGAAATAGGTGTACCAACCCTTGCATAGACTGCTAGTGAATAGTAGTGCCATGCAACTCCACTGTTATGCCAAGAGTGCTGGCACTTTCTCTTTTTTTTTTATTATATAGGTAGCCCATTTGTATGAAAATAAGGCTTTAGGCTAGGGCTACGCAGGCCGATCACACTGCAGCATTTCTGCAGGAAAATTCTGTAGCATGTTCTGCCCGCCAACCTGGCAGAAACCATCCAAAAATCAGGCCTCCCCAAGGCTTTAGAACCTTTGTGTTGTAAATCCGCCAGTTAGATATCTGTAGCAATAATTTATGTGCTGTAGGTTTAAACCCAGGTAAAACAGGTCACTTTAGTAAAATCTCATCCACTATTCTACTAAATATTAGCCACTAGCAAGTATATAGCGACTAACCCACTGTGCAAATGTCTAAAGCGTTCCCATCCTTAAAAAGGCTTTCCCATGTTAGCAACTTATCCCCTATCTTGTAGTTCGGTGTGGGTCTGACCACTGGGACACCCCCCGATCACAAGGACATGGGTGTTTTGCTCCCTGTTCTGAATGGAGCAGGGGTTGGAAAGGCGTGCCCCTGCTCCATTCATTTCAATGGGGCTGTCAGAGATAGGCTAAGCACTGCTGCAGCTCTTGTACATTTTGATCAGGCTTTTATGAGACCCTTATTCTTTATGCTACAGTAAGAGCTTGTTCATTTATTAATGGTGACACAGAAATCTGTTTTACATGAGAGTGAATGAGGCATTGTCCTCTGTCTGTAGTAGTAATGTCACTAGATAGGAATATGATTTAGTAATATCTTACTATAACACACATTCAAGCTCTACAGAAAGTCTTATAATATAAATTACACTTTTCTGATAAAACATTATTAGGAGAAATATTACATTTAGATTTAGAGCTTGTCCAATAAAAACTTATAGAGCTGAGGGGAATTTTTACTATAGTGCCCCTGCAAGTAGCAATAAGACTGTCTCAGGAACAGATATCAATAGCATGGGGCTTTTAGAATGACCAAAATATGGACCCCTCGATTTCAAAATGTCTCCTTGGTTTACCTGACGAAAACTAATTACAGAGTCACATTAGCATGGGTTACCTATATGAAACCCTCTTGTGATGTCACAGCATGTACCTGATAGGAATGCAGTGGTGAGTCCACTGCAGCTTACAAGACTGAAACCCACTTATGATGTCACAGTAATGTAGCTAGACAAGGCATACTTTTTATGTCACAGTAACCTAGCAGAATAAATGCAATTGTGACATCACAGCAGTTTACCTGAGGGAAACACACTTGTGATGTCACAGTTTACCAGCATAAACCCACATGTGATGTCATTACCGGATGGAAACACCATAGCTTGTAGAGTCATAGTCTGGACTAGTTTTGGGGGAAGTCGGGCTTGGAAAAAGTTAATAAAATAATTAATTATTTTGAAATATATCAAGCAATTGTGGATATTGTATAATTCGATGCATAGCTCTTTACATATTTACTTTCTTAAGAATTCAATTAATAGTCTTTTACTGAATTAGAGGAGCTTTACTGCTTCTGAGTGACAATGGATAAAGCCATTCATTAAGAAGTTGGGCTGTGGGGAAAAACAGTCAGATCATTGGTTTGACTTACCTACTTCACAGTCCTAGAAAACACGCTGGTGATATCACAAGAGTTCAGCTGACTGAAAATCACTTGTCATGTCGTAGCTTACCTGATGGAACACATTTAAGATGTCATAGTAATATATCTGAGAGAAAGATTATTATGATGTCATAGTAGTTTACCTGAATAAAACCCACAATTGATGTCACAGCAGCTTACCAAATGGAAACCCAATGATGTCACAGCTGTTTGCTTGTGATAGTATAGTTCATCAGACAGAAACGCCCTTGTGATATAACAGTGCCTTACTTAGTATCAGAAGCCCAAAACAGAGTGCAAGAACAGTATATGAGCCTCATGGTTTCAAGCTGTTATTTTGATGACAATTCATGGCTGGTCAGAAATCCCTCACTGCTGTACTAATTCACTAGTAATTATGAGCATAAAACAACAATTCCTCTTATATAATGCTCTTATAAACAGTAGGATCCAATATTATTTTATTTTTGAGTGGGGCTCCAAGCCTGCAGGACCCCTGTGCAGCTGCACATGTGCTATATGTGTTGTTTTTCTCGTAGACCTTGAACAGTCCTACGGCTATAGAGAATATATCAAGTTATACAGTCATATGAAAAGTTTGGGCCCCCTTAAACTTAACTTTTTTTGTTCTAATATTTGGGGTGTGCGCCCCCCTCTTACGCATTCTACATCCCCCCCCCCCCCTCCCCCCCCCCCCCCCTATATGATACTGGGGAATGGTTGTTTATACTGGTCCCTAATGTATATGTTAAAGTATCTACAGAAGTGGCGTTTAGCTGTATGGATGTGACTATATTAAATAGTACTTAATAATAGCCAATAACTGAAAACTACACCACATCTCCATTAGGTTTTAAAATCCCTTGAGGAAGGATCCAAGAAAATAGATGGCCAGAGGATGAGGAGGGTTCAGTATACTTCTCTGCTGTGAGGGTAATTGGTTGGAGATTGTTCGCAGTGACACATAAAAGGAACATCTTTTTAAGACCAGTTTCGCACACAGAATTTTTGCTGTGTTTCATGGACATTTTTAGACTAAAATGCTGCAGCCAGACTTATAAGTATATAGGAAAATATAAAAATTTCCATATGCACAACTTTGATTTGTAGTATTTTAGTATAATTTTCTAATTCTATCTTTTTTCGTCAAAAAAAACTGTGGGTATGGCATTTTTGTCCAAACAATTTTCTCCATAGGCTTTTCAATAAAACTTAAAACAAAAACAGTAAAACATGGCACAAAATAAAAGACTTGTGAAAAATTCATGTAAAAAAGAAGACACCATAAAACACTTCAAACTGTGCCATAAATCACAACAAAAATTGTGATTGAGGCCAAATTGAAATATCATGTACTTTGTGAAAAGAAGTTTCTTTATGGTTTACACAAGGTTGAGAGCATCTCTTTAAGCAGAAGCAGTTCTATGTATT
Organism: Leptodactylus fallax; assembly: GCA_947044405.1. Lineage (NCBI taxonomy): Eukaryota > Metazoa > Chordata > Amphibia > Anura > Leptodactylidae > Leptodactylus > Leptodactylus fallax. The sequence goes on from CAMRHE010000469.1 coordinate 1,187,780, forward strand.
AAAAACTCCAGATTAGGGAAACGTGGATGAAAACCATGCAAGAATACCTGGACATAGGCGGCTGTGGTGTCACTTTGTATAATATCACTAGCTTTCCCAATGGATACAAAAGAGGAGATTTATGAGGACTGGCGTTTTCAATGCTAGTCTTCGTTAACTCTATCACCAGCAGGTTTCTGGAATTATTGATAATAAATCTGGTGGGAGTGATGCTTCTCCCCCCTCCCTGCACCTTTTTGCCACATACCACTTTTGGCAAAATGCCAAGGGTGACGGAAAAAAAGATTTTTTGCACAAAAACCCATTTTTCACAAAAAGTTTCCTACTTTTTGTGCCTTGTAAGCCAGATAGCTGTCATATAAGGCATAATAAATGTGCCCCATTGAGTCTTTACAAGACATTATGGGGGGCGTTTTATCAAAAGTAGTACAAAGGAAAAGTGGAGCAGTTGTCCATAGAAACCAATCAGTTGGGTCCTGATAGGTTGTTATGTGTAACTACTGCCCTTTCCACTTGAACCGGTTTCCATGAATCTCCCCAATTGTTAATTATTTTAAAGTACATTTTATTATAGATTTTGGATTCCTGAGCTTCAGGTCTGCTCGGGGTGACATTTTAAAGATTAATGTGGAAAATATGCGACAGTGTGCATTTTAATAAAGATGGAGTTGTTTCATCTTAGACTGCAGACGCTGCACGGCATGCTGTGACAGGAAACCATGTTGCTTGGCTATATTTTCACTCGGCTTGAGATGGAACTTAGTCCCTAGAAGCTGCAGTCAGCAACATCTATTGGAGAGTCGCAGCTTTTACATCCAAACTTTCATCTACGGTCAGGCTAATAATTTCAGACATGAATCAAAACACAGGCTGCATAGTGGTTGAACAAAATGTGGCCATATATAGTTATGTATGCAATGTTTTTTTTCCACCCTTGAATTTACAAAAACACAGCAAGGGATATGTCATGTTGCAGTTTTAAGAAAATGCAGTATGCCCTGATAAGTGTGTGGTTATTTGGCAGCATTGTGTGAACAAGATTTTCTACAATTTCATTCACAGAAATGTACTAGGAAACTAATACTGGTGTATGTACTCTTAAAGTGTTACTTCAATTATTAAACACCTTTTCATTAACGAATAGTACAGGTCAGTATAACAAACTTTCTAATATATCTTAGTAAGGAAAAATGCTTCTTTCTCCATTTATCAGACTGCGTTTCTCCCTCGTCCTGAAGTCAGTTTAGCATTACTACTAAAACCTGCAAAAAGAGAGTGGATATGGACTGCAGAGCCTCAAACACAGACTGCATTACTTCTAATATAGAAGTTTATAAAGAGTGGAGGGAGAGAGAAACACAGTGATAAGAGACTGAGTGAAAGACGGGGGAGGAAAACACTCTGATAAACAGAGAAAGGAGCAATTTTCTTTAAGTAGATATATTACAAAGTTTTATATGTTCACTTGTATTATTCATATATGAAAAGCTGTTTTGTAATTGGAGGTATGCTTTAAGGTGCAGCATCAAGAGACTACTGAATATCTACTGCAAAAGAAAGGCCTTAAAGCTCCATGTGTGACCTAACTGCAATTGTATTATTGTGACTAAATCTGTCCCCGTATATTACAACGAGGAATACATCTGCTTGATTCTCTAAGCAGAAACCTATAGTACTCTTTATGTAAGAGTACCATTCACAGCTCTCCATCTCATTTTGAATGATTATACCAAAACTAAGATATTTTTTTTTTCTGAGGTTGGGATAAAATGATGTAAAATATTTAAATATGCAGAATATCTGATGAAAATTACCCTGCACTGATTGTCCTTCACGGATGTAAGAGCAAATCTGGAAGTTTGATGACAACTCAGATTTTATTACATGAATTTCCAGTCTTCTAGGACTGGCCCATTCCCTGGTGCACTAAGAATAAAATATCCTAACTTAAAGGGTGTCTGCCAGCAGTAAATTGGATATAAGTCTATACATAGAACTTTGTAGAAGTGATTCTACAGTTTCCAAATATGCCTTTGTTACTCAGCTTTGCAGACCTATTTTCATGTAAAGTGTTGTCACATGGTGTTTTGGGGTGTGTCTTAGCTTGCCTGGGCTTTGGTCTCAGCTCTAGATTCCCAGGCAAAGCACTTTTATATTCATTTCATATAAATAAAACTGCGATTTTCATGAAAATGGGGCTTCCTAGCTGAATAATAGAGTCATATTTGGACTGAATCCATTCTACTCAATGGAGCTGCGCCTGGACTAGAGGGAAATTGGTGATGGAGCTGCAGTGGCTGCATTGGAGACAGCGCTCACACAATTTCAGCACCCCAATATGCTCTGTAGAGGTAAATTTTGAAGCTTTAGGGGGCATGCTTTTAACAATAAAGCTTATCCAGTGTCGGGAATGCACAGGTAAACGTTGTTATTCCCAGATAACCCATTTAAGGTTTATATAATCTGTAGATCATACAGTGTATATGGAATTGTCTACATTTTGGACTTTGAATTAACAGTTACAGCAAAAAATAAGTGTACACTGATTTGTTTTTGATACTGACGCTGCACCCATGATGTCCCTGATGACTAGTCACCAGTGACTAGTCCACTTGACCCCTGAGACCAGTGACGAACTGGAGTTGTCATGTGGAATAGTCAGGGACTCCTGGTGAGGAGCTGCAGAGCGATTAGCATTGGAACTGCAGGGGATAGAACTGATAAATAAACCTTGTTTTCTTATTTTAGAAAATTCCCTGTCTTTAGCTACATTTTTAGGGCTTTAGAAATCCTTTAAAGGGCTGTACATGGTTTAAAACATAGCTACTTTCTCACTAACGCAGTGGTGTCTGATGTTGCAGCTCAGCACGATTAACTTCAATGCAGCTGGACTGCAATACCATACACAACTCATGGACAAGTATGGCACTGTTTCTGAAAGAAGGCAGCCATGTTTTTCTAATACCATAAAACCCATCTAAAGGGTTGTGGCAGCAGAACGGCATGGACTTTTCCTAGTCTTGTTAAAAATTCAGCTCAGCTGTTCTTTTTTTCTGACACAGCAGAATGCCAACACATATTGAGCAGCTCCAATATGGGTTGTCATGTAAAGTTTTGCTCTCTGAGCACCAATTCTGTAGAAATCTGAGGTTGAGAGTTCAGCACTGTATAACTAAGCTGTCTGGTTATTCATACAGCTGAGTGGCATATTGATGGTCTCCCAAATTTCGCAGAAGCAACTTAAAAGCGCTGTCTAGTTCCAGCAACTGTTATTGTTTGTAGAATGAAAAGTTCTACAATTTACCAATATACTTCCTGTATCAATTCCCCACAGTCTTCTAGATCTCTGTTTGCTGTGATTTATTGATTGTTTCTAGTGGATAAAAGTCCATGGTCATGTGATATACAGTCTGGTCATGAGAAGGACACACAGGTGCACGGCTCGTTACAGCACAGTAATCAGAGCTCTGTCTGGTAACGAGCTGTGCACCTGAGTCCATCACATGACCACGGACTGTATATCACATGACCATGAACTGTATATCACATGACCATGGACTGATTTTTATCAGTAAACAAAAAAACTGGTGCACTGTGGCATGGCCACATCTACCGGGACACCCATTTTCATCTGTAATTGCTGTACATCAGGAATTGTCAATCTTTTTTTATTTTAGGGGACAAGCCTGGACGTCAAACACAGTTTAAGGTTACGTTCACATAATTTTTCCAAATTTTCTGTAAATAGCATAATAAGGTCACGTTCACATCTGTGTCAGAGTCTCTGTTCAAAGTCTCCAGAGTCTTTTTTGGACACCCAACGGACCCCATTATAGACAATGCAACAGACCAGAAGAACAGAAACTCCAGTTCAGGTGTAAACATAGCGTAAAAGGAGTTCTCTGGCAGGCAGGGCCACACCCTGGGCACTTCCAACAGCTCATTTGCATACAACGCATGCTCAGTATTCACTAATGGTAGTTTAGATGTGATTTTGGAGGTGGTAGACTCCAGATTTTCCAGATTTTTCAAATATTGCAGATTAGGGCAACACATTCTCCAACAAAACTGACTGTAAAAATTCTCTCTCATGGTATTGCCATTGAAATTAGGATAAATTTAGTTGAAAAACCACAATTTTATAATCTGTGTTCCGACATCATAAATACTTGGCAATAAAAATGAACCCAAAATTAAATATAGTTTGGTAAAAAGAAAAAAGAAAAGAACAAGACTGGTGTCAAGCCTCAGCACACAACAGATGTCTTCTCCCTTAGATTTTATATAGACACCAGATCTCACTGGGCAATTTATTATTTTCCAGCGCTGAAGCAGCTGTGGATTATTGTAATTATGGATTTAATATATCCCTGTCAGCATTCTGTGCATACTAATTCACACTTTACATGTCCCAGTAGAGTGTCTTAAATTTTTTATGATTATTTGATTTCTTTTTAACAACTAATTTAAGAAGAGACCATTGCTTTGTTTTTTGTGTGTCATTAGCTAATGAAGAGAAGTCGCTCATCGTCTCCATTAATCATGTGCTGGAATAGGAACAAACCAATAGTAGCTAACCAAACCATGCCTGAAAATGGGTACAGGCCCAAATGCAATACAATAACCAGTCACAAAAGGAAAAACAGAATTGTGGAAAGAACAGGAGTTAGGTAGGTACAGGCATGCAGCACTGCACTGGGTTTAACAGAGACAAGTATGTGGTAGAGTAGGGTGTGATGCAGAAGAGTCATACAATATAAGTCAAATCAGAAAGTCACAATACTAGACAACAGGACACAACAAGCCTAGCTAGAGAAGTAACACCTAAAACTGGCAATGAGGTCATTCTGTTGCCATTGTGAATACAGTCTGGGAAATGCATCAGTCTTAATTCCTCTGCTGGTGTGACATGCACCAGAATTAATAATGCTGCCACAATTTGGGAGGTCCTATGCACCATAAATGAAATCTACGCCAGTCTGGGGCTGGAGTAGATTTCAGGTATAACATTCTTCATTTTACACGCACACGTTATAGTAAATGTATCGCCTCTGTCCAACCCGCCTTGATTCTCTCTCCGCTTCACCAACTGTTTGAAAAAGTGGGGTGGAGCTGGGATAAAGTAGTAGATCTTTGGCGCACTTTTACTGTAAGTTGTCTAGTGAGAACACTGTATTTCACTCTGAATGACTTGCATCTCAGCCACATTGTGAGGTCCATTGCGGCAGTGGCTGGCAGCAAGATTAGATAGAACAGGACTACTATGAGATGAGTACATTACAATAGACGTAACAAGTTGCTATATTATGGCCTCCAGCAATGACATTTCAACACAAATCACTGCTGCAGTATTGGCCTCACTAGTTGTAGTAGTCACATAACCTTGTCTAAGCATCATTACTGGAGGCTAGAATAAAGAGACTAGCCGGGCTGGCAGCGGCAAAGTAATGGGTTCCAGAAGGTGAATATGACCTAGTTTGTTATTTTACAGCATGCTTTAGCTTTTTGCAAACAATTTTTATGGACTAGACAACCCCTTTAAAAGAACTTCGCCTGAAAATATTATCTGTGAATTTTTCTCCAGCTGGTCATATCATGTTTTATTGAACAGGAAGCCATGTAAAATCTTAGATCTTCTCAGATAATCACGCCTAACTATTAATAGTTCTTGAATATTTCAGTTACCGAAAACAGCTCCAGCAGGAACATAACTACTGTAACCCACCACTGAACTTGGAATAGGCTGTTAAAATGACGGCTGCAAAGTAACAACACATTAATTATTTTATCTTAAATATAAAAGTGTGTTCTCTCAAGTACCCATGTATGAATGTAAACCTCCAGATTTCCAATTAAAGGCTTAAAGGTCTGTTTATTACAATATGTAATTTTCTGTGTAAAGCCCATTCTTTGCTTTATGATGTGCTTACTGTGCTTTGTATATCTGTCATGCTGAGATTTTTAAAGCTGAAAAAAGGACATTGTAACATATTGAAAAAAAATATCTCAACCTGCATTGTGAAGTTAGATTATAATATATTTAATAAAAAAAAATACACACAAAGGCATAGGCACAAAGTTCTCCCATGGACTATGCCCACTGTAAGTGGCACAGCTTTTTCTTTTTCATTAAACCATTGATAACCTATTAACTTTGTTAAAGACCTGTTTATACATATGTATAATAAGTGTATTCATCTTACATTAGTCTGAACAGTCCTTTGTAGTTTTTCCCAACTAAAGCTTACCATACACATTAAATGTTTAACGGATGAACCTGACAATTTCAGTACAACATGTCGGCCATCTAATGTGTATGGTGGTGGCCTGATTATCCCTTGACAGAAGATATGGGGGAAAATAAAGCACCCAACTGTCCAATCATTTTGTGCTCAGGGAGATTGACTTTGACAGAAACAACTGTGGCAGCAGCTCCCTCTCCTTTCCCTGTTCAACACATGTATCACTCACTTCATTCGAATGTGCATTTGTACAGTGGGGAAAAAAGTATTTAGTCAGCCACCAATTGTGCAAGTTCTCCCACTTAAAAAGATGAGAGAGGCCTATAATTGTCATCATAGGTAGACCTCAACTATGAGAGACAAAATGAGAAAACAAATCCATGAGAAAACATTGTCTGATTTTTTAAAGAATTTATTTGCTAATTAATGTGGAAAATAAGTATTTGGTCACCTACAAACAAGCAAGATTATTGGCTTTCTGTAACTTCTTTAAGAGGCTCATCTGTTCTCCACTCATTACCTGTAGTAATAGCACCTGTTTGAAATTGTTATTAGTATAATAGACACCTGTCCACAACCTCAAACAGTCACACTCCAAACTCCACTATGGTGAAGACCAAAGAGCTGTGGAAGGACACCAGAAACAAAATTGTAGACCTGCACCAGGCTGAGAAGACTGAATCTGCAATAGGCAAGCAGCTTGGTGTGAAGAAATCAACTGTGGGAGCAATAATTAGTAAATGGAACGCAAGATCTCACCCCATGGGGTCAAAATGATCACAAGAATGGTGAGCAAAAATCCCAGAACCACACGGGGGGACCTAGTCAATGACCTGCAGAAAACTGGGACTAACGTAACAAAGGCTACCGTCAGTAACACACTACGCCGCCAGGGACTCAGATTCTGCAGTGCCAGACTTGTCCCCCTGCTTAAGCCAGTACATATCCAGGCCCATCTGAAGTTTGCTAGAGAGCATTTCAATGTTCCAGAAGAGTATTGGGAGAATGTCATATGGTCAGATGAAACCAAAGTACAACTGTTTGGTAGAAACACAACTCGTCGTGTTTGGAGGAAAGTGAATTCTGAGTGGCATCCAAAGAACACCATACCTACTGTGAAGCATGGGGGTGGCAACATCATGCTTTGGGGCTGTTTCTCTGCAAAGGGACCAGGACGACTGATCCGTGTACATGAAAGAATGAATGGGGCCATGTATCGTGAGATTTTGAGTGCAAACCTCCTTCCATCAGCAAGGGCATTGAAGATGAAACATGGCTGGGTCTTTCAGCATGACAATGATCCCAAGCACACCGCCAGGGCAACGAAGGAGTGGCTTCGTAAGAAGCATTTCAAGGTCCTGGAGTGACCTAGCCAGTCTAAAGATCTCAACCCCATAGAAAACCTTTGGAGGGAGTTGAAAGTCCGTGTTGCCCAGCGACAGCCCCAAAACATTACTGCTCTAGAGGAGATCTGCATGGAGGAATGGGCCAACATACCAGCAACAGTGTGTGCCAACCTCGTGAAGACTTACAGAAATCGTTTGACCTCTGTCATTGCCAACAAAGGATATATATCAAAGTATTGACCAAATACTTATTTTCCACCATAATTTGCAAATAAATTCTTAAAAAAATCAGACAATGTGATTTTCTAGATATGTTTTCTCATTTTGTCTCTCATAGTTGAGGTCTACCTATCATGTCAATTACAGGCTGGCCTCATCTTTTTAAGTGGGAAAACTTGCACAATTGGTGGATGACTAAATACTTTTTTTCCCCACTGTACATACATACTGAACTGCTCGGTAGTAGACATTGTGCTTTATGTATATATGTTGCATCATGCTCTTATGTATTTGAAACACTTAGCTCTCCAGGGGCGTGTTAGGATGGAAAACGCTAAAATCTTATTAGACTACATTTTTTACGTGATGTTAACAGAAAGATTAGCCTTTGCCAATGCATAAATTATGCTTTAGCCAGATTATTCGTCCTTGTTGTCCTAGATATTCCTTGTTGTGTCTTATCAACTAGAACCACCTGTTTACCGTACATGGGCTATATACTCTTTACTGACTACTCCAAAGCGGGCCAAGGGCTCCTGTCAGGGGATGGATGTTTTCCTTTTATCGTGTTCTTCAATCATTTTCCTTCCCCCAAGAGAAGATAGATGCCAGAGGTGTCTAGTGAAATAATATGCACGTTTAGTCAAGCTGGACATGCATGTTAATGTGGGAATCGAGCCAACAGCTCTTCACTGCCTCTGACTACCTTAGGGTAGAGCAGCCCTTTTGTCAAATGTCATAATTACCATACACCAGATGACATATTACTTCCGAATCAACAACAATATCCAGTGCAGGAATTACAGTATAGTACAACTGTAGTAGATGGCATACATATACCCTACTAGACTGTAAAATTAATACTCCTAATTCCTCTTTAGGTTTCCCTTGGTGCGCAGTAAGTGGTATCCTCTGGTGGGCCTTTCCAGTGATGTGCTTTCTGGCACCTTTTCAAATCACTCCTGTAGGATTCGGCTTCTTCATAGCATGATATGTTGTACATACTGAGACAGCTTCCGAGAAAAATCAATAACTCTGCTAAGAGCTTCCTACAATTTTCCCGCCAAGTGGAGTGGAATTGAAGTATATGTAATGTTTTTTTCAATGTTAGCTGGAAGCATAGATATTAGATAAGTGAGAGTCATGTATTTTATAACACATAGAAAGACCAGTATAAAAAATATATACATATATAATTTATGGTAACAAAAAATAGATCGTGCAGTGGCTCACTGCTTAGCACTGTCACCGTGCCGTATTCAAGTCCAAATATCGATTCTGACCAGAGTCATATTTGCTTATTTCTATGTCCTCGCTGTAGTTTTATTCCAGATATTTTAGTTTTGTTCTAAACTCCAAATAATAATGTACTGTGCACAGTAGTTGGCCTCCACATATAGTCCAAAGCTTCATGTTAACACTGGTAATACCATGAACACTATGACTGAAGTTAGGTGATAATAGTTCGCTCCCCAAACCAGAGCTAGTATCCACAACTTAAAACTAAACTATCACAAACTGAAAAAGGGCATACTAAAAATTTAATTTTAATTGTAATATTAATATATTAGTTATAAAATAACCAACTGGCTGTATCACTAACAACATAAAGGAGTAAACATAAATAGCTGGTAGGACACAGCGCTCCAATATAGACTTATCTTGCCTCAACCCTACAATTCATAGAGTGATAATGATATCTCGGACATGGAGCAGTCCGTCCCTACCAGGGGCAATTGTGAAAGAGCGCTCTACTACCTCTCCCTGCTTGGAGATTCTGTCCCTACATATTTCCATGCAATCACCTCATCAAAGGACCAATTTGGGGGCTTAGTACATGTTATTTCAATTTATTGGGTTGTTTAGGGACAAATGATAGGATAGCAGACAGCTATGCCGCCGGCCCATATGGCTGGTTATATCATGTGTTATCTAATAGTGACCTATACTAAGGATATTTCATCAATATAAAAATTCTCGTAAACCCCTTAAAGTTTATGTGTACCGATATACAACTGTATCAAACTTTTAGTTGTGACATCTATTAAAGGGGTATTCCTATCATAATCCATTAAAGCAAAATGATATAGATGTACATTATCTGGGTGTAGCTCCTGCAGAAAGCCATACAGACGTTGATTGACATCTGGGCTCTGCTGCAGCTGCTGGAATCAGAGAGAAACCACTGGGATCAAAGGGAGGCAGCAGACTTGTTGAGATTATTCCATGGTAGCCTTACGCATAATATTATTGTCAATAAAAAGACCTTTGAGATAACAAATAACATAGATGATCTGATCTCGCTAGTGCATGTTAATTATATCAGCAGGCGCAGGTGGCAGACACTTCTAACACCACAAGGAATCAATACAAGTGGACAGGAAGAATAGAAAGTGATCCATCTGTGTTTTCCCAGACAGGAGCTGTTGGGTCTTCAAGCCCCTTATAGATTGTAAGCATATTTAGCCATCTACTGTCAAATTTACAGTCTGTCATAAGTGTTATAGTCTTGGAAAAAACGTACTCCACAAAATAATGGAAAATACTAATACCCTGTTCCAATCTAATTAACTTCTCATACATTGTGAAGTACTGTAGAGTACTCTAGTCATTTGCTATGTTATTACATAAGGGTAAGCGTTTTATCAGCTGTCATAAAAGGGTCAGTTATCACAGAAGAGTAGAAATATTCACACTTTTGATGTGTGAAATGAATTATTTCTAATTATCAGTCATAATCCCAGTCTCTAATGCAAATCAGAGCAAATTCTAAGTGATCTGTTATTTTAGCTGATTACACAGGATATGATTAGATGTGTAGACAGAGCTCAAGAAGATACAAGGGAACGGGGTAATAAAGACGTATTCACTGTTTAGCTTGTACTCGACTGAACTGGATTGAAGATAGGTTACATCAGCACCTGTAGAAAAGACCAGATATACAGATAAGAGCCATTGGTAGGTGAGATGTAGCGAAGCAGAAATTTTCACCATGGTAATTTATACACTATGCCAAAAGGCCATAATATTTGTCGAATTAGATTAAAACCATACACATTAGAGAGAAGATCCTTTGGAATACTTTGTGAATAATCTCAAACCACTTAGATTGCAATTCAAGCATAGAGCAGGATCCACCATGTGGCCATCTTCTTCTTTTCCAGGGGCCTCCCTGGATTGTACTTGTTTTACAGTATGTCCTACAGCTGCTTTATCAGATTAAGATCTGGAGAAGTTAGAGACCAAGTGAACAACTTTGTCAAAGTAACATCCAAATGAATGACGTGGAATGACAGGTTTTCCACTTGGGCAGATTAAGGTACCATGAGCCCCAGGCTGTTCAGAAAGTGCGCCCACCCCCCTCCATTCATACCAAAGTTACCTGTAACAGAATAATATTCCATATCGGCCCTCCACACAGTATAATGTCCCATAGTGGCCCCTCCACAGAGTATAATGTCCCAGAGTGGACCCTACACTAATAAAATGAACAAAAATAAACTAAATACATAGGGATGACTGAATTTAAATTTTTGGAGTTCTTCACCTGTGAACTACTATTATTAGTAGAGGCCCAAGTGAGGTGAGTAAACATAACAAACAGTGTTACTCGCTTCCTCTGGGGTCCGGCACAGGTCCAGTCCTCTTTGGGCCTCTTCCAGCCTCCTGAATCCTGTGAATCTTCTGAGGTTCACCCAACAAATACTCACTTCCATGCCCCACAAGAGTAATCAACTGTATCAGTATATATTATAATCCGCGCCTGGTTTTCCAACAGAACATTGCCCAGAGCACAACACTGCTTGTGCCAGTTTGCCTTTTTCTCTTAGTACATCATTGCTAGCCCTTCTTCGGGTAAGCAGCACATACACATCCAGCCGTCCATGTGATATAAAAGAAAATGTGATTCTTCAGACCAGGCTACCTTCTGTTGCTCACATGGTGATTTTGGAGGTAGACGGGCACGCTCTGACTGGTATGCAGTTATGCAGTCCCATACCTAGCAAGCTACCATGTTTTGTTTGTTCTCACACCTTGTTCCATAGTCAGCATTAACTTTTTCAGCAATTGTGGTTCAGGAACTTTTCGGTAGGATAGAACCAGAGAGTCTGTGTGGTCTGTGTCTGTAATGGCGAAGACAACAACTGATATAATTTAAATGGTTTCTTCACTTGTCTGCATGTTTCTAAAACTATTTACCTACAGTTGACAGACAACCAGTGTGGAAACTTAATTTGCTTTGGTGGTACACATGGATGATAGCATTAAATCTTACAACAATGGAAAGCTCAAAATAGATTTGTCATAGAAAAATACATATCCAGGTTTGGTCAAGCGGAGCCTGAAGTGCCCTGCCTGGTTACCACCACAGACTGCAGGCAGTCAGTGCTGTGTATCGCAGATATGAAAGACGATGAGGTTTTCTCTGTCACGCTTTGCATACTGGAGTCAGTTGTGGTTCCGCTACAAATGCAACACTTTTTTTTTCTTTCAGTGAATGTTTTCTCATCTTAGGCCATATGTTAAACATGAGCCTGTGAAGCTAATAGAGGATATTGGTATCCACCTGTTATTGTATTTAAAGTCAATATATAATCTCTTGCTGATGTACCTAGGTGTATTAGGGCCCCTACAAATCTGTAATACTAATCAGTCTTCCCCTCGCTAAACTCTCCCCTCTACAATCTGTCCTATATGCAGCAGCCATGCTCACTGTAAACACTACACCAAAGCTTCTAGTCACTGCATTGGTTTACTGTTCACTATGGTATACAATTTAAACGTATCACCCTCATCCACAAAGCTTTCCCTAGTACTGCACCTCCCTACATCTGCTCCTTTATCTCTGTCTAGAATCCGACACATACTCTCTGTACTGCCGGTAGTCTCAGACTAACATCCTCTACAGTCAGAAGCTCCCATTCCCATCTCCAATACTTCTGAGTTGCACCAGTTCTCTGGAATGCACTACCCCAGACAGTCAGATTAGCACTCAACTTCCAGAACTTCATGTGTATCTTAAAAACACATCTGCTCAGACAGGCCTATCACATTTTCTAATCTAACACTTCTACACTTATGCTCCCAAACTAACCCTCCTCTACTCAACCCTCTACATTATACCAGAACATGATACCTTTAAGTATAAACCTATATGCCTAGGCACATTGGATCTGTGTGAAAACGGATACTGGCTAGTGACCACACATACAGCTTTATTTATTTGTGTAATCATATGTCATAAATATGGCTGGACCACTGTATAAGGACTTCTGCTTCTTTTATCACACCATCTTCCTTATAGATTGTAGCCTCTCATGCGCAAGGACCTCCCTCCTGCAGACTTCCTCCACTTTAAATTTATGCTTAAAACCTATAATTCTGCCCTTCACCTAGCCAAACAAGCCTATTTCACCACTCTCATCTCTTCTCTCTCCTGTAACCCTAAAAGGCTATTTGAAACTTTTCATTCCTTACTTACCCCTAAGGTGCAGATGCCATTCACAGACCTTAGCGCAGATGACCTGCCCTCTTATTTCCATGATAAAATTGATAAGATCCGTCAGGAAATAACTGCCCAATCCCCAGGTGGCATTGACCCCCTCACCAGCCGCACTTCAGACTGTTCATTCTCATCTTTTGAACCTGTTATAGAGGAGGAAGTATCTCAGCTACTTTCCTCTTCTCGCCCTACGACCTGCAGTAGTGACCCTTTCCCCTCATACCTTCTCCAGTCTCTGTTGCCTGCTGTCACGACTTATCTTACTAAAATATTTAACCTCTCTCTCTCTTCTGGAATTTTCCCATCCTCTTTCAAACATGCTGTCATAACCCCACTACTGAAGAAATCCTCCCTTGACCCGTCCTGCTAACTATCGACCTGTCTCTAACCTTCCTTTTATCTCCAAGATCTTGGAACGCTTGGTCTATTCTCGTTTAATCCGCTATCTTTCTGCTAACTCTCTTCTTGACCCCTTACAATCTGGTTTCCGCACTCTGCACTCTACTGAAACGGCCCTCACAAAAGTCTCCAATGATCTCCTGACGGCTAAATCCAAAGGTGACTTCTCTCTTCTTATTCTTCTAGATCTCTCAGCAGCATTTGACACTGTTGACCATCAACTCCTTCTCACTATGCTACGCTCTGTCGGCATCACAGACACCGCTCTCTCCTGGTTCTCCTCTTATCTCTCTGACCGCACTTTCTGTGTATCATTTGCGGGCTCTGTTTCTTCCCCCTCTTCCCCTTGTCGTTGGGGTTCCTCAGGGCTCGGTCCTAGGTCCCCTGCTCTTCTCCCTCTACACAGCCCCCATTGGACAAACCATCACTAGATTTGGCTTCCGGTACCATCTTTATGCTGATGACACCCAATTATATACGTCATCCCGTGACATCACCCCTGCACTAATACAAAACACCAGTGACTGTCTCTCTGCTGTCTCAAATATCATGTCTTCGCTCTATCTGAAACTGAATCTCTCAAAGACTGAACTACTGCTGTTTCCACCATCTAACAGATCTGTCCCTGATATCTCCATTGCAGTCTCTGGCCTTACCATAACTCCCAGGCAGTATGCCCGCTGCCTCGGGGTTTTGTTTGACTCAGACCTTTCCTTCATCCCCCATATCCAATCACTCGCACGCTCTTGTCATCTCCACCTCAAAACATCTCCAGAATCCGCCCTTTCCTTACCACAGATACACTAAAGGCACTTATTGTTGCCCTGATTCACTCTCGCCTTGACTATTGTAACTCCTTACTAATCGGTCTTCCCCTTACTAAACTCTCTCCTCTACAATCTATTCTGAATGCGGCGGCCAGGCTCATCTATCAGTCTAGACGCTACAGCGATGCCTCCGGTCTGTGCCGGTCACTACACTGGCTGCCTATTCAATACAGAGTACAATATAAACTTATCACACTCATTCACAAGGCTCTCCATAATGCTGCACCTCCCTACATTTCCTCCCTCATCTCTGTCTATCGCCCAACCCGTACTCTCTGTTCACTCAATGACTTAAGACTAACATCCTCTATTATCAGAACCTCCCACACTCGTATACAAGACTTCTCCCGAGTTGCACCACTTCTCTGGAATGCTCTATCCCAGACTATCAGATTAACCCCTAATTTTCCACAGCTTCAAGCGTAAACTAAAGACATATCTTTTCAGACAGGCCTATCACAACTCCTAATGTAAACCCTTCCGTAGTTAGAATCCCTAAAACGTACCCTCCTCTGTTTATACTGCAACATTACCTCACAGGATATGATGCCGTATCAGACTAACTTTATATGTCCAGGCACCATCTGCATGTTAAAGGACACGACTGGTGACGGCTCATACAGCTTTATATATGTGTAATGACAGTAACCTCTATTACAAAATTGTCTGACCATTGTATAAGCAATGCTACGGCTGTTGCTGCCCCTGCTACCTCTTGTGTCACCCCCTCTACCTCATAGATTGTAAGCTCTTGCGAGCAGGGCCCTCAGTCCCAGTGTGTGAATTGACTATTTCTTTGTAATGTATCTTTTTTGTCAGTAATTGAGCCCTATAAATTGTATAGTGCTGCGGAATATGTTGGCGCTATATAAATAAAATGTATTATTATTATTATTATTATTGTGTGAATTGAATTATTATCCAGTGATGTCTCGTTTTGTCTGTACGTGAAAACTATGATATGTAAAGTGCCTGTGGAATATGATGGTACTATATAAATAAAAATGTATTATAATCATATTATCACTAGTAATTGGTGGGGTCCTACTATACCTCCTCCATGTGCCTCCATATATCCTATTTTATACAGAAGAATACAGAAAAGAAATAGTCATTTGGATGGATTACATATTATGGAGATATTCTTCTATAGAAGCATTGCTTGTATGAATGAATACCTCAGTATCAGAGTGTTGTATAAATGCACCATATGGCAGCACACAGAGCTGTGAGATGCTGTGTCTGGCCATATATTCTCTCTGCAGTGACTGCAGTACTAACCCAGATGCTTTAAACAGCCACGTGTGTCAAGAGTAACCTCCATTGGTCTGATGTGGATAGGCCATAAATATTATCTTGGAAGACCCCTTTAATTTCTTAAATGTCAGACATAGTTATTTATTACTAATTTCCACCTGGCTAGAATGGCAGATCTGTTCCTTGGCATTATCAAGTAATATCTGGTTTGGAAAGCATTCTTGTAAATGATCTTATTTGCCTCCTTTGTGTCAAACCAATATCACATAATTAGCAGACATTGCGATCTTCCTCTGTACATATGCTAATGAGGTGTCAACCTTTATACCTCCTAAATGAGCAGCATTAAAGTCTTTCCTCATACCTCAAGTAACAGCTGGAATAAAGGAATTTGCATCTTGTTTGCAGCTATTTCTGGCAACTTCGTTCTGTACAAATGATTGTGCTGGTTTCCAGTGTTTAGTCTTATTTTATTGTGCACGCTTCTTAAGCAGAATGAGTCATTTTTCATTACAGTAAATTTTAATGGATTCATTAATACAGCTTGTAGCTCCCTGGTCTCAGCACTAAATGTCACTTACAACCTGAGGATAAAATCTGCTGTCAGTATTACCTGACACATTTGTGATACCACCAATTCTTGTTCTTTTTTTATACAATGTCACCACAAATCTAATGCACATTGGTGGCAGCCATGCAGATTTGTGTTATGTTAGCATGGGCTTATAGGAGAATCATTTTATTCATATTTGTAAAGACTATGGGGCATTGTTAGACTGTCTCATGGTAGTTTACAACCCTGAGTTGGTTTAGTTTCCAACAAAAAAATGTGCATATTTAGCACACAGTGTCATATGTTAAAGGGGTTGTCCAGGATATGCAGTTTTACATAAGAAGGCCAGGAAAGGTGAAAAAAAAAAAATCCATACTCACCTGTCCCGGATGTCCCCTGCCACTGTCCAGTACAGCGGCGCCACTGTGCTTCTTCCAGCAGAAGCCCTCAATCGGGATCTCACTTGCATATGTCACCTGTGACGTCCCATGAACTTTCCTTAGGCCTCTGAGGCCGCTGACTGCTGATTGGAGACAGGTATGTTTTTTTTTTTTGTTTATTTGGTTTTTTTTTACCTTCCCCAGCCTCCTTGCATAAAACTGTATATCCTGGACAACCCCTTTAAGCTATGTCTCTTTCACAGCAAACCCTGCCCCTACCTGCTTTACAAAATGTATAAACTGTCAGAAAGTGTCTAATGTGGTGTAAAGCATTAGTCACAGTTTTTTTTATACAAATTTCACCAGACTTTTGGCACATTTTGACTACTAAATCTGCCCCATGCATACCTTTGCAAGCATTTTATTGATCTAATGCATCTAAAATAATGGAGCAACTTATTTGTTTTTCTGTAAAATTATACGTTTTGTGCATGCCTGTGTGTCTCTATGGTAACTGACTACTATAACTACCTCAGTGTAATTCAATCCTGCTGTGTTACTGCCTTCCATACTACTAATTAAACTAGCAAAACTTTATTAGCAGGAATTATGGGACAGATTGAAGAGTGTATAAAAACAGCAGACTACATACAGATTGATTGTAGTCTGTAACCATGGAGACACATAGGTCTGCATAGGAACTGTAACATAATATTGAAAGAAAGTTGTAAGCAAGATTATGTCTTGAAATTTCATTATTACTAATAATGCCTTTAAAGTAAAGTTCCACCCCAAAACTAAAGATGCCTAAGACTTTGTCTTTAAAATTTTATAATTAAATGTTTTTTTACTATAGTTTCAAGCTGTTCATAAACTTTGAACAACATTAAAAATTAAAGCCAGCAGTACTACACATCTTTGATACCATAATGAAGGGTTGGATTAATTCCTGTGTATTGGGAAGAATATCCCAGTAAGTGCCTGGGCTAAAAACCATATACCATAATAGTGCGGCACACTAAAACTTTTCATTTTTGAAGCAAACCTGTCACATTGAACATGGAGTCCAGTCTGCAGGTAGCCTGGTATAGATCAAAAGTAGCTGCACAGATTGATACGGTATATAGGTTCATGGGAAAATGTCCCGTGTCCAGAGTTTTAACGAATTGTCTTGGTTGGTTGCCAATTGATACGACAATGAATGCAGGAACCTTCTATGGTCTGGTACTTGTCAGAAATCCAGCCATGGTTTCCTTATTTTGGCTGCGACAAAAGGCAAGGTCACTACATGTATGAGACGATAATACACACAATAAGGAAATTTGGGTTTCTGACAAGTGACAGACCTTAGATTGTTTCTTCATTCATGGTCATATCCATTGGCAACTGATGAAGACAAAAGATGGTTAGAGGAATCTGTAAAAATCTGCAATTTTTTTAACTACTTATTTGCAAAAATGTTTAATTGTTAATTGTCTGCTCATTTACACCTGATTATGTTCATGGCAAAACATGACAAGTTATACTGAATCTTTTCCTGCAAAACTATATATCAATCTGTTCAGTTCCTCCTGCTCTGTAACATATACCGCCTTCAGATTTTCAATGTGACAGGGTCACAAGATGTTATGATATTTTAGTTTTGTGTATGTGAGGAGTGGGTCCATGTTTTCCATTATCATGTGGTGAATACTGTTTGTTCTCATTCATTGATTACTTGTATTACCTACAGTATTGAGGACGTTCATAAAACGCATTTTATTTTTACAATACAAGAGTTAGCAAATCCTTCTTTTTTTACCATGAGTTCAGTGTCCTAGACTCGCGTCTGCTGCAGATTCCTTTACACATTCTTATACAGAGTTGTGGTGATTTTTAAATATTGTAATTTAATCAGTCACTGACCTAATAAATCTAAATATAAACCCGAGCATGGATTCCGAGTATGCGGGGAACATGCTGTCATTTCTATTTGTCTAGAGGAAATCTCTCATTGCGATTAGAAAGTAATCTAAGCGCATTAAAACCTTTCTTCGTTCAGCAAACACACAGAAGGATTATTCTGTGTCTTATCCTACATATTTTTTATTTCCAAATGAATTAAAGCCATCGACTCAAACATTTGGGAGGCTTAATACCTTAAAATTGTATTTAAAAGTAACAAAGTTTCCTCACCATGGAAAATGCGACTTACTGTTCAGATTAATGTTTTCTTACGTATTTACAGGCATTTAAAAGCATCATGGAAAGGCAGAGACAGATCAGCTCAGCCAATGCAGTGTCACAATACGCTGCCAGGTTTAAAGGGATTGTCCAAGACTTGGTATTGATGGCCTATACACTTTATCAATATCAGATCAGTTTGGGTCTGACACCCAGCACCCCCACCGATCAGCTGTCACTCATCATGCTTCAGGGCCTCCTTTGCCAAGACTGCAGGGGTAAGGTAGGAGGGCAGTTTGTTTACTGCTATCCTGTTTCTTTTATGTATGCCTCTATTACATACTATTAGACTGAATTATTACACCTTAGGGCTGTGTTTCAGATTCTTTGGCCCTAAATATACTACTACTGTGTGGTGCTGTAACCTGGACATATACTGGCCTTTAGATTTTTTATTATGTTGTATGGAGTCATAAGTGGAATTTGGCCTATCAGTTTTGATGCCAGACGTCTCCTTGTGCTGGACAGGGAAAACATTGCATGTAGTGTTTTTCTGTCTGGCTATGGACACCGGACTGGTGCACAAACTGCAAAAAATGTCATCAGTTGTGTCCAGCTGGACACAATTGATATATGTGATCGCAGTCTAAGTAGTTCTACATCTCTTTCTCCAAAAAATAGGTGACATAAAGTATAAACCTGATTTTTTTTTTTTACTTCTTTCATATCTTCATGCAAAATTTAAAGGGGTTTTCTGAATTAAAGATATTGATGACTTATCTTCAGCATATATGATCAGTATCAGATGGGTGTGGGGGCTGACACCCTGCATCTCCTACAATAAGGCTTTCACAAGCAGCTGTTCGTTCTGGAACTGACACAGAGCAGAGCCAGAAGTACAATTTAGTTCCTTGTGTAGTTGTCAAGTTGGTTTCCTGTAATTTAGCTTTCAGAATTATATTGTATGGCCATGCATATTAGATTAAAATTGGGCAAACCCGGCAATTTTTGTGGGACAGTCAGCTGATCTAATGTCTTTGGGGGTGTCCAACTTTCCTCCAACAGATAATCTGGTATGTTGAAAACACATGCATGCTTGGCTTAGCTGAAAGTGTATGTATATGGGGTGGGGGGTCAGGAGGATAGCCGCCGGCAAAATGAGTGTTCAATCAACAGCTAACTAAGGGATATGGTCAGCTTTCCAGTTTCTCTAAAATATATCATGGCTATCACTTTTTGACCCCTTTAATACGTAAGTAGACAAGTAAAAGCAGTGTAACAGTTGTGGATAGCGATCCCGTGGAAAACTTTGTACGTGACACAGTTTTCCGATTCTGCTCTTCTTGTAAGTGACAGACACAATATGGATGAAGGCCTTTAGGAGGACTACCCTGCCATAGTATTATTCCCCAGACATACTCTGAATTCTGAGTTACATTTTGGCTCTTTTTATTGATCTTGAGAAGATCACACATTTGTACAATTCATAAAAGCATATGCAGCATAGACAAGGTTATTGATGTCATGTCTGAACTGGAAAGCTTTGTGTGAAAATGCTCATAAGATATTCTCTTTACAAATAGGATAAAACATTCTTCTCAGTTATGTTTTACATAATGACTCATTGAAATAGAACCGGAGTTGTCAAGAGCAAGACTCAATTACGGAAGACTATGCGTGGCCTCATATTCAGATATGTAAAGTGTTGCCTTTTGACCATGGACAATATTAAGGTGAAAATATAATTGAGAGTTTTATAATAGGAAAGCTAGTGGAGTGTGATGACTTGTTCATTGCATTTTGTGTTCATTGTATTTCCCTCTGCATATAGAAATGAGGGCATATCAGTTCACAGATTTATAACATAGATTTGTATATTCCATTCAGATACAAGAGCTGAGATGCTATTTTCTTGGTAAAAAATGCCCCTCACCCAATACATTCTAGTGGGTTTCATTCCTGCTCTATTATGTAACAAGTTGTAAAGTAAATGCAGAGAAAAGAAAAACGTGGGATATAATATGTGCAAATCAGAACAATACATTTCTTTACTATACCCCAGATCTTAGCACCCTTTTATGGTTCAGTGTCTACACAGAGTTTGAGCTGATGATTTGCATTCTGGGAATTGTAGTCTTTGTACCAAGAATTGTCCTCTAATCTAATACTGGAAATACTGAGCCTAGTCATAGATATAGTGTTAAAAGTTAACAATCTGACTCTCAAATGGTCATGAACAAATACCTTTATGTATATGCTGGTGTAAATTTTATTGTAGATTTTACTCATATATCCCATTTATCAAATACAAGCAAATTACATAAATATGTTTTCTGGGGATTTAATATTGATGACTTAGCCTTATGATAGGTCATGAATATCAGAATGGTGGGCTCGGATACCTAGTTTCTCTCAGTGAGCAATTGTTCTCAGCTTTCTTTGATGCTGGAACTGTACAGTGGAAGGAGAATGCTATATCCACTGTATAAGGGCAGGAATAGGTTACCTGGCACAGCCACTACACAGTGTATGGAGCCTTCTGCTTCCAGTTCCATACACTGTAGTTCCAGTGCTAAAGGTAGCCAAGAACAGCTCTACAAAACTCCCCCGATCTGCGAGTTATCTGCTATCTTATGGATAGGGGATAGCTTCTTAAGATGGGATTACTCCAATAAAGATGTATCACCTGGTGGAACCTGCCTGATAGATACAGGACCAGAACCAACTGTATCTCAAGAATAGAAGTCCCTGACCCCATTCAGTTGGCAATTGACAAATGCATCCATGCTGTGATTGAATCCAGAGGTGGGCAGGATTATGGAAACAGCTGCCCTTGCTGTGCTATGCTGTTTCCAACCACCCTTCACTTCTTTAGGATTTGTACAAAACAGCTTTGCATAGCAGAGTTGCTGTAATCCCAGTAAACCTGCCGCACGAATGTAGCAACTCTCAGTTACCTGAACAGGGTCCAGAGACCTGTGTTCTTGAGATAAGTGCAGATCCCAGTGGAGATAGATAGATCCCGATAGATAGATAGAGTTTATGTATATGTTTTATATACAGTTATCTTACATTGATGCTACTATCAGACAATTTATCGTCAGCCAATTATCAATTTTGTTGTAAGGACCATGATGCCCATGAAATATTTTACGGTCGGTTGGATATCTCTATAGTACATAGCTTTCTTTTACATATCCTCAGGATGGTAGCATAAAGTCTGACCACACATGGCTGCTCTATGAGCTACTTGTAATGGATAGAAAAAGTGGGAAGTCATCAGTCAACCTCTTAAAAGGAATCATTGTTAACCACTGTTAATGTTTTACTGAGCAATTTCAAGAAGCCAGCAGTGGATTGGTGAAGACCAAGGCACAGTTATCAGAGCAAAAGGCAAATTGAAATTTCTCCTCTGTAAGGTCAGGACTTTGATAAAGTGTTGTTCTGTGTTCTGCCTAGGGCTTTGATAAATGTTTCTAAGATTTAGCGGAAGGAAAGAATAATGTGTAGATGGTGAGATAGTAAATAACACTCTTGTAGAGGTCAGAAAGGTCTAATTGAGCGGTAAACTTACTCATCTCGCATAAACTTGACAAACGCTCCACGCGACCCTACTTTTTTGTATTAGGCTCTTTAATATTTTACCTCTAACACAACATTTGCTTTTTCTATACAGAAGCATTATTGTATCATATCTTTGGTAAATCATTTTTGGTAAAATAAATGACAAGTGAAAAAATAAAACCAAAGTTGAAATTACTTAAAGGGGTTGTCCAAGACCCCATGTGTTTTGGATACTGATGACCTATCCAATCGTGGCTGTTCTATGCTGTTTCCATAATTCCTATAGAGGTAAATAGGAGTAACACAACATAGCA
Source organism: Leptodactylus fallax (assembly GCA_947044405.1). Classification (NCBI taxonomy): domain Eukaryota; kingdom Metazoa; phylum Chordata; class Amphibia; order Anura; family Leptodactylidae; genus Leptodactylus; species Leptodactylus fallax. The sequence goes on from CAMRHE010000469.1 coordinate 1,210,547, forward strand.
TTGACTGGCTGAGATGGGAATAACCCTTTCATTCATTTGAGATACCAAGAAACATACATACAAACAATATAATGTAGACAATCCTGTAAAGAAATTTGTGACTATAATGACAATAGGGGGCTTTTATACCTATTCTAGTCCATTAAAAAGTGAACTTTACCTTTTAGAACATTCTTTGTTCATTTCAATTCAAGAAAACTAATTTGAAAACCACAGTTTGTAGATAGAATATTAATAAAATATAACCAGACAAGTACGGAAGGGATGGGGGATGGGAATTATCTGCCCAATTTTTTCATTTATGACATGTTTATACAAGCTCTGTGTTTGTGTGCTTATGAGATTTCGTGTGTGTACTTGAAGAAATTAATACAAATACATTGTTCCGTTGCACTCGAGCTAATTCAAGTAAAGACAGAAATTGGAATTATAGCAAGGAAATAGCAAGGAGGTGGATGTATAAAGTATTAAATATACAATAAGATTGTCACCTCGACTAGCATGTCCTGGGATGAGGCATAGACTATTGATTTCTGCTTCCTCTACCTGCACCAGCTCACCAAAGGCGCCAAAGTCCTTTACACTATGAATGGCTAACTAGCTCACTTCATCATGAGAGTACAACTCACATCCTCTTAAGAGAATTTACATTTCCTTACCATTATTGCACAGACTATAGGCATAGCTAATGCCATAAAGGGATTTCACAGATCTGAACAGACAATGCAGCCAGTACGCAGCAGGTCATTAGATTTGCTAGAAGAGCCACTGATGGATCCCAAGTGGACAAACATAACATGTTTTATTCGGCTACAACATAGGACACAACAAGTTGTTAATTGTATTTTGTGATAAACAGGAAATGAAATCGTAAATTTATATTGGATTCTTCTAGAGGCATAAAAAACTGTTCAGGATGTATATTTCAGCTGCAAAACCAATCCTGTGTCTAAGCTTTCTTTTCATGAAGTTTATTGATTTCTGTTGAAACTCTATTAGGAGAAATATGTCCACTAAATCTATATGTTATTAGATTAATGTTGGTCAAACCTGATGATTTCTGTGGGATTGGCGGACCATCTAGTGTGAATGGGGGCCTCCTGACAGAATTGGTCTGTTAGATTTCAGCATACCCAACATTTACTTCCCTTTCCCCATTAAGCACACCCAGCAGAATCGAGCAGTGGCTCAGGAGAGAAAAGAACCATCAGCTGTCTGAAGTTTATGGCTATCTTTATTGTTGCCTCTACCAGACTACACAACTCTCTTCTCCAACCTCTGTCTTTAAGACATAAATTAGGGTGAAGACTCATCTTACTCTTGTCTTACTCATCCCTCAAAGAAAAAAACAAAACCCATGCACACACTGCTGAAAAAAAACTATTTGCGCTGCAGGTTTTGAGCTCTCAGAAGGTCAGTGTAGAGGTTGGAAACCGCCACATTGAATAGTGTAGAAATACTAGTCCAGTGATATGTGTGTGTATAATACAGTATGTAAATGCGGAATTTGTAATGGACTGTGCTCTGTCACAAAATGTTATAGTCTGTATAATAGTGGGGGAGAATTACAAAAACAATTAATTCTGGTTCAGAGAATTGCTCAGCATAACTGGATTCCCAGCTGACATAGTATTTTAATACATTTTGCAATATACATAAATAAAAGTGAATGATTCCCCAGTTTCTTGATGAAAACTTTGTTATTTACCCAGAGTGATGAGATTTTGGCGTCCTCTTGCTCGAGGCTTTATTGAAAATGTTTTGAAAACCACATTTTGAAAGCTACAAAGTCCGGGATTAGACAAATGATTACTTTGTTTATTTGTTGTGTAGTCAGCAGCGGAATATGTGAAAACTCATCTGCCCGAGGTGCTAAAGCAACATCTTCAGGACTTTGAAAGGGATAAAGAGAACAGCGTACTTTCTTACCAGACAATTTTGGAGCAGCAGATTCTAGCAATAGACCGTGAACTGCTGGAGAAACTTTCGGGGTCCTATGATGAAGCAGGTATGAGCTATTATTCCTAAATTATTTGATCTGGTCTGTTTAATGTCTCATCGACCTGTCAGATATATTTCTGCACCATTACATTTTTTTCCAAAATACTGATCTTTGGGGCCATAGCTGCATCTGGCATTGACAGCTGCATATAGTTGTTACTAAGTGGCGCTATTATCTGACATTCTACATTTATATAAACAGCTAGACATTCATGAGTTCATCTTATGTACAGCATGCTGCGAACAGTGGATATGCATCATTTGCCCAATACCACAGTATGCATAACCATAAAGATGTCATTGTGATAAACCTCTGAAGATCAAAGCCCCACTCCAGCCAGATTTACTATTCCTTAGCCCTGTAGTACAGGCAGTACTAATGTGAATTCATTGATGCAGAAATTCACTTTATTGAACTCCAGAATGGGTGTGCCACAATTGGTCAGGTGATCGGCAAACTGACATGCCGATTTACACACCAGCTGAAAGTTACTGGTTTGTGTGCAAGTCTGTAAGAGTGTAACATTCAGCCTGTCATAGGCTTACATAGTAAAACTGACATCTAGTTGATGTGTGAATTGGCAGCTTGCCAGTCGTATGATCATCTCAGAAAAGTGATCGATGCACCCTTTGAGTGACTGCATAATTCACTTAACATTGGTGTGCCCCGTACTATAGGGCTAAGGAATAATACAACGTCCTTCGATCCCTGTGGATAGAACCTTTGTCAGACCTTTTCCTTCAAAACATAGTTATTTGTGCTGCTGACATGTCCTTCATAATTTACTTACAGGAGGTTGTTATCAGTGTCTGCAATGTTAAATATACATTAGAGCTGCTACCTGGTCACTCTTTCTACAAGTTTTCAAGCCCACATTATTCTTGTCACAACCCGTACACAACAGAAACTGCCACTTAAAGGGGTTGTCTTGGAATTACAGTACTTGGGCAGGAGGCCAGAGGAGGTAAAGCATAACAAAAAAATCATGCTCACCTGTCCCCCCTAGCTCTGGTGTCCCCCACCACTGTCCGGTCCAGCGCACCAGGGTTTGTGCCAGTGAAAGCCCTCTGCCCACACATGACTGCTGAGGCCAATCACTGGCCTCTGAGGTCACAGGAAAGGAATCGGTGACACTGCTCAGATACGTTCCTTTCCTGAGGCCACTGATTGAACTGGAGAGCAGTGTGGGACACCATAGCGCGGGACAGGGAACGGTGAGGTGAGTATGACTTTTTTTTTTTAATATTTCACCATCCCCAGCCTCCTGCCAAAGGACTGTAATTCTTAGACAACCCCCTATAAACCAAAGCTGAAGCTGCTGTAATCACAGGACCTTGGTAACTGAACCAGTTCATTGTGTAAGCAGGCTTGTAATTTCATGTTTGGGTAAGCTGTTTTAGTTATATCATTGTTTTCTTCTATCTGGTGTGCAGCTAACATCAGCAGGTAGGTAAAGGGCAGTAAGGTAGTAAAGCTAGTAAACAGCATAGGACATTCTTCTTTAAATTCCTATTTAGAAACTTGTATCCGCACAGTTAAGTTTTTAAGTAAATCACTTAATGTATATTTTGAATGGATAATTTTTTCACAAGAGTTATAAAATAATTTTCCATCAAGCCCAGACCAACATGACGACTTTTTTCAGGCATGACTTGTTTCTGTAAAATTTTTTCTGTTGGACCTCAGTTTTCCAGCATGTTCCCCACCTTTTCCTAACCTACACAAACTCCACATCCTGTTGCTCCCCTCAGTTCTGTTCTTGCTGCTCCTAATTTACCCCTATTACAGTTCAAGTATTGTGCTTCAGAAATAATATTGCCATAATTATAATTACACCCAAAAAATAATGCTACACAGACAGAATTCCTAAAAACAAGTGCCAGAGAGATAGCACCTAGAAATAATACTGCCAAACAGATAGCACCCCACTTTGTGCATCAGATGGTAATTTTGTTCCACACAGTAAAAGTTCCCCACTAGAGCTCCTACAAAGTAATAGTGTCCACTAGATAGAGCGCCACTTACAAAGTAAATATGTCCGCGAAGTGCCCACAATCAATTAATTGCCACACACAAACAAAAAATACCACTGTTGTGCTTCAGAAATTATATTTAGCTAACCTTAATCCCCTGACAAGTCCAGCCTCTCAGTCCAACAGTAAACGCTTGATACAGGCACTAGGATGAAGTCTTATTGACGCATCTGACATACTGTCTGTGGTCCCACCGTCTTGTAAGCCACTTGCATAACGTGAAGTGCAGCCTACAAGACAGACAATGGCTCAGAACTCTATTGGAATCTTAGGGACACCAATATAGTTGAAAGTGGTGCTTGGCCAGAGATGCAGGAAACTTATGTTCCAGATCTCTGGTGCTAGTGGCAATCCTGGGGTGACCGCCACCATGTAAGTATGCCTCCCCCTTTGGCCTCTGCAGAAGCACAGTCATTAGTAAGATCTGGCCATTTATGTCACAGACCATCTGCCACTTTATAATTTCACCAGAAAGATTCAGTAATATTATGTGATTTTTTTTTCCTTGATTTTCTAGTATAAATGCATTCAGAAGTGCAGTCAAATCTTAGACATAAGCTGTCTAAAATAGTTAGGAAAAGACAGAAAACCTCTGAAACCTGATTGGCTCTGTAAAATGGGGCAAAAATACGATTCACTTTTCCATTTTTCGGAAAGATGCTTCTCATTAGCAGAAGAATTGAATGTAACTATATGGCAGCCAGTGAAGTTAGATTCCGCGGTTCTCTTGAGAAGTTTTATTCTACAGAGGCATTAACACATAACAACAGTCTGTGCTTTATGCCAGATTTTCTTATGTATAAGAATATTGCATTTTTAATGTCTGGATGCAGAGTGTAGCCGACTGTTCAGAGACTGAATACATCCCCCATAGGCATTTTATCCCACATTCAACAAATGTACAGAATCACAACAGACAGATGAGATTAATAGAAATCAAGAGCAACATAAAATAGATAGAAACTAGTAAATTATGCGTTAAAGGATGAACAGACTTGCTAGATGAATGGAGAAAGGATTACTATGATGTCTGCTTCTGGTCTTCTTCAGAGATGTAGCTACTTTCTTTCTAAAAGAATATAGAATTCCTATATGCAGCACGGAAATGTCTATGGAGCTTGGCCAGCAAGATACAGGTAAAGATGAAAAGTATTACATTATCCATATAAGCAAAGGAAGGTATAGAAATCATTGTTATATACTGCATTTGGTGAAGAAAATAGTAATTATTTTGTTGCCTGCCTTAGACTACCTAATCACTTGTAACTGTGGTTCTATGGAGACTCTAGGATAGGAGACTCTTCTGACCTACTTCTCCCAGACTGACGTCTACTGCTCACATTAATACATCCCCCTGTCCTCTGTCTAAATAAATATTATCTCTGATGGATCTGGTCATATCTAACAGAGAGAAAGTGTGTACATAAAGGACTGGATGGTTTCACAATACCATCCACATGGGCATTATCCGAAGGGGCTAGACCAGGGTATCTTTTTATGACTGGGCATATTTCCTGGGATTGGTTATGGCCAAGTATAGGTCACTGCATCATAATAGCACTACTTACATTTACAGTATACAACGTTTATTCCATTATTGCACAGACTGTCGATCGCAATTGAGCAAATGTAGCAGGTTTTTAACTATAAGGCTAAGGTCCCACGTAGCAAGCGGCAGCAAAAAAGCACTGCAGGAAAAACTGCAGCAGCAATGAATTGCGGTTTTTCCTGCAGCATTTTTCACAGAAAGTCTGCAGCGTTTGCGCCAAGTGGGACACAAAAAGTGTGTGTGATCAACAAGGAATGAAATAGTAAAATTAACCATACACAGACCAGCTAATGTGTACTGGAATCTCCAGACTCTACCATGACAACACATGTTGGGGGAGATAAGGATTAAGCAATTGGGTATCAACATTATACACCGACAAAAAAAACTATTGAGATAACCCTAATTATCAAAAAATATCAAAGAATTTTATTTAGGATAAATACATAATAAATAAAAAAAAAAAGTAATAAAAAGAGACTACAGCAAGGGTGCTAGGTGTTGAAAAAACACCCAGGATACCTAGCCCCCACCCGGGGCACACAAGGGGGAAAATCATGAATAACAAATAATGGTAGAAATATCATATACACACGTGGACAAAATTGTTGGTACCCCTAGTTTAATGAAAGAAAAACCCACAATGGTCACAGAAATAACTTGAATCTGACAAAAGTAATTTGCCAAACTACATGTTGACAAGCCACAAAGCTTCTGGGAGAATGTCCTATGGACAGATGAGACAAAAATCGGTATTTTTGGTAAGGCACACCAGCTCTATTTTCACAGATGGTAAAATGAAGCATATCTTGAACAGAACACTGTCCCTACTGTGAAACATGGAGGAGGCTCTGTTATGTTCTGGGGCTGCTTTGCTGCATCTGGCACAGGGTGTCTTGAATCCATGCAGGGTACAATGAAATCTCAAGATTATCAAGGGATTCTAGAGAGAAATGTGCTGCCCAGTGTCAGAAAGCTTGGTCTCAGTCGCAGGATAATGACCCAAAACACACAGCTAAAAACACCCAAGAATGGCTAAGAGGAAAACATTGGACTATTCTGAAGTAGCCTTCTATGAGCCCTGACCTAAATCCTTTTGAGCATCTTTGGAAGGAGCTGAAACATGCCGTCTGGAAAAGACACCCTTCAAACCTGAGACAACTGGAGCAGTTTGCTCATGAAGAGTGGCCAAAATACCTGTTGAGAGGTGCAGAAGTGTCATTGACAGTTACAGGAATCGTTTGATTGCAGTGATTGCCTCAAAAGGTTGTGCAACAAAATATTAAGTTAAGGGAACCATCATTTCTGTCCAGGCCTGTTTCATGAGTTTTCTTTTTCAAAAAATTCTGTTGAAGCATGGTTGAAAAGCAATGTCTGACTTTCATTTGTTCATTTTCATAGAATTTTTATATATTATTACTTCTGTCAGATTCAAGTTATTTTTTTGACCATTGTGAGTTTTTCTTTCATTAAACGAGGGGTACCAATAATTTTGTCCACCTGTCTATATACCAATTATATTGACAATAGATTCAGCTCTAAATAATGTGCAGGGAAAGGCTATTGATCAGCATTAAAGTATACAATAGACTAGTGTATATTTCATATGGGTATAATGTATTAACAACAAGCCAGAACAACATGTGTGTCCATTAATATTTACTGTGCTAGGGCACCAATAAAGCTCAATAATAATAATATAGAGAGTTATTATGGGCGATTTATACATGCACAACAAATAGGACCCAATATATTGTGCACAAATATAGCAAGAGATCACAATAACAAGTATAACATATTAGAGACCTCAATAACAAGTATAGTATACTAGGTAAGTACTCACCAAAGATAGGTATGTTATATATGTAAAAAACAACAACTAGCCCAATATAGCATTAGTGTTGGCATCCCAGAAAATTATTGCAATTACACGTTTTTAGTTTTTATAAACATGTTTATTTCCTTGTTTGTATTGGAACAACACAATAAAACAGAGAAATAAAAAGGCCAAAAATAATATAATTTCACAAGAAACACCAAAAATGGACCAGTCAAAATTACTGGCACCCTCAGCTTAATATTTGGTTGCCCACCCTTTGGAAAAGATAACTGAAATTAATCGATTCCTATAACCATCAACAAGCTTCTTACACCTCTCAACTGGAATTTTGGACCACTCTTCTTTTGCAAACTGCTCCAGGTCTCTCATATTTGAAGGGTGCCTTTTAAGATCTCTCCACAAATGTTCAATGGGATTTAGTTCAAGACTCATTGCTGGCCACTTCAGAACTCTTCAAGGCTTTATTTCCATCCATTTCTGGGTGCTTTTTGAAGTATGTTTGGGATCATTGTCCTGCTGAAAGATCCATGACCTAGGACAACACAAATTCAGCTTTCTGACAATGGGCCCTACATTGAGACCCACAATCCTTTGGTAATCTTCAGATTTCATGATGCCTTGCACACAATCAAGGCACCCGGTGCCAGAGGCAGCAAAACAACACAAAACATCACAAGCCTCCACCATATTTGACTGTTGGTACTGTGTACTTTTCTTTGTAGGCCTCATTCCATTTTCCTTAAACAGTAGAATGATGTGCTTTACCAAAAAGCTCTATCTTGGTCTCATCTGTCCATAAGACGTTTTCCCAGAAGGATGTTGGCTTACTCACATTCATTTTGGCACACTGCAGTCTAGCTTTTTTATGTCCCTTTGTCAGCAGTGGATTCCTCCTGGGTCTCCTGCCATAGAGTTTTGTTTCATTCAAATATCGACGGCTAGTTCGCGCTGTCAGTGATGCACCCTGAGCCTGCAGGACAACTTAAATTTATTTAGAACTTTACTGGGGCTGCTTATCCACCATCCGGACTATCCTGCGTTGCAACCTTTCATCAGTTTTTCTCTTCTGTCCACGTCCAGTTAGATTAGCTACAGTGCCATGAGCTGTAAACTTCTTGATTATGTTGCGCACTGTGGGCAAAGGAACATCAAGATCTCTGGGGATGGACTCGTAAACTTGATATTGTTGATATTTTTCCACAGTTTTGGTTCTCCAGTCCTCAGACAGTTCTCTTCTCCTCTTTCTCTTCTCCATGCTTAGTGTGGCACACATAGACACACAATGCAAAGATTGAGTCAACTAATCTACTTTTTATCTGGTTTCAGATGTGATTTTTATATTGACCACAACAGTTTCTTCCCACAGGTGAGTTTGAACAAGCATCACATGCTTGAAACAAAGTTATTTACCCACAATTTTGAAAAGGTGCCAACAATTTTGTCCGGTCCATTTTTGGATTTTTGTGTGAAATTATATACAATTTGCCTTTTTTTGTCTGTTTTTTTGTGTTGTTCCAATACACACAAAGGAAATAAACATGTGTATAATAAAACATGTGTAATTGGAATAATTTTCTGGGAGAAATATCTCATTTTCTAGAAAAATTTTAGGGGTGCCAACACTTACAACCATGACTGTATGTCCCAAAATACACACAGTTACTGACTCTAATAAGCTATTGTTAAACCCACTCTCCGTAATAAGATGTTATGGGTAATTTACCAAACATACCATGAGCCATGTCTGTAAAACGAAAGGAAAAGACCTCACTGAGCGCTTGGGAAGAGGATTAAACACGCCCCAACACAGGTTTTACCACCAAATGGCTTTGTCAGGATTTGGTATCAACATGCCTGATCCTTTTGTAATAAATCTCAATAGCTGATTGACAAATGGGACTGAGTTTTTCAAGTTTGGGGCCCTAAAACCCAACAGAGTAAGGACAGACCTGGTGACATGTAACCCTTTCATGACTATAGGATCATATTTATACAGACTAACCTAATGGCACACAAACAGTTGTACTGTCCATGTCTTTTATTGAGTACATTGAATAAACATCCAAAGTGCAAGTTGAAAAAGTGAACCCTTGAATGTAGATCCCCCTTTAGCAGCAGTCACCTCCACCAAACATTTCCTGCAGCTGCTAATAAGATTTGCACAAAGTTAAAGAGGATTTTTTGACCATCTCTCCCTGCAAATATGTTTCAGTTCATGAAAATGTCTGGGATGCCTTCAGGCCAGAGAAACTTGGTAGGGGTATGATGAGAAAATACTTATTGTGCTTTTGGACACTTGTCTTGTTGCATCACCCATTGTCTCTTCATCTTGAGGTCATGAACTACTGACCTTATATTATCCTGTATATGCTGTAATTGTTTTGATACAACTTTGTATTTAGTATAATTTTATATTATATATAGTATATTTTGTATCACTGACACACCATGTCTGATGAAGGGAGCTAGCTAGTACTCCTGAAAGCTTACTTATAAATATACTCAGTTAGCCTCTAAAAGGTATCGCCTGATTTCTTCACTCTTCCACATCAGTGATATAAAGGCATCCAAGCCCTGAGGCTGCCAAGAAGCCAGAAACCATGATGCTCCCTAATACTTTTTGATGACATTTGTGGTTGGTATGCTCTTTATCCTTTTTGTTTCATCTGTGTATGACTGGGCAAACTTGATATGGGAAACAATTATTTAAGTTTTTTTTTTAACAGCAGTTTCTTTCTTGGCCAGTGTCCTTGCATGAACTCATGTTCTAACACTGATCACATAAACAGTCCTCACTACCATAGGTAGCATAGTAACAAAGTTGATATGGTTGGATAAAGACACAAGTCCATCAAGTTCAACCTAAAAACCTATGCAAGATAATATAGAGGAAGGCAAAAGCCCCTTGAGACTGACACCAATTGCCCCATCAGAGGAAAAAATCCTTCCAAACTACAAATATGGCAATTGTTATTCTTATTTATTTATAGAGCACCATTAATTCCATGGTGCTGTACATTTGGAAATTTACATACAATACACATAATACACAAAACAAGTACAATACTAACAGTGACCAACTGGCACATTGGAATAGAGGGCTTACAATATATGAGGGAAGGAGGATAGAGACAGTAAGTGAGGGTAGAAGCTGTGAAGATGATGGTGTGGTGGCAGCAGTGTTATTGAATGTTGTAGGCGTACCTGAAGAGATCAGTCTTTAAAGTCTACTTGAAGCCCATTTACTATCTCAAAAGTTTCTAGTTTCTATAACCTGTGATATTCTTACTTTCAAGAAAGGCATCCAGGCCCCTCTTGAACTGGTACAGGTTATCAGGTATCACCACATCCTGTGGCATCCAGTTCCATAGTCTTATTGCTTTTATTCTAAAGAGGCCCCGCCTATGACTATGGTAAAATATTTTATTCCTCTACTCATAGAAGGATGCCTCCCTGTCATGGTTACACGCCTTGGTGTAAAGAGATCATTGGAAAGATCTCTGTACTGTGCATTCATATATTTGTCTTATGCTGTTATCCTTTTTCACCATTTTCTTGATGGGAAGCCCACTTCAAGGGAGAGTAACAAAAGCCCTAACTTTTCTCCATTTGTAAACCGTTTGTTTAACCTTGCATTGATGTACCTAATTCTTTAGCAATGCTTTTGTAGTTTTTTCCAGCTTTGTCTTTATAGCACATCTTCTGAGGCCTTCTGAACGTTGTATGGTATGGTTCACACTACCAATTTTTTCTGGAGTAACCAGGCTTGTGTGCCTTTAATTAATGGGCAATGCACCCACACTTCCAATTCACTAATTACCAATTAGCTCTCAGAAAAGTCTTTAACACAGAGATTCGTTTACTTTTTTCTCCCTAGACTGTGGATGTGCAATAAAAGACATGAACAGTACATGTGTACTGTGTACTACTAGTTTTGTTACATTGAATTTGTCAATAAATGTAACATTTTATCAGTAATCAATACATAAATTCATGTAATACCAAAGGGTTTACTTTTTTAACTGCAGATAAACCAAAAATAAGGCTGCGATCTGTGGGGTAGTAAACCTATAATTCTCATACACTAGGTATCATAAATAACAACCATGCCTACCAAAGAAACATACAACAACCTATTAGGAATGGCGATACCATGAATAACATAAACACCAAATGTAATGAAAATATAAAAAAAATCATTTTATTTCATACAAGAAAAGACATAAAAAAATTAAAAAGAAAAAAAAAACAAGATGTCAAGATGTGTCATAAACACTAACAAGAGGCAAGGTCACAGCTTTCCCAAGCAGGTACATCACAAAGAAAAAATATATATACTGTATTGTATGTATGTATCACAACATATGCAAAAGTCCAAGAAGCGTATATATCATATCATGCACAGTACACAGTGCAATCTGTGGGGTAAATGAGTAAAATAAGTGGGGTACTATATCTATTGCTTATTGCAATGTTTCAGCTCTGACATGCATGCCTTTTTAGGACATTAATGTGAGATCGGTGGGATCTTAAACCCAAGCCCAGCAGCTGTTTTTAACATAGTGTAACAGCACTTTCCTCTCTGCATGTTTCGTGCGGAAACCGAGCGAAAACCACATGGACCCCATTATAGTCTATGGGGTCCGTGTGGTTTCCCAGGTAAACTGCTTTTTTCCCAAGCGGAGCCCCCCAAACGAAAACCCGAACGCAGATGTGAATTGGGCCTTAAAACCAACACTGATCAGTGCAGGGCTCTGGTGTTGGACCCCAACCGATCCCAAATTGATCACCTATTCTAAGGATATAGGTCAGTAATTGTCAGTTTCAGACAACCCCTTTAATTATTGCCCCTTCAAACCTGCTACCCAGATGTGTCAGAGATGAAAATATTATTATTAACAGATTTCAGCATTACCATACATTTGGGAATGATTAGAGAAAGATGAAACAGTTATTGCCTTTACTTACACGAGAAAAGCTGTGCAAAGGCAGAGAGAATTTATGGTCTGTGGCAGCATATGGGAAATAAAAGACCATTATCTGAATAAGCATTCAGGGTTTTGTCCTCAGGTGATTTACAGCGGTCACTGCAATGTGTGTATGTCACTTTAATCAAATCATGTATTGCTTAATACAGGGGCAGTAAATATTCCATTTCTGTTTCCCAATCCATATCTCATTATTAGATCAAAATGTGTTCCTCTCAGCAGGGCTGAGTTGCCCTGACCAGTTCTGAGTGGAATTGGAGTAAAAAAAAAAAAAAGTTAATGAATCCGACTTCAAAATAAGTGCATTGGCTCCATATACTCATCTGTCTCCAGCTGTCTCATAGAGATAAAAGGCAGCAATGCACCTGCACAAATCACCACTCTGTCCCCAGGTTCTTGTGACACCTCAGCTGTACTCTTAGTGGCCACCCCTAATTATGCACCCCTAATTATACACCCCTAATTATTGCATTATTTCCTGTTTGTAGTATTGAATGTTATTTAACCCGTTTACAATGACACCATTTTCCCTTGTAATGAACAGGCATAGGTGAATTTATTTTTTAGTACATGATAGTGTGAATGCTATTTATGTTTTTTAAACATAAATTTACAAAAGTTTACAATTTTCTAACAGTACATATATATTGGTTATTGTAAGACTCTGGCCTGGCTTCTCTGCTTTAATTACATTGCTTGAGAAGCCATTCACATACACTTTTAGTGGGACATTAGAGAAGATTTACCAATCCTAAGATTTAGACAGTGTAAACCTAGATTAAGCAGTATAAAAATGCACCAGATTTATCCCCATGGCTGATGCTGTATGATAAGTTTGGTGCACCTTTAGTCTGACTAGTCTAAGTTTATAGTTATACCATCCTTGCCTGTGGAATATGATGGCACTATATAAGTAAACAAAATAATAATATTAAATATTATTATTATTATTATTATGCATGTTGGTGCAACTTTCCATGCACATTGGTGCATTTTAAGCCATGCACCTTTTTGGAAAGCCATGCCCATATTACTCCAAGCCACATCCTTTTCAGTCAAGGTGAAAAAAATGTCTTTTCACACTTAATAAATGTATTTTTTTATGTGCAAAATTATGCCAGTACCTTTTGATTATCATATCTCCCCCAAATTCTGATTCCATTTATGGACAAGCAAAAGATTTGTATTCTTCTACTAGGAGACAACATTTTCTGAGATTCAGTCAGTCTTCTAAATCCTGGAAAGCTTTATTAATATAAAAAATACAGTAAATAGAAAAAAACTCTTTCTGGTATACAACTTGTGCACAGCAAGTGGTTATCCACATATCTCTTCACTTCTATCCAGTGGAAGGAGAATCTATAGGATGGCTAAATGACATTAAAAGAAGTCTATCAGCAGAAAGATTGTCCCAATGTGCCTCTCAGTAACACATTGATGGACATCCCCACTAGGAGCCTAGGAGTGTCGCCACTTGCACAAGCACCAACTCATCATTCAGGATCATCACCCAGCACTGCATCCTAACACTTTGATGTCCCCACTTGGATCCTGTGTCGCAGCTCCGTCACTGATATCTTACGCATGCACCAAGTGCTTTACAGCTAGTACATTTGTGTTACTGTGTTTGGCCATGTCATCCCCTATAGTATATGCATAGTACTGTCTGTGTGCACAGAGACAATACCATGCCTGTGCCAGCCTTGGAGAAATCGGTCATTATGTGAGATATCAGTTCAGGAACTGTGGCACAGCATTCAAATGGGGATGACAGTCGGAGAGTTAGGTGGTGGTGCTGGGTGATGATTCTGAATGAAGAGATGGTGCTTGCGCCAGGATGTTTTTATTAGATGGGTCCCCTATCGATAAGATGGTAAAATGTGATATGTTGGGGGAATCCAGTTGCAAGTGTTCAGTTCTTTTACAGTGCCAGAAGAATCTTTGCACAGGTACTACTGAAAATAATAAATCCTCCAGAGAGACAGAAAGAAGTTATCTCTACCTGCTCTCTGGTGACCTCAACTATTAACTCAGATTTCCCTAATTCAGTGATTTAGAATTGTTCTATTTGTGCAAATTATTGTGTTTGTACATTGTCTGTGTAGTCAATTGATCTTGGGCTTGTTGGCACCCTGCATTCTTTCTGACAAATAGCAATTGGAAAACAAACAGTCTAAATAATGTTGGCTAGCTGGTGGTCATAAAGCAATCCTTCATGTTACTCCTGTAGAATTTAAAGGAGCGTGTCTGCGTGGAAGTAAAATTAAAGTTAAGAACTTGTTCTGAAGAGTAGCGACTGTGGAATCATTCATTTAACAAATGATTTTTTCCCGAGGATATTTATTCCAGCCTCTGTTCCATACAAAGAAGTGCAGGGAAGTATTTGTTTTTCTCACAATTCTACATTAGAATGGATTGCAGATCAAAAAAAAGCTCAATATAATTATGTGAATATCGACGGAACATAAATGCAGTTTATGTGCAATTGATTTTTCTCAAGGTTTTACGCAGCTTATATCATTTAGAGCGGTAGGAATCGTTGGCACACAGTCCGCAGTTCCTTCCTGCTCTCTTATATGAGCTCCACTTTGCCCAGCATTTGAAATTGACATATGGAACATCTTAGAATGCTGGTGAGTGCAGGCAATGAAATGTCACCTAGACACATTTTCCTGGCTGTCTTTCATCTCTTTTAATTTTAGAGCCATAGCAAGGATTTTTATTGCTATGCTATTTCTATATAAAGTGTCACAGGAGGAATAAAAACATATATACAGTATATTGTATGTATAGTACTGTATGTATTCAGTAGGTTTATCAAAATGTTCTGATTGTACCAGTGAATGCGATTTGTCCAATTCCTTGAAACCCCTTTAACAGGGTTACCCGGGGAATATTAAAGCTTACCAGTGCTTGCCAGTAAACTTTATTATTTTATACTGCCCCAATGCCCCCTTGTATTGTTATTGCCCCTTAAATTTATACTGCCCCCACTGACTTTCTTAATAAATTATACCCTGTTTTATTAAAGCCCTCTAATACCCCTTATATTAGTTATGCCCCCTGTGACAACTCGTGAGTTATCTTAGCTCACTGGATCGCTATTGCTTCATCAAGATGGTTGGCACATCATAAATATCCAATAACTTCACACAGTGAATTCAGTGCAAAACACCTCAACACAGCAAACAGCATGTACATCACAGTACAAAAGAAATCCTCAGGCTACTAACATATTAGATGTCCCTCACTATGAGACCCTGGACATACTACCCAGTATCTCCACAAACACAGAGGGTTGTAGCCACTCATGTGGTTCAGGCTCCCACAGGGCTTGGCACAGCCTGTCTTTCCTTAGGAGCATGATGGGAAGGGTTGACACACTACTTGTAGACCTTCCTAACTGGCTTCTAACCCTCATTAAATGGAGTCTATCATTGGGGAAACATGTTTTTAACTGAAGCAATGTTGGAATAGCCTTTATAAAGGCTATTCTTCTCCTACCTTTACTTTTCTTCTCCTCGCTGCTGTTTGTCCAAAAAAACATTTTATTCTCATATGTAAATTAAACTCAGGGAGCATCGGGGGTGTTCCCCCTGTGCTCCGAGCACCCCCGTGTCATTGCCGCAACCCGCCTCCAGCGCTGCTTTTTCACGCCTCCTGCATCTTCTTCTGTTCATCTTGCATCTGCTTCTTGCTCCGTCGGCCATTTTTCTGGAGTACACTGGTGTAAGAAACTAAACAAAAATGGCTGCCGGAGCCACTTTGAATTCAGGCAGATCTGACGGAGCATGCTCCCTCAGCCATTTTTGTTTAGTTTCTTTCACCAGTGTACTTCAGAAAAATGGCCAACGGAGAAAGCAGATGCAAGATGAACAGAAGAAGATGCAGTGGGCGTGAAAAAGCAGCGCTGGAGGCAGGTTGCGGGGATGATGCGATGTTCCCTGAGCTTAATTTACATATGAGAATAAAATGTTTTTTTGGACAAACAGCGGCAAGGAGAAGAAAAGTAAAGGTAGGAGAAGAATAGCCTTTATAAAGGCTATTCCAACATTGCTTCAGTTAAAAAAAAATTTCCCCAATGATAGACTCCCTTTAATAATCCATTTGTCTGCAAATCAAATGAAGCACCCAACTTTTCAGAGGCTTTTCTCTTCCACACTGCTTTCCCAGGCTGAAACACACACTTTTTTGTACTTTAAGTGGCATAAATATACCACTCCAGCAGTCACACTGCCACACCTCTTATGTTGCTAAAGGTGCTTCCTTAAATTTACAATGCTCCCAACTGCCCTCTAAGTGTATGTTCACACAGAGTTTTTTGAAGGCTGATTTTGGGGCGGAATCTGCCTCAAAATCCACCTCATAAAACGCCTCCCATTCATTTCAATGGGAGTCAGTAGCAGTTTTTTTTCCTCTAGCTCATTTTTTTCAGCTAGAGGGGAAAAAAAAAAGCAACATGACCTATCTTCAGGCGGATTCCGCCTTGAAAAACCCATTGAAATCATTGGGAGGTGGAAAAAATTTGACGCAGAAAAACTGCATCAAAAAACACAACCTTTTTTAAAAGGAAGTTTCCAGGTCCATACAGTGTTCTGGAGCAAAAAAACGCTGCAAAAATCGTGATGAAAAACGCAACAAAAACCACATCATGTAAAAAAACGCGTCCAAAAAAGTTTCCTAATTCCTGAAGCAGATTTTTTCAGCCTGCAAAAAACTCAGTGTGAACATACCCTAATATGTATTACCCCCCCCCCCCCTTATTAAAATGCCCAAAGTGTGTAAAAATAAAATAAATAAACATTATACTCACCTACCTCAAATGCCCTTTAGAGAAGCCTCCGCAGCCACTGCCGCTACTCATTCAAGCACCAGGATGTGGATGCCTGTGTCCTGGCGCAGGACAGTGACGTCATCGCGTAGGCATCAAAGGACAGCTTATAGGCCACAGGCCTGTAGTCGCTTGTGGCTTGCAAGCTACTTACTAGTAGAGCAGAAAGCAAAAGGCTTCCTCCTCTACTATGCACTTCAACTGCATTGGTGCAGACGGTGATGAAGTTGATGTGTAACTTGGTGCGCAGGCGGGTGGGCCCAGGGTCACTGCCCCTGCTAGCTATGCCTCTGGTTCTTCTGTCACTTTAACTCTTTTCCTGCATTTGAGATTTTTGTTATAACTTAGACAACCCCTTTAATTATATTTTCTTAATGAGATTACGTTCTGAAATTGTGGCTGGAGTCACCCTCCTCAGGTAAATACAGTTGAAGCTAATATTACTCCATTAGAGGGTACAGGGCTTTTCTTTTTGGAACAGAATACAAAAAAAGCGGAGACAGAAATAAATTTTATAATAATGGACTGTCCTTTGAATTAACTGGCTGCAAAGTAACATTTGAGGAGTGTTGTGAATTACGCTGTCTGTTGGCCACATGTATTGTTGTGTTATTTTAATATGTGAAGTACACTGGGCCAATGGAAACTTTTGTGTGTAGCCAGTTGAATTAGTGAAATACCAGATTCTGAAGGAAACTCAAGGCTCTGTCTTTTTTTTTAATCTGAAAGGAAATGAGGATAACATTTAGCTGCCAGTATATCCTTTGTGCAGGCTTCTTAAATTGAAGGTCAAATTTAGGATAAAGCAAGCAAACTCTCCATAACTACAGGCTGACTAAGTAAATATAGAGGCAAATGTAGGAGAAAAATTAATATTGGTGTGACCAGGGAATTCTATCATGTGTGCTTCAGTTGGCTGCTTACCACTAAGACTTGTGATTAAGAGTTTGTATGTTCTCCTCGTGTTTGCCTGGGTTTCCTCTGGGTACTCTGGTTCCTCCCACACTCCAAAGACATACTGATAAGACAACTTACAGCCCTATATGGGATAGTGTCTGACAATATCCGAAAGCTCTGCAGTATATGATGGACCTATATAAGTAAGCAAAGTAAATAGATAAGATGATCACAGAAAGTAGCTGGGCATGCATGATCATCTGCCATGGATATTAATGCAGGCTTACAGGGACACCCATATTCTCTTCCTTTCTAGGCTTAGCAGTTATAAAAATAGCATTTTGTATTGACCCAATTTCAATATCAATTTTTTGGTTGATTATTGTTGAAGGTTATGGACGCCTTTGATGTGGAAAATAATTTTTAACTATGTTAGTGGTTCGTTTTAAATGTAAAAAAGTTGCACTTACTTTCAAGGTACAATCTCTACTTCCTCTTTAATTTTCAGATCCCCTGATATGCAATTTGGCCTTGCTCCTAGTTTCAGGTTTTTCTCTTGTATGCATGCTCCTCATACTAATATAGGCTGCATGTGCAGTTTGTGTCATCTGGAGGGTGCCACCACATCACCCTTCTACAGCCCATGAAGGGTCTTCTACCTCCTCCCAACAGACACTGATGCTGAGGAATGTATGATTTATCCCTTTCACCTTTTGCAGAGGCTGCTATGGGTGCTCACGTTTCGCTTTACACTAATACACTTACTGTATAATTCACCCCCTATAGACTCTCATGTGTGCTGTCTTACAAATCACCACTTTTATGCAGTACAGTCTTTGCAGTACAGTGTTCTGCCCTCCCTACAGACTTGGATGCAATTCCCCTCACCGTTTTCTGCCATGCATTGGACGTCTTCCTTCCCCTCTTTTCTGCTATCTGTAACATTGAGAGAAATTTGGGAAGATGGGAAATAGAGAATTGCTGTCAGATGTATCTGTGTCTGTAGCAGTAGGACAGCAGAAAAATGATAGGAAATATTTACTATAGACTTTTTAGAAAGTTGCTTAATTTTGCATCTAAGAAAGCAAATAAACAGTAAAAAAAAAGTCCACACAAAGGTGTCCATATTCTTAAAATGCTGTCATTCTAGAAATGTTGGCTAGCAGCTGAGCATAATTATTAAGCATGTCAAGCTTTGGACTGAGGTTTCTTGAGCCAACCCAAAAAGTTTTTCTGGGGACCCACCCTCCAACAACCTCTAGGAAATAGACCATAGTGCCCTTCAAATGGTCTTCTGCTGGGCCATTACTATGTTAGGGCCTGGATCTACCTGAGAATTGTCTGGTCACTGGTGGGCCAATTTGACAATAAGCATGTCTTTGGGTAAGAAGACACATTCAGGTTTTGATGCAGTTTTTAAAGCCAAAACCAGGGGTGGATTAAAAAAGAAGTACCATTTGTCTTTTATAGGTTCTCACCCTCCATGATCTACACCTGGCTTTGGCTTCAGAAACTACATCAACATAACTCTGATTATTTATACTCATGAAGCTATTAGTCCTGAACTATTGGTTTGTCACATCTGCTAGATACCAGGACAAATTATCTTCTCTTCTGTGGGCACTTTTGATTATAGATAGATAGATATATCTGCATTAAAAAACATCACCATTCAATGAGTGAAGGGTATGCAGTGCTTTATGGAAAGCTATAGCTTCTTTTAAATTATTCTCCGCTGGGTCACTCTCATCCAAGAACATGAATAGGGCCAAGTGATATGTCTCCGCACAGTGCCTAAACAGGATAGGATGAACCCAGCTTGGAAGCGAGAATGTAGGACATTAGACAGCACTGCATTTTAGAACCTTAGCCGATACATTCAGGGATGTATCTGTCTGTCAAGTCTTTCCAGTAGATACCAGCAACATTATAAATGCAGCTCTGGGCTATATTACCGACTGTACCTTAGGATTAGTACAAGATACAATGTTCTTGCAAACTGATTAAATAACATGATATTCAGAGTTGAACATATACTTACTTTTTGGAAATTGCTGGGTTGTCAACATGGATGACATTTTTGTTGACTGCCTATGACCTACCAGTCATCATTATTAAAAAAAAAAACAGCAATAATTTGGGAACTTTTGGCACCTTGTATGATACATTGATCTTTGTGATAAATAATATTCGGTAAGCTATGGAGAACTAGATGTCACCTGTATCTTCTAGACCGTGCTTTATTTTGTGCCACATTTTAATGCTTTGTAATGTGATTCATTCTGAATGCTACAAGAATTCTTCTGTCCAGGAGGAATTATCATTCTACTAATAAATTGTTTTTGCCCTTCTAATATTGTAACATGTCCCTGGTATTAGGATGATTAAATATCCCGCTGATAAATGTCTTTGCACATTATAGCTAAGAGGATAACATCATGTCACAGGTCAGTCCATAGATTTATATTAAACCCAGAAAACAGAATGAGAAAACTGTCAGTTCATGGGAAGCAAAATTAATAGGGTTCATGATCTTTTCTAATTAACTTTGCTCTATGAAAAAAGGACAATTCTGAGAAAACCAAGTGCTTGAGAGAAACATTTTCCCAGAAGATACCTGAGAAGGTAAGGATGGAGATAGGGAAGTGCCTGCATTCAGATGTCACCGAGGCTGTCACAAGAGCTGTCTGTTTATGTGGATTATTACTTTTCTGAAGAGTGAGAAAATTACAGCAATGCCATTTACCTGCACACTCATTGTCAGGCTTTGATGAGTTGGACAGCCGGAGGCGTTGTGCCTTTCTTTTCAGCTCCCCAGCATCTGCCTACCATTTCTAGGTATAGGGATTTATTCCTACCATGCAACAGGTATGTAGGCATGTCATTATTATTTCAAGAAAACTTTCTCCGCTGCCTACATGCTGTTTTGCCTGTCCAAGATAACACAATGGAAACAGAAACTTCTATACTTTAGCTGTGGTATATTTTCATTTTTTATCTTCATGTTGTTTTTAGCTCAGTACTGAGTGCTTTTTAATATACCGAATATTTATTGTTATTATTGAATTCTATAGCAGCAAGCTGCTAATGGTGGCTGCAGGTGGCCAGCATATATGTCTAATATGTATGTCTATGCAGGGGATTTGGAGGTCTGTATCAGAAAGTACTAACCTGTTTGAGCAGGTTCGCCTCGATTGCAGAACCGGTGGCTGACCAATTTTCACCCCAGGTTCTGTACAGTCATGGCCAAAAGTTTTGAGAATGATACAAATATAAATTTTTACAAAGTCTACTGCTTCAGTTTTTCTAATGGCAATTTGCATATACTCCAGAATGTTATAAAGAGTGATCAGCTTAACAGCAATTACTTGCAAAGTCAATATTTGCCTAGAAAATGAACTTTATCCCCCAAAACACATTTCAACATCATTGCAGCCCTGCCTTAAAAGGACCACCTAACATTGTTTCAGTGATTGCTCCATTAACTCAGGTGTGGGTGTTGATGAGGACAGGGCTGGAGATCAATCTGTCATGATTAAGTAAGAATGACACCACTGGACACTTTAAAAGGAGGCTGGTGCTTGCCATCATTGTTTCTCTTCTGTTAACCATGGTTATCTCTAAAGAAACACGTGCAGTCATCATTGCACTGCACAAAAATGGCCTAACTGGGAAGAGTATTGCAGCTAGAAAGATTGCACCTCAGTCAACAATCTATCGCATCATCAAGAACTTCAAGGAGAGAGGTTCCATTGGTGCCAAAAAGGCTCCAGGGCGCCCAAGAAAGACCAGCAAGCGGCAGGACCGTCTCTTAAAAGTGTTTCAGCTGCGGGATCGGGCTACCAGCAGTGCAGAGCTTGCTGAGGAATGGCAGCAGGCAGTTGTGAGTGCATCTGCACGCACTGTGAGGCGGAGACTCTTGGAGCAAGGCCTGGTCTCAAGGAGGGCAGCAAAGAAGCCACTTCTCTCCAGAAAAAACATCAGGGACAGACTGATATTCTGCAAAAGATACAGGGAGTGGACTGCTGAGGACTGGGGTAAAGTCATTTTCTCTGATGAATCCCCTTTTCGATTGTTTGGAACATCTGGAAAACAGCTTATTCGGAGAAGAAGAGGTGAGCGCTACCACCAGTCTTGTCTCATGCCAACTGTAAAGCATCCTAAAACCATTCATGTGTGGGGTTGCTTCTCAGCCAAGGGAATCGGCTCTCTCACAGTCTTGCCTAAAAACACAGCCATGAATAAAGAATGGTACCAGAATGTCCTCCAAGAGCAACTTCTCCCAACCGTCCAAGAGCAGTTTGGCGCTCAACAATGCCTTTTCCAGCATGATGGAGCACCTTGCCATAAAGCAAAGGTGATAACTAAATGGCTCAGGGAACAAAACATCGAGATTTTGGGTCCATGGCCTGGAAACTCCCCAGATCTTAATCCCATTGAGAACTTGTGGTCAATCATCAAGAGACGGGTGGACAAACAAAAACCAACAAATTCAGACAAAATTAAAGCACTGATTCTGCAAGAATGGACTGCTATCAGTCAGGATTTGGTCCAGAAGTTGATTGAGAGCATGCCAGGGAGAATTGCAGAGGTCCTGAAGAAGAAGGGTCAACACTGCAAATATTGACTTGCTGCATTAACTCATTCTAACTGTCAATATAAGCTTCTGTTACTCATAATATGAATGCAATTATATTTCTGTATGTGATAAAAACATCTGACAAACACACATAAAAACCAGAGGGCAGCAGATCATGTGAAAATATAATATTTGTGTCATTCTCAAAACTTTTGGCCATGACTCTGTATACTGCTATAGTTTAGGGCACCACCCCTTTGACTCCATCTGAAATCATCTGCTGACTGTACTATAGTACCTTTTCCAGATGGGGAGGGAACCTGCTGTTAAAACATGAACCCACCTCTGGTTCTGACCTCTATGAAGATATTAAATTAATCCACACATAAGTTTTCATCCATTTAGACTTAAAGTACAACAGGGTGCTAGGACAGATTTGTATATTGGGGAAGTAATTTTATTATTTTAGCGCATTGCTGTATATTCAATTCTGTAACCTTGTTGATTCAATAACACCAAACCTATGATCGGTGACATAAAATTTTTCACATAATAGTTGTATATGTAGTTCTCTTTGAAAACTATTGAAGAATATGGTGATAATGATAAACCTTATCTGGCACATATATTTGTCTAAAACGTACCTGCAATATTTCTCCTTGAAAGTTAAGTTCGTAAACATGACTTGCCACAAAGGGATATTGAATGTGAGTAATATACTCGGCAGGATCACCTATTTCAGTGGAGAAATTTCTGTGGGTGTTGAGTGTGGCTCAGACAATGTTAACCTTTTAAAACCCTTAAATGAAAAGCGATGATAATAAACCATAAACGGTATCAACCCTGTCATTTGGTTTTGTTCACAGACCCATTATTTTTGAGCTCAGGATTAGCTGTAGAAGGCACAGCATGTCAGCTTTGAGCAATTTTCCATATGATTTAATTTATTAGTGGAGGACTATATACCGTTCTCTTTGGTGGCATATAAATTATAATCATGTGGGTTATTATAAGCCCCGAAATTGTATCATTACCTGAACTCTCGTGTTTATTTTTGGTATCCCACCCATAGCGATCATGTAATATCAAGCTCTTAACTACTTATTACTTTTTATGGCTGTGACGACTGTATCTAACTGGCTTTAGAACTGAAAGAAAAGTGACAGAAATGAAGTCCCCAGTTATTTTTATGCTGGTTAAGTTTGACTTTTGAAGTTTTAAAGGGAATTTGCTACTCTAAGTGACCTTTGGGTGTCATTAAAATGGAAATGATGCCTTGACTTCTGCTCCCCACTGGATAATATTCCAGTCGTGTAAGCTGCACTCATCACTGGGACATTGGCGCTGACAGTTCTTTTGTGCTTGGAAAGAAAAAAAATCCATTTGTGTTGTACAGTAACTTCTGATAGAAAACCAAGAAAACCTGCTGAGCTTCAGAGAAAATAATCAGAAACATTTCACTTTGTTCCCTTGGTCTTACTGAAATTTTTAATTATTTGTTTGCTGGCATTAGTCATTGAGCATGGTTAATTGCAATGCTAGGATTTAAGGCTTTAGAACCAATTATAGAATGTGCCAACTTTTCTACTAGGGCACCTATTCATTTTTCATTTCGAAAGCCTTCAGGCAACTTTGTTTGTAAAGTCCCTGTGCTGTACAGCTAATACAAGTAATTATTTATGTAAAGAGCAGGCAGTGGCGCTCTCTGGTTGTAAGCAAAGACTATTAATTTTCAGCTCTATTGATCACAACAACTAAAGCACCCCAAATAGAATCTAAAATGACCTTGATTTATTGGCCTCTAAGGAGGGATTACTGGATGGTAATCAAAGCCAGTGGTCTTAGAGACGCTTCCACAATATTGTGATGTGCCTTTTAGTATTGATAATCATGGGGTGATCACTGGCTTTTCAATAAAGCTTTTTAAACCTCTGGCTTAGGCTTGTTTGATCCCCTTAAAGAGGACCTTTCCCAAGTACAATATGCTGAATGTCATACATCATTTGATTGTCGCTGTGCTCCTGATCAGTTTTTTGGGGTGTTTTTTTTTAATTTTTTTTTTAAATCCATCCACCTATTCAAAAGATACGGCCCCTGCAAGGTTTATATATAAATTAGCTCTTACTTCTCAGATAAAATAAAAGGTTACCACCCACATGGAGAACAAGAGCTAATTTACATATAATGTTCCAGAGGTCGTATCTTTCAAACGGTAGACAGATTTAAAAAAGAGATGCCAAATTGAGCACAGGTTGAAGTATGTCATTTAACTTGGGACATTGTACTTTTGACAGGTCCTCCATAAGGCTAAAGCCCCACGTTGCGGAAATGGCGCTTTTTTTATTGCGTTTTTTGTTGAGTTTTTTGAGCCAAAGCCAGGAATGGATTGAGCAGAAGGTAGAAGTATAAGAGCTTCCTATACAGTGGGTACGGAAAGTATTCAGACCCCTTTAAATTTTTCACTCTTTGTTTCATTGCAGCCATTTGCTAAAAGCAAAAAAGTTCATTTTATTTCTCATTAATGTACACTCAGCACCCCATCTTGACAGAAAAAAAATATAGATATTTTTGCAAATTTATTAAAAAAGAAAAACTGAAATATCACATGGTCATAAGTATTCAGACCCTTTGCTGTGACACTCATATTAAACTCACATGCTGTCCATTTCCTTCTGATCCTCCTTGAGATGGTTCTACTCCTTCATTGGAGTCCAGCTGTGTTTAATTAAACTGATTGGACTTGATTAGGAAAGGCACACACCTGTCTATATAAGACCTCACAGCTCACAGTGCATGTCAGAGCAAATGAGAATCATGAGATCAAAGGAACTGCCCAAGGAGCTCAGAGACAGAATTGTGGCAAGGCACAGATGTGGCCAAGGTTACAAAAGAATTTCTGCAGCACTCAAAGTTCCTAAGAGCACAGTGGCATCCATAATCCTTAAATGGAAGAAGTTTGGGACGACCAGAACTCTTCCTAGACCTGGCCGTCCAGCCAAACTGAGCAATCGTGGGAGAAGAGCCTTGGTGAGAGAGGTAAAGAAGAACCCAAAGATCACTGTGGCTGAGCTCCAGAGATGCAGTAGGGAGATGAGAGAAAGTTCCACAAAGTCAACTATCACTGCAGCCCTCCACCAGTCTGGGCTTTATGGCAGAGTGGCCCGAAGGAAGCCTCTCCTCAGTGCAAGACATATGAAAGCCCGCATAGAGTTTGCCAAAAAACACATGAAGGACTCCCAGACTATGAGAAATAAGATTCTCTGGTATGATGAGACGAAGATTGAACTTTTTGGCGTTAATTCTAAGCGGTATGTGTGGCGAAAACCAGGCACTGCTCATCACCTGCCCGATACAATCCCAACAATGAAACATGGCGGTGGCAGCATCATGCTATGTGGGTGTTTTTCAGCTGCAGGGACAGGATGACTGGTTGCAATTGAAGGAAAGATAAATGCGGCCAAGTACAGAGATATCCTGGAAGAAAACCTCTTCCAGAGTGCTCTGGACCTCAGACTGGGCTGAAGGTTCACCTTCCAACAAGACAATGACCCTAAGCACACAGCTAAAATAACAAAGGAGTGGCTTCAGAACAACTCTGTGACCATTCTTGACTGGCCCAGCCAGAGCCCTGACCTCAACCCAATTGAGCATCTCTGGAGAGACCTGAAAATGGCTGTCCACTAACGTTCACCATCCAACCTGATGGAACTGGAGAGGATCTGCTAGGAAGAATGGCAGAGGATCCCCAAATCCAGATGTGAAAAACTTGTTGCATCATTCTTAAGAAGACTCATGGCTATACTAGCTCAAAAGGGGGATTCTACTCACCACTGAGCAAAGGGTCTGAGTACTTATGACCATGTGATATTTCAGTTTTTCTTTTTTAATAAATTTGCAAAAATATCTGCATTTCTGTTTTTTTCTGTCAAGATGGGGTGCTGAGTGTACATTAATGAGAAATAAAATTTACTTTTTTGCTTTTAGCAAATGGCTGCAATGAAACAAAGAGTGAAAAATTTAAAGGGGTCTCAATACTTTCCGTACCCACTGTATATTCCCCATTCCTTTTGTAGACATTCTTGGCTTTGGCTCAAAAAACTGCAACAAAATCTGCAACAAAAAAAGCTGCGTTTCCGCAACGTGGGGCCTCAGGCATTAGTTATTGTTATCCCACATGTGATGGTTAAATGGTTGAAACCTTTTTTGTCAGGATGATTTGTTTTTTGGTTGGTTGCTATTTTTTACACACATAGAGGCCAATTTATCAAAACTGCCTGAAATAAAACCTGACTTTCTTGTCCATAATAACACAGCACAGCTTCATTTCACCTGAGCAATTTAAACGAAAGCTGAGACTGGTTTTATTGGTTGCCATAGGCAACAGACAATTTTTCTTTTAGACAGGTTGATAAATAAGTAATAAAGAATTTTTTTTATATTATTGTATTTATATTACCTGCTCATATCTTGAAACATGACACTAACATCTTTATGTTGACCACTTATAAAATTAAATAAACCTCAATATTATTATTAATATTTTATTTGCTATTATCTATTTTGCTATATAAGAAGACTTAGACCAATTTTATTGGCTAGACCTTTAGACACAAATCAGTTTTGCCAAAATTCACTATTTTTTTCTTCTTTTTTTATTTAATTTTATTTTTTGTTACTTTTTGGATTTCAGCACGAAAAAAAAATCTGAAAAGTTTCTGCCATCTCTTTTGGTGCCCGACTGTCCAATATTCTCTATGCAGCCGCTATTATGCAGAATCATGTTCTTGCTATGTTGCTGAATAGTGTCTCTTGGTCAGTACAAATATGACACATTGTAAAAGCATATTCACAAGTGCTGGGTTTTTGTATATTTTATTATTATAATATTAACAACAAAAAAAGTCACAAAATTGTCGGATGTAAGTATACTGTATGTAAGTATGCAGCCTTTCACATGGTCTTACTCGGACCAATAAATCCAGTTCATGTGTTGGCCATATTTCTTGGCCCAACCCTGGCTCCTGTGAATTGAACTTACAGCAACATACTGGTTTATGATGTGGTAAGCTTCAGAATTACTGTGATCATATCGTCCCACGTTTGGTGCCATCTGTGAGCAGACATACTTTCTTACACTGTGTAAGAGAATGGAAATTATTTTACTTATTCTTAGTACATAGCATTGGTTCTTGTTATTTGTATATTATGTGACTGGTTATTGTATTTGTTCTATTATTAGCCATCCTTTTTTCCCACTAATTGTAACAATATCTGCTCCAGATGTATTCACCAGTAAACTGCTGTGGTCCTCATGTTTTTAAATATATCTATGTATATTCTTTGTATTGAATAAAATTTATATATTTTGTTTAATTTGGGGATGAGCTCCTTTTTTAGGGTTGAGACTAATTATGTTTGGGACATCTCATCCAGTGTCATAGTCTGATTATATTAGGCCATTGTATGTAATTTTGTATATCTATTTTAGGCTAAGGCACCATGCAGCGGGCCGCAGCAAAAAAGCGATCCCGTAGAGCTTTTCACAGAAAGTCTGCAGAGTTTTCCTCAGCAGAGTTTCTGCTTCTATTATTCCAATAGGGAAACCGCCAGCATTTCCATAGGTATAATTGACATGCTGCAATTTCCAAAACACAACAATTTTGGAAATCAAAGCATTTCCGCTGCGCATATTTTCTGCATTGTGAATCCCATTGTGATGAACAGACCCTCAGTTATGTATCTTTCTTGGAAATGTATTTTTACCTGCTCATATCACTCCTACCTACTTTTAAGAATGCCATGTTTAAGTTGTGTTTACATTGGTGGTCACTTCGCTTCAGCGGTGTTATGTGCATACCATGGGGGATGGTCTCCCTAGCCAGCCAGTTTTATTACCCCCTGGACAGCAGATGCCATGGGGGAGGGAGGGCTAGTGACCTGCAGCTCAACCCCAGACACACATCTCTCCCAGCACCTAGGAAGGCATCCATCTCTCCGAGGGTTCTGCAAAGGAGAGAATGAGGAGGGGCCCTATCTGGGAGGAGGTGTGGGTGGGGCACTAGCCATATGCTGAAAGGAGACCTAGATTCTTGGTCACTCAGCAAAGAGGCAGCAAGAAGGTCTTATCTTGGAGAAGATGTGAGAGCTTGTCCTGCTGTGAACTGAGCATAGGCCTAGCATTGAGGCCTGAAGCCGTTTGTCTTTGGAGTCTGAACAGCATGTAGGAGAGATGTGCTCTGTAACTTGCTTAAGGAAGCGCCCTACACCCAAGAACCTGTTGCGGCCTAGAGAAACTGACTACAAACTTGTGCCGGTATTTTTCTATCTTTTATTTCCCATTTTATTTTCTGTATCATAGTTTTACTTTTATCCGCATCTGCTTGATTACTCATTGATATATATTTCTGTATATGTTAATGGTTAGTACTGACCCACTTGGGTTAATAAATATATAAAATGTAAAAAGCTCGTTTTGTATTATCTTATCGGCCCAGAGCACTCACTGGAGGTGGGTGTGAGGTAAATGAAGCGATCTCAGGTGTGCCGAAGGCGGCGTCGGTAGGACGAGATCCTTCACACCCATCCACTTTGCAGGGACTGTAAAACACTGCAGCTTTTGCCATTTGCGCCACGTGGGGCCCTGCCTGTAGATGATGTTTGGCCATTTTTCTTGTAGTGATATATGGCATTGTTCTGCGATCATAGCATAATGCCAGTCCAACCCAAAAGGGTTTAATGGTTAGAGGTCAGGACTCTTTGCAGTTACTTGAGTTCATTAACCCCAAACCTTATTAGATTAGATTATGCCATTAGGTTCAAACCATGTCTTTATGGGCCTTGCTATGTGCACAGGCGTATAGTCCTGGTAGAGGAGAGAGCCTTCCCCAAACTGTTGCCACAAATTTGGAAGCAGCATGGCAATTTAACCTGTGGAAACACTGCCTTTTCCCATTTATAACTGATATTGGATGGGGAAGGTAAAACTGAAAATCAGTAAAAAAAAAATGCTTTTTGCTGTGATTTTTTTCTGCTGCATTTTTTTCTGCAGCAGTTTTTAGCTGCATTTCTGCAACATGTGGCCTTAGCCTTAAATGCATTGGTGTGCTGTGGCACCAACCTTTCACTGAAAAAAAGGAGCCTAGCCCAAACCCTGAAAATAGTCCTAACATATTATCCCTCTTTCCCTAAATATTATAGTAGACACAATGCAATCCAGTAGTTATTGTTTCCAGGCATCCTCCAAACCCAGATTCATCTATCAGACTGCCAGATAGTGAAATGTTCTTCACTCAAAACCACACTTTTCCATTGCTTCAAGGTCAAGTGGTGGTGTACTTAACACCACTCCAGCCAACGCTTGACATTGTGCATAGTGATCTTAGGCTTATGTGTAGATGCTCAGTCATAGAAAATCATTTCATGAAGCTCCTGTTTTTATACTGATACACACATACCGAATGAATCATGCAGAGAGGACGGGTGATTTTTACAAACCACACTTCAGTAGCCCTTTTTTGTGACTTTACTGGTCTACCACATCATGGCTGAACTGTTGTTACTCCTAGATAGTAAGGCTACATTCACACGACAGTGAATAATGGCTGTGTGTCGTACGTTTTGTTTTTTTTTAACACATGTCACGCAGCAGCATTGATTTCAATGTCAGTGAATGGGGGCTGTTCACATGACATGATTGTCGTGGACTGTCAAAATATAGGTTATGTCCTATTTCTAGCAATTTTCACGAATACCTCAATACACTGAAATGTATGAGAGATCCGTAAAAACAGGTACCCCACAGGTGCAAGACAGCCATAAAAAATGTTTTTCACGGACCGTTTTGTACCTCTTTCATGTGACTGCAGCCTTACATTTACGTTTGACCGGGGCAGATCTGGAAAATTCAGGAACTTAGCTGTGGCAATGGTAGCATCATATAACAGTGACACATGTAAATGTCACAGAGTTCTTCTGTACAATCCATACTACTGCCAATGTTTCTCTATGGAGATTGTATGACGGTATACTTAATTTGATGCATCTGTTTGCAATGGGTATGGCTGAAACACCAGAACTCGATAATGAGGAAGGATGTCCACATACATTTACCTGTTACATAACAATTCCCTTACTTTATAATAATGTTATCTAAAATACTCCTTTTAGATGCTGGTGTGTTCCAGTGATCAGCTGCAGGGTTCCAGAATTCACCTTTTGCCCTGTAGACCAGTCAGTAAGTTCATTGATAAACCACAGGCAGCCTTCAGTCTCTTGACAGGTCTCCAGGGCAGCCATGGGGAATTTGACATTCACTACAGCTCAGCAGGTTATAATAGAAGTCGCCTGCTGTACAATATATTTGGGAACTTCATATATTTTTAAAAGTACCAACCAAAACCTTAAATTCCATCTCAGTTTCAGTGCAGCTCATACATCATTGCACTAACTTTTGGATGTGGTGTCTAAGAGCATGTTGGTGTAACAATTACTATTATATATTACAAGAATAATAAGAATATGCAAAGAAAAAAATATGTTTGCTCCAGACATTCTTGTTACCATAGATGGTCACATCGATTAAATTATTTGTGCATTCATGGTCATATTAATACAAGACACATCAAACCTGGTGATGTTCAGTAAGGCCGGACATCAGCATTGTAAGGTGTTTGAGGCCACCCATTTATTTAAGAGAAGGTACTGTTATTAAAAAGAACAGCGACAGTGACAAACTGAAAGTGTCTAGACCCTTAAGGTTATAGGCCACTTACCATCCATTAGAGTCTGGGCATGCTTTGATACACTTTTATCAGGGAGTGTTGTCCAGTGCCCACTGTAAAGAAAGAACCATGCGTTTCTGTTTAAGTTCTGAAAACAGACGCGTGAGTATGCTCATCTGTTTTTCTAACTTCTATTGAAGTAAATGGGGAGAGTGCTTTTTTCCACAGTGGCATGGGGTCCCTATTTTCTTTTCGCAAACAGAAAACAGAATTTGAGGCACGCAGAAGCTCTATAGACGTCTATGGGTGCATTCATTTAGATCTGCAGAACAAAGTTATATGGAGTTGTAATACAACCATGTGCATGCAGCCATAGGGTTATTAATGGAAGTGCTTCTTGCTTCCAAAGGATTCATTCTGTTAGAACCATCAATATGTTAGGGAATTGCCCATAATGCACTTTCCTAATACAATTCATATAGTGGCTGTAAACAGTTTCTTTACCCCAAAGAGTCTAGTAGTGGCTCTCCCTTCAGGTCCTATAGAACATATCAATTACATTAATTCTACTTTTTACCTTTCAGCTTTTCAGTGAATTCAGTGTCTGAATTAGATTGCAGTAATGTTCAGCAGAGAATCACTCGGGTCTATTACAGATGCTGTGTAGCATTAAATAGAAACTGCAGAACAGAAAAGTTTGAAGCCCTTGTAAAGTAGAAGAGAAGATGGTTCATTGATTCATCGTGTCGAACTACTGAGGCGGCAATATCGTCTAATCATTATCCTTTAGAGATGACAAGTTGCCATATTTTACAAGATTATATCCAATATAGATTAATACAAGCCAGGGATATACCAATAATGGCTCATACAGCTAATACCAGAATATATTGATTGTTTCTGCCTTCAAGGCAAATCAACATTTATCTGGCCATTTATCTTGTACCATGCAAACGATAACCAAGTAGTAATTTACCGGTTCTGCAATTGGAAAGTGGTCTTGGCTACCCATTCATGTAATATTTAAGAGCAATTGAAGGCCTAATGTTAGGATAGGTAATTAATATCAAATATGCTGGTTTGACTTCTGACATGATCAGTTGTCTAAAGAAGTCCTGTATTACTTACCTGACACAACATTTTCGTAGCAGCTGTACCTGGTACTGCAGCTCTCTGAATCTGAGTGCTGTTCAAGTAAATGGGAGTGAGCTGAAATATTAGACACAGCTGGCACCCAAGATACAGTGTTGTACCTAATAAGTAGTACTGTGGCCAACTGATTGCACCCCCACCAAACTTACAGTATATTGATGGCCTACCCTAAAATTAAACCATTGATATCAAAGTTCTGGAAATCCTTTAGAAAGTTGTCAAGTTTTTTTATTCTGACAAATGTGCTGTCGGAACACTTACAAGTCAGTGATTTATGAGTGTGCCAAGTCACTGAAGCACAATTTCATATCCTAATCTGGCAGTGAGGATAGACTGGTGTCCCCTTCCCTTATTACTGACTGCACCCTAGACACCTGCATATCCACATCATCCAGGCTATGTCCCTGGAAAGATGGAAGTATTCCGCTGCCAGACTTCTTTTATGTCCCTGAGAACAAATGGAATGGGCAGTGGAAATCCAACCATAAATGGGACTTTATCTCCCCTATAGCAGATTAGGGAGACCTCATACACATAAGGCCTTATTCACATGTCTGCATATCACATACGTATGGCATCTGCATTTTTTGAGGACCCATTTATGTTTATTCAGAAGTTTGTTTGTTTTTCGCAGTCTGTGAAAAAAAAAATGGATTATGTCCATGTGAATTATTTTCCACAAACCCAGACACATACAAAGTATAGAAAAGAAAACAAACAAAAAAGTTGATCTACTTTTCACAGACATGAAATGAGCAGGATGTGGTGCTGTCCGTCAATAGCACAGACTTCACACGTTCGTGGATGCGGACCTGTGAATGAGGCTTCAGATGGCTTGCCAAACCCATCGAAATGGGTGGGTTCAGCCAATACACACCTAAAGTGTATGGCCAGTTTTACTTGTACATCATAGTATCACTTTAAATGCTTTGGTTTTGCAGTGTTGAGTAGCAATTGTAGTATTTTATCTGCAGGAAGAATGGCTTTACAGATGAGCAGTGATACTGGATCATTATGACACTTGTAAAGATTTCTTACGCTTGATTTATCAGGACAAGAATGACTGCTGCACATAAGAAAAATCATTTTTTCTGAACGGTTCTCCTTTCAACTATCACTACGTCCTCTAAAAGAAACATTACCCGTTTCCCTTTGTCCTGCAATGTCTACAATTCCTCTTTATTTATGGCAGTGATTTTGTTTTTGAAGCACCTGGTTATCTGTAGGGCCGAGCTTCTTCTATTTCCCCATGAACTTCTCTCCACATTTCTTGGCATTCTCCTTGAGCCAGCAGAGTCCTGGGACCTATAAAACATTTGTGCTCAATTTAGCTCTTTTTCTACTGTGCTTTTTCCACTGTGCTATTACTGGCAACCACCAAGAGGCAAATGCTTTATAAATGCAGTGCAAGGTTAAACTAATAAAATATAGAGCACGCTAAGTTTACTGCTCAAGATGCATCTTTTTGACGCCTCATTTTAAGATTTTGGACAACAGTAAAGCATCCTGAAAGGTATTTTCATGATGCTGTACATTAAAACCTATAAAAATTGGGAAAAGGTTTTTTTTAAAAATGCCCTGAAATGTCATATCAGACATCTATCTCCCATTGTAAGACAAGTCTCTTCACATTAGTCTATGTTAAATGCCCTAATAATAGTGAACTAAACCGTTTCCAAAATTGTCTACTGGCCAGTACATGAACAATATCTTTTGATTAGATTAACAAAATGGTATTTCCAATTGACCCTATGCTCCCTTCCTGTTTTCTTGCTTGTGAAAAAAACCTCTCTTAGGGAATATAACAAAGAGTTCATGCTGTTGACTTGGTCTTCACATTCCCAGATCGCCGTCTAAACAATGCCCCATGGGATGTTTTGGTAAAACAAGTGTGTTCCACGGAGGCCCACCCTTAAAAATTACAGGAAATAAATTAGTTTTCTGTCCCCAAATTGATTTATTATGCTGATGACCTATCCACAGGATAGATCATCATATGTGTTCTGTGGGGGTCCAACACCTGGACCCTGTACAGATTAGCTGTAGCAGTGGTACCAGGGAATATCAGTAGCTCTGGGGAACTGCAGCAGCGCTTACTTGAATAGAAGCAGCCTGAAGAGCCTGAAGGTCCAGGTGTCAAACCCCCACAGGTGACATACTGATGGCCTATCCTATGTATAAGTCATAAGTAGAACAGCACCATTTGGGAACAAACAAACTGGTTTTGTTGTCTTGGTGCCATATACCATAGGATCTTGTGGGGACCATGCCTTTTCCATGTTGTGGAAAAGCTGCCTTTTTTGTTGCAGATTTTGCTACATTTTTCAGTAGTGGATTTAGCAGAAGGGAAACGTCTAAGTGCTTTTATATTTCCCATTCCTTTTCAAGCCACTCTTGACTTTGGCTCAAAAAATGCAGGAAAATCTGCAACAAAAAAAGACAACTTTTCTGCAACATGGGTCCTCAGCCTAAAGGGATCAGAGCTGGCTTGGCGACTCCAGGGGTTTTGTACAAGATTAGGAGGGTGGTTTTATGACTATACCCACATTTCTCTGCGCAGTTCAGGAATTGTGTATGTTATCACCATTTTTCTGCATGACACTGGAATGCTGTTTTGCTAGAGACATCCCACTCACTGGTTTGAGTAATCTTATTTCTTTTCATAGAGAGAGGTATATTATGCTCAAATCGGCATTTTACCACTAGAGCTGTTCATTCTGTGTCTTACAGTGGTTCACACAAAGGATATAATGATTCCTATTCACCGCTCATCGCACAATGATCTTTCTAAAGAAAGTGGCATTACAGCTAAAATAGGTGTACAGCCACAGCGATGCAAACTGCAGCTCATCTAGGAAACCTAGCCCACCCATAATGCATATCCATTAGTACAAAGCTCTTCGCTAGTGTACAGTCATGGCCAAAAGTTTTGAGAATTATATAAATATTAATTTTTACAAAGTCTACTGCTTCAGTTTTTCTAATGGCAATTTGCATATACTCCAGAATGTTATAAAGAGTGATCAGCTTAACAGCAATTACTTGCAAAGTCAATATTTGCCTAGAAAATGAACTTTATCCCCCAAAACACATTTCAACATCAGTGCAGCCCTGCCTTAAAAGGACCACCTAACATCGTTTCAGTGATTGCTCCATTAACACAGGTGTGGGTTTTGATGAGGACAGGGCTGGAGATCAATCTGTCATGATTAAGTAAGAATGACACCACTGGACACTTTAAAAGGAGGCTGGTGCTTGCCATCATTGTTTCTCTTCTGTTAACCATGGTTATCTCTAAAGAAACACGTGCAGTCATCATTGCACTGCACAAAAATGGCCTAACTGGGAAGAGTATTGCAGCTAGAAAGATTGCACCTCAGTCAACAATCTATCGCATCATCAAGAACTTCAAGGAGAGAGGTTCCATTGGTGCCAAAAAGGCTCCAGGGCGCCCAAGAAAGACCAGCAAGCAGCAGGACCGTCTCTTAAAAGTGTTTCAGCTGCGGGATCGGGCTACCAGCAGTGCAGAGCTTGCTGAGGAATGGCAGCAGGCAGGTGTGAGTGCATCTGCACGCACTGTGAGTTGGAGACTCTTGGAGCAAGGCCTGGTCTCAAGGAGGGCAGCAAAGAAGCCACTTCTCTCCAGAAAAAACATCAGGGACAGACTGATATTCTGCAAAAGGTACAGGGAGTGGACTGCTGAGGACTGGGGTAAAGTCATTTTCTCTGATGAATCCCCTTTTTGATTGTTTGGAACATCTGGAAAACAGCTTATTCGGAGAAGAAGAGGTGAGCGCTATCACCAGTCTTGTCTCATGCCAACTGTTAAGCATCCTGAAACCATTCATGTGTGGGGTTGCTTCTCAGCCAAGGGAATCGGCTCTCTCACAGTCTTGCCTAAAAACACAGCCATGAATAAAGAATGGTACCAGAATGTCCTCCAAGAGCAACTTCTCCCAACCGTCCAAGAGCAGTTTGGCGCTCAACAATGCCTTTTCCAGCATGATGGAGCACCTTGCCATAAAGCAAAGGTGATAACTAAATGGCTCAGGGAACAAAACATAGAGATTTTGGGTCTATGGCCTGGAAACTCCCCAGATCTTAATCCCATTGAGAACTTGTGGTCAATCATCAAGAGACGGGTGGACAAACAAAAACCAACAAATTCAGACAAAATTAAAGCATTGATTCTGCAAGAATGGACTGCTATCAGTCAGGATTTGGTCCAGAAGTTGATTGAGAGCATGCCAGGGAGAATTGCAGAGGTCCTGAAGAAGAAGGGTCAACACTGCAAATATTGACTTGCTGCATTAACTCATTCTGTCAATATAAGCTTCTGTTACTCATAATATGAATGCAATTATATTTCTGTATGTGATAAAAACATCTGACAAACACACATAAAAACCAGAGGGCAGCAGATCATGTGAAAATATAATATTTTTGTCATTCTCAAAACTTTTGGCCATGACTGTATATTTCAAGTTTCAAATTTTTTTTTTTTCAAAAGTAGATTAAATTCATTGTGAAGGATTCTGGATAAGTGGTAAAATGACATACACACATTTTATACTGTCAGTAAAAGAAGAGCTAGTCATTGAACAGTAGGCATAGGCCAAAATGTAACCTAATCTAATCGATACGAATGCTCAGATATACAGACTATAATGGCACATAACAGAAACACTTAAAGATACTGCTTAATGCAGTACTATTGTGCCTGCTGTCCTGCTTGTTAAAGAGAGTCTGTCACCAGGAAAAATCACATTCACAGTAAACCCAGTACCTTATAGTGCTCTTTACATACATTTCATATGTGTTTTTTCTTATTGCCCATTGCAGCTTCTGGATGGAGAAATGTTATTTTATTCATATGTTCACGCTCATACTTCTGACCACCCTAACAGCTGCCCTACGCTGTCTCCATTGGATGATTCACATCTCCTCCCTCCCGTCGCTCATACTTTTCATCGCTAATGGTGCGTGTTGCACATGCTTCTTGACGTCACGTTAGCCAGAAGCCAGCTTCCCTTCACTTCTGGGTACATTTAGTACTACACCTGCCATCAGCGATGAGAAGGATAAGCAATTGAAGGGGGGCACATGTGAATCATCTGATAGGAATGGGGCGGGGTGGCTGTTAGGGGCAGTCTTGTGATTTTCCTGGTGACACACTCCCCTTAAAGGGGTGTTCTAGTTGTGTTTTTTTTCTCATCAAAAGAAGGCTTAAAATAAGAAATGCTACATTGTTACCCGTTTGATCCAGATACTTCTGGAGACAATTTTTCTCCCATGAGAACAAAGGATTGGGCATGTTAAACCTGCTGATGAATCCCTCTTTTCCTTGATATCTGCTAACAAGAGAGTCAGAACACCCCCATTCACATTAACTTGTCCCCTCAAAATCAGTGGGTTTGGCCTATGATAGTCTCAGCTGAAGTCTACTAGGATGCAGATAACTCACAAATTTAGCCAGTAAGATTACAATCACTACAGTTTACATTGCGTGCCTCTCTAACAGGCCAGAAAATAAATTTTTTGTGGGGGTGATGTACCTGGAGACTGCTGCTGTCCAGTAGATTTTCCAGTAGATAGTGATGCATAGTGTAAAATAATAGTTGATCTGCTACTTAAGGTTGAGGGTAACTAATTACACATGTGGACAAAATTGTTGGTACTCCTCGTT
This sequence comes from Leptodactylus fallax, assembly GCA_947044405.1. Lineage (NCBI taxonomy): Eukaryota > Metazoa > Chordata > Amphibia > Anura > Leptodactylidae > Leptodactylus > Leptodactylus fallax. Next base: position 1,248,824 of record CAMRHE010000469.1, read on the forward strand.
TAATGAAAGAAAAACCCACAATGGTCACAGAAATAACTTGAATCTGACTAAAGTTATAATATATAAAAATTCTATGAAAATGAACAAATGAAAGTCAGACATTTTTTTTCAACCATGCTTCAACCGAATTTTTTAAAAAAGAAAACTCATGAAACAGGCCTGGACAGAAATGATGGTACCCTCAACTTAATATTTTGTTGCACAACCTTTTGAGGCAATCACTACAATCAAACAATTCCTGTAACTGTCAATGAGACTTCTGCACCTCTCAACAGGTATTTTGTTCCACTCCTCATGAGCAAACTGCTCCAGTTGTCTTGGGTTTGAAGGGTGCCTTTTCCAGAAGGTATATTTCAGCTCCTTCCAAAGATGCTCAATAGGATTTAGGTCAGGGCTCATAGAAGGCCACTTCAGAATAGTCCAGTGTTTTCCTCTTAGCCATTCTTGGGTGTTTTTATCTGTGTGTTTTGGGTTATTATCCTGTTGCAAGACCCATGACCTGCGACTGAGACCAAGCTTTCTGACACTGGGCAGCACATTTCTCTCTAGAATCCCTTGATAGTCTTGAGATTTCATTGTACCCTGCACAGATTCAAGACACCCTGTGCCAGATGCAGCAAAGCAGCCCCAGAACATAACAGAGCCTCCTCCATGTTTCACAGTAGGGACAGTGTTCTTTTCAAAATATGCTTCATTTTTCCTTCTGTGAACATAGAGCTGATATGCCTTGCCAAAAATTTAGATTTTTGTCTCATCTGTCCATATTCTCTCAGAAGCTTTGTGGCTTGTCAACATGTAGTTGTCAACAAATCATAAAAAAGCCAGAGTGGAATTTGCCAAACTACATTGTGGGTTTTTCTTTCATTAAATGAGGGGTACATATTATCATGCAGCACAACTGGCAAGGACCATTGATTGGTTTCAGAACGATAATGCGAGATTACGTGTGTCAGTGGAGGAAGCCACTATAGACTTCCCCCTTACTGCGATACTATGGCTTCCCCCGCCAAGCGGCTAAGCAGATCCTCACCTTTAATGTATTAACGTCAGCGGTCTATGACTCATGGCAATGGGTACGGAGACTGCTTCCTATGGCAACAGGTCCTTCCCCTCTCATGTCCGTCCAAGATTTAATTCTATCAGAATCCAAGTTTATAGAATCGGCCCCAAGAGTGCCGAAACATGTCGGGCGATTACCCTACGACTCTATACTGATTGATGGGGCCTTCCCTTTTTATTCTGAGTTCACCCAACACTTCCTCCCTACCCATACCAATTTTCTAACGTACCAATCGATTAAAACACTGTACCTGAGAGCCCTGAAGCAGAAACCTGACAATCGCACAACTACATGGCTAGAACAGCTTCTACTCCGGAAGCAAATTACACCAAGACCTTTATCTACTTTCTACTCCAACCTACTGAGCGAACTAGGGACAGAACTCCCCTCATATGTGCGAAAATGGGAGGTAGACCTTCAAATGTCCCTTACTCCTGGAGAAATATCATCTATGCTCAAGCGATCCACAGGGCCTTCCAGATATGTGCGCTTGCAGGAGTCAAGCTACAAACTGGTCACCAGATGGTATAGAACGCCTACTGTAGTCCACAAATTCTCTCCGGAGGTATCCCCTTTGTGCTGGCGTTGCCATAAGTCTGCAGGTTCCTACCTGCATATTTGGTGGGAATGCGAAAAAATAGCCCCTTACTGGTCATTAGTTCAGCAGATACTGAACCAGGTTTGTGGATTCACTGAACACCTGTCTCCTGTAGGAATTTTCTTGAATTTATGGCCCACTTCCCCGCCTAGGTCCCATAAGCGTCTTTGGCTTCGACTGGTAACTATTGCCAAATCTATGATCCCTTTATACTGGGCATCCGATTCCCCTCCTCCAGTATCCCACTTTCTGCGGAAAGTATCTCAAGTTGCACGGATGGAGGAACTTTCCCACTTAGAACTTCGTACCTACCAGAAGTTTTGCGATATTTGGGCGCCTTGGTATGAGTTCTCTAAAGACACTACTAAGACACATTTGTGGGAACCTCCTGTTTAACCAAATAATTTACTGAGACCCTTGGCCTTCCACCCTAAGTATTTTTTTGTATCTTTTCAATGCTAACGTTCCATTCATTATTGTGTTATTTGTCAATCGTGATATGTAATACGCCAGCTTATCCGATTGTTTACTTATTGATTGTTGTGCCATGCACATTATATGTTACTGTCTATATTCATTGGTGATATTTGAAAATCTAATAAAAAGTTAATTAAGAAAAAAAAAAAACGAGGGGTACCAACAATTTTGTGTGTATATAGGTCGGAATTCCAAGATTCAGCCATTGATTTTATAATTATCCTCCGGGGAGCACAGCCGATGCATAGAAGAGGTTAATTACATGAAGGATGAAGTTTAGGTCAGAAAAGTTGAAAGGATTTTCTCTAAAGCTGCAGCTCATCCATGCATACCCAGTCCATAGTAATGCCATGGCTGTTTGCTAAGTGTCTGATGCATTAGAAGAGAGATGCATTTTATAGTAGACATGCTGTACAATAACCACAGAATCACCATCCTGTAAGAGATCATTGATAACCAGGCTTTAATATTATGGAGTACATTTCACTATTTTATATTTAGATATCAGTATACTTACATGAACATGTCCCCACTTAAATTTGTAGACAATCAAAAGTGAAACATTTTTGCCAATATAATAATTAAACATTTTGCAAAGTTTTGAAGATTTTCTATAACCATCTTAGTGGTGACAGTTTCAGTCACCAGGGTCAGTAATAACATCTAACAGGCCTTGCCAGAGGCAGAGCCTAATATATTGCCTACGAACATTTTGCTCAAAGGCATAATACACTGCAATTTATTGTATTTTATGTGTATTCTACTAGAGATTCAGCTCTTAGTGGTGAGCTACACTAGGGCAATTTAAAAAATAAAGTGAAGAATATTTTTTAAAAAAGGCATAATTAGTGTGTGTGTTCATCCTACCTTGCTCAAAAAACTAAAAAAAAAGCAATGAAAAAGGTTTTTTGGACCCCGAAATGGTACCAATAAAATTGTCAGTATGGTGAGACAAAAACGGGCGATGTTTAAATATTTTGAATGGGTTTTTTTTTTGTACAAAAGTCATGAAACAGAAAAAAATTGTCAGTATTGGGTATCACCATAATCACACCAGAATAAAGTTAACATGTTATTTATACCAGTTGGTGAGTAGTGCAAAAATACAAAGAAATACAAAGAACAGTGGCAAAATTGCATTTATATCCTTTTCCCAGAAAGAGTTAATAAAAGTTAAGTATAAGTTATATGTACCCCAAGATGGTGCCATTGAAAATTTAACTGATCCAACAAAAAAGCAAACTTTCATACAGCTCTTGGAGTGCATCAAAGAAAAAAACTATCCTTCTGTAAGGACATTCCCACCTTGAGCAGAGCTTAGTTGTGTAATGACTAGATACCTTTGACTACATTCTAGGTAAAAGTCTGCTCAGGTCAATGGTTTAATTTGATGTCATATTTCCAATAATAGAAATCTCTGAGCAGTGCCAAAGAAGGTTAAAGTGAGTCTATCAGCAGTAAATTGGATATAAACCTAATCATAGTACCTTGTAGAGGGTATTCAACAGTTTCCAAATATGCCTTTGTTCTTGAGTTTTGGAGCCCCATTTTCATGTAAAAGGACATTTATTTGCCATGCACATGAGGGAAAATGTGTTTTGGGGGGCATGGCTTATCCTGCTCAGGCTTCGGTCTCAGCTATAGATTCCCTCCATTACATGATTGACATCTCTCCTCCCGACTTCAGCATTGCTTCGTCTTTTCTGAGACCAAAGCTAAGACATGCCCCCAAAGCACTTTTACCTTCATTTGCATATAAATAAGACCACAATATACATTAAAAAGGGGCTTAAAGTTGAATAACAGAGGCATATTTGGAAAGTGTAGAATCACCTCTACAAAGTACTATATGGAAAACCCCTTTAAGTGCTCACACGCTCCGAATTCTGTACCTCCAATTATAAAACCAGTTTTCATAAATAAATAGTACATGTGATAATAAGAAACTTTAATGTATATAATATAAATATGTATCTGTAATATATCTTAACAAATAAATATGTTTGCATCTCCACTTATTACCTTATCCACTTATTGCCTTCACTCATACTGTTTATCTGTATAGAATCCCTCTTGGTACTCAGCTCACGCACAGAAGTCTATGGAGAAGGGAGGGGTCTATTAATTGATGTATTGCCCCATGTGCAGTGGTAGAGTCTTCCTCACGTGTAGCATAGTGTGTCTTTTCCAGCAGAAACCCTTTTGCTCTCCATAGACTTCCATGTAAAAACTAACTCAGCCTGATAAATGTTAAAGTTATTATTTCTTTAATAACCGTCAAAAGGCAGCATTCTAATGAGAAATCCTCTTTATTCTCAATGCAACATTTCAGCTGTGTCTGAGCCTTTCTCAAGCACTTTGAACCCCTTTGACTCAGAGGTTATCAAGGCGTTCACCAGGACATTTAGTATCCAGTACTGCTTTCCCTTTTGGAACGTATTTCTTTAATAAGATGTATTACAAAGTTTCTTATATTCACCTGAACTCAACATTTATGAAAAGTTGTATAATTGGAGGTATGCTTTAACACAGAGCCTACAGAATTCTGTCGGTCTATACTGCACTTTTGTGTGCCTCAGAGTCTTTTCTCATGGATTCTATGAAAAAAAAAATTGTGACATTAGATGCATGTTCTATGACAGACCTATTCTCAAGAAACATTTCTGCTGGGAATAATGTGGTGCCTTATGTAGGCACCATATGATAACACACAGAGTTCCTATGGCTCTGAAATATGAACCCATAGCCATTCCCGTGTGCATAAGCCACAGAAAATATGTAAAGTTAATGTCATATCCAGTCTGTTTTTCAGTCTGAATTTGGTGATAACTGCAGGATGCAATTATATAAAATTGCTCTATAAAATTGTACATGTAGAACCATGCCCAGATTTGGTTTGTTTAGTTCGCTCAGCAGCACAGATGTACAGGCTTATCGAGACGTTGGAAATGGTGTCCTTAAATGAAGTGTGGTTTCCATTTTCATGCCACTGATTAGCGTGATATTGTTAGCCACTTGTCTTCTGAGATTTCTTAAAATAGCCTGAAAATGTAACTGTTCATCACTGCCTATTAGTTGAAACAAATTCCTGCCCTCTTTGCAATTAGCAGATACTTCCAGCTCCTTCTCTTCATGATCTGAGGCAAAAATTATACAGCCTTATTTTTTACAGTTTCTCTCTTTGTTCCTCATAAATAATTATCTAGAAGTTCAGCGGACACAAAATTTCTTCACTTGCTTCTATATTGTAACACTTAACCTCATGATCTACGCGACATTACAGTAGTCATTTTTATCATGGTGAATCATGTTTTTTTTTTTTTTTATTCATTGGGTTGTAGTTTACATTGGCAAAACTGGATCAGCAGATTTAAAGGAGCTTTATCCATGTGTAAAACTAAAGCGTTGAGATCTTGGAAGTACAGTTTACACTCATTGTTAGTGGAAATCTATTAAATATAAGTCAGAAGAGCTATTAAACTTGTCTGTTGTGAATGATGACTGTATCTGTGTATTGGAATCTATATGGGCTTAAAGCGTTCCTAACCTTTAAACAAACTTTACGATCAATCAATAATACAGTGTATGTACATTGGGAATAACACTATTTCTGGCCACCGTATGACTTGTATTCTGCAGTTGTTAGCACTTTTTCCCTCTACATGCTGTATCTGCAGTTTGAATTGTTCTCTGATCTGGTGGGTGGAGCATAGCTACATTATACTGCTTACAGTAAGTAGAGTGTAATCTGCATCATAACCGTCCATCTCGCTCTCTCTCACTCAGAAACAGCTTCAGGACCATGCAGAGAAGTCCTCACATATACTGATATGGACAACGTTCTTTGGTTGTGATAGAAAGCCCCTATCTAACTCCACCAAAAAGCTGGATTTTGCTAAAATCTCTCTTTTTCTGCCTCTGCTCATTTTTCTACCTCCCCTCTCAGTAAACTTCTAGAGATGTGTTATCTGAGTTATGTGACCTGCAGTTTGGAGCAACATGTCATAGTATTTCTCCATGAGTACATATAGATGGTGTAAAGCTAATATGCAATATTTTCTTTTTGTATCTTCCCATTATTCCATGTCTAAATGAGCAGGTCTATCTCTGGTACAGTTTATACTGTAGTTAAAGGGGTTTCCATCTTTGTAAGATATCCACAGGATAGGAGATAACTTACAAATGTTCAGTGGGTTCCCTTGGGATCTATTGTTGTCTGTCATTAGACGGACGGTCTTTATTGTTTAATCCATTATTCTGCTTTTGTGATGGGCCAGAAGAATGGATGAGACGACGCAGATGTGAACGCACACTGACTTGGAAAAATTTATTTGACACCATTGTTTATCAAAGTTGTAACAAAATAGTAATAATAAGGGTAGGTTCACACCTGCGCCTGCTCTCTGCCTGGTGGTTCTGTTCCCCATTCCACTTTAAAAATGTGGAAAGAAAAGTTCTGCAAGCAACGCTTTTCACTCGGCATTTTTCGCCCTTTTTGGGCGGAAACCCGGTGGACCCCATTATAGTCTAAGGGGCCCGTGGATTTCTGCGGGTAACCGCTTTTTTAAGCGGATTAGGTTTCCGTTTGGGGGGCCCCAATGTCTCTGGGGTTAAAGAAAAACTTCCCCCAGCAACATATGATCATTGAATGGGGTGAATGCCCAATCCCAAAACAGACAACTTCTGCCCAGAGATGCCAAATCAGTTGGATATAAACCAAAGCCGAGGAATCTACATGGGATAACTATAATCCAATATGGATCTCTCCTTATAGTCTGGGATGCAGAATGGAACAATAATGGAAAAATAATAGTAATGAACCAGAATGGAACAAATGGATGCTCAGCTTCTTCTACACTGTTAAAATGACCTGCCCCTTCCTACCATGGTAATGTAGAGGCGATAAGATGCTAAATACCATACCTCTTGTGATTGCCGCCGTGCCCCTGATCAATTTGGTTGTTTTGATTTTTCAGCCTGACAACCTGTTCCATAGATAAGGTTATTATGTGAATTAGCCCTTGTTCATAGAGGGGGCGGCAACTTTTTATTTTCATACAGCTCTTAGTGATACACCACAGAGAAAATAAAAGGTTACCACCTCCTTGGTGAACAAGAGCTAATTCACCTATAAAATAGTGAACAGGTGAATGCCAAATTGATCAGGGGTGCAGCGACAATCAAAACAGCTATAGTTATACTGAATTATCTATGGCTTCCAGGAAAGATGAGGTTAATAGTTCACTTAGCGGTCAGCAAACACATTAATGGCTTACAAAATTGATTTAAAGGGCCACAGCTGTTCCTATAAAGACATTTACACTGCTCCTATGGTAAGTCATTATTAAACTCATAATAATCTGCTCAAATCTGCCATTACGCATATAAAGTTTATGCAGTGAAAATGCTGAATGTAGGTCGGAGTGCTCACTGTAAGAGTTAACCTGATGGGTTGTCTCCAATAGAAGTCATGATGAACCATTATTTATTTGATATGAGGGTGAGGTCATTAAAAGTATTGTGTGGTATTATTCATTATCATAGCATGTGGAGAGTTAATGTTTAATAGCTGCTGTAAGAAAGTTGTTGGTATTGCCCATAGCAACCAATCAGGTCACATTCTCCAGAAAGTCGGATATTTTTTATTATTATTATATTTTATTATTTTATTATTATTATTATTATTATTACTGTTAGTATTAGTTATCTGGTTTGGAAAAAATCATTTTTCAAATACCCAGTATTGACTTTGGATAAATAGAAGGTGGAGCATCTCGTTCACACTTCCCATCTAGTAGCTAGGGTAGACAGTGACTACAAAGAGTGCCACATTTTTTCAATAGGAACCTTCTAATGCTTTATTTTCCCTCTGCAATCCTGAATTTTTTTTTCTGCAGATTATATCTGACCACTGTGGGTTCCAGCAGTAGGACAATGTGTATCAGCTTATTGCCGGTGGATCCTTTCTGTTCCTTTTACACAGGAAGTTTTTCTGCCTATTATAAGGGTCATTCGACAGTATTAGCGAGTCGCTCATTAGTTCCGTTTACAAGGAGCGACCATTTATTTCATAACATAGAGTTTCATTATTGTCAGCATCTTGTTTACATGGGGAGACATTGCTGCGGACAAACAGTGGTATCAGCGACTATCAAGCGTTTGCTTGTTGTTTGAGCAGCAGACAATGGGTAGAAAGGTTCATTTGACCTGTCATCTGGTCCTGTACAAAAAGTGGATGTTCCTTTAGTCACACCTTATGGGAAATTACTATTAGTATTATTATTAGTAATAATGCTCCCAATAGTAATAATGCTCCCACAGTGTGCCCCATTAGTTATAGTGCCCCCAATAGTAATAATGCTCCCCGTAGTAGTAATGCTCCTCCAAAGTACCCCATGATCCCATGAGATATAGTGCTGCCATAGTGTCCCCTTAGTAATAGGTACTTCTCCAGTGTGTACCATTGGTAATAATTCCCCAATAGTAATAGTGCTCCCCTAGTGCGCCCCATTAGTAATAATGCCCTAATATTATTGTTATTTATATGTAGAGCACCGTTACTTCCTTTTTGCTGTACATTTATAATGCTTCCTCAGTGTCCTAATAGTAATGTTTCCCCAAATCAAATGAGGATATTAATACAGTTGATTGTTAGGTTAGCAGACATTCAGACCACTGGACTAAAAACTTGTGCACTTACACTAGAGTAAATTCTAGGGCTTTGTATGTAAGTGACAAAAATCTTGGATCAAATTGGTTTCAAAATTTCACACATAGGTTTTAGAAAAATAACCTGTCAAGTAGAAAATAGAAAGTCTTCTATTTACACATTGGCCATAGCAAAATGCAGCAAAAAAATTGCTGCAGAGAAAACCATGGCGGAACTGCAGAGTTTTCCTCTGTGGACTTTCTGCCCCTATTATACCTATAGGGAAAACGCCAGTGTTTCTGCAGGTATAATTGACATGCTGCAGCTTTTCTGTTGCAGATTTTTTTCTGCAATGTGTGGATGGGATTAGCCAGAATTCCATCCACTTCTGAGGTATTGTAAAACGCAGCGTTTTTCACAACTTGGTGCTTCAGCCTTACATGGGATGTCCTTACTTTTTCACATGAATTAAAAAAAAAGATGGGCCACCATCACTCCTGACATGTCTTAGTACTACCTTGTACTCCCCATGAATATTCATTTGGGAGCACTCTGCACTTGCCTAATAATTGTGTTCCTCTGTTAGACCTCTGGGAAAAGTTTGTATAAAGTGAAAACTGAATGTTATCATTCCCAATATCTATCTGGCACCAGCAGCACTGACTGGACAGGGTCACACTGTATATAGAAACAGCCCCAGCTGGTAACACTTAGTTGTCAATTTATTTAGACTTTTTTATGAGGATTAACAGGAGTGGAACAATGAGAACAAGTTCTAAGAAAAGATGGTCTAGAATTGATATTTTTAGGGAATACAAGTATTTACTCATTTGGACATGTCAGAAAAGCTGACAGGCCTATTTTCAGTTCTACTGTCTTTATACAGGGCACTATGAGAACAAATTCAGATGCCCTAGTATTGTTGTCCAAAACCGTACTGTGACAGAAGCTCCGTCCAAAAATGTGTGCTTTGATCTAATATCCCTAGAGAATATTTTATAGTGTGTAAAATGTACTTTTTCATATGCCAAGTTTTCTTCAGAAGGCAAAACTTTATTATGCACAAGAAAACACAAGTATGGTGCTGAGAAAGAAATGTAGCTCTAGTGAAAACAATCATCAGCTAAATAAAGAGTAAGTGAGAGATTAGTTTTTTTGGGCTGCCAGAAAGCTGTGTGCGGCGGGCAAGATTTAGTAATACAGACACAATGCATGGCTTCCAAATGATATGGATCAACAGCTGCAAGAGGCTGGACCACCACAACAAAGGGCCCGTGTAAATTATTAATAGGAGACTTTCTATTTCCCTGTGTCCAGAATAAACAGTGTTAATGGTCTTGGAGTCACATTTTGTGCTATCTTTGGCGTTGTGCAATGTTATATATCTCTGTGTGGTAAGCAGAAGCAGCACATAATGGTTTGTGTTCTAGTATATTACAACCAGCCATATTTCTTCTGATTTTCGTTTTTCTGTCTGGGTCCTCCATAGCCTTGGGCTTCTTTTGAGTCACTAAGCATTTTTCTTTACCTCTTATCTGGGCCAGCATCTATTGATATTCACCCAAGACTCGCTACAGCAAAAGGCATTAGATAAGCAGTAATGTCCCACAGGACAGAGTAAATGAATAGATGCCTCTGGTCATTATGACTTAGCATTTACTAGTGTAAAATACTAAACAAGCTGAATGTCTAGCACTTCTCTTCTGAGATGTCTTAAATAACTTGGTGCCTGTATACTACTATAAATCTTCCAGAAAGAGTTTGGTCTAATGCAGTGTAAACCTTGGTTGTAATCTCTCAGAGTTCTTGTATGGTAAAGGATAAAAAGTAAGTGTCGTCCAGGGAAGCTACATATCCTGAATGGTGTCAATGGATAAGGTGTGGTGTGGGAGTGCTGATATAGAGCAAGTCAGAGCCCAACCTTCATCTCTTAAACTTAATTTGAAAAACATGGAGCCCGACTGGTTGCCAAGAGTACCAAGGAGGCTTTTGCACCAGACACATTTTGGACATAAGGCCCTTTTGCTACTTATCATTATATTAGACTGGAACTTCCATAAAACACATTACAATAAAACTGTTTGCTTAACATTGTGTAGGTCTGACCCATCAAGGTATGAACTCCATGAGATCTGTAAAGGAGTCCTATGATATCTGGCCCCAAAATGTTAGCTGTAGGTCCTTTTGGTCCTGTAAATTTTTGAGGTGGGGCCTTCGTGGATTGGATTTATTTTTTCAGAACATCCGACTATACTGCATTGGATTGAGATTTGAGGCATTTAGAAGCAAAAGAACCTTGATTTCTTTGTTGTGCCCCTCAAATCATTCCTGAACAATTTGTGCTATGTAGCCGGGGGTATTTTCCTGATGAAAGAGACCACTGCCATTACAGGATACTTTTGTCTTGAAGGTCTGTACTTGGTCTGTAACAATGGGGCAGATTTTTTATATTCCAGTCTTAATAAAGGCCCTGGCTGGCACAGCGTACAACTGAGGCTCCAGCCTCTTCATAAATCAAGCGCATGCCCATGCGCTAGAATAAAGATCTATGCCACTTAAGAACAGGCGTAGATTTCAATTATAACTCAAGCCAGAAAACTGGCATGAGTTATAATAAATATGTCCTGCCCCACACTCTGCCCACTCCACACACGTTAACACAATGTGGTAAGCAAGGCGCAGCACAGGGGTTGTGGCACAAGTTTGGTGCAAGAAAGGACCTTGTGCCAAATGTGCAACACAATATTAGCCCCCTTGCACACGAATGGTCAGTGTGCTATCTGGGTTTTTCCCCACTGTTTACATTTAGTTCTGATGTTCCCATGGCCACTAAAGGTGCTTTTAGCATCTGACAGGGTCAACAGTGGCAGTCTTACCAGCCTGTGGCTATATAGCCCTTTATACAGCAAGCTGCAATGCATTGTATGTTCTGACATCTTTCAATCATAGCTAGTATTAACCTTTTCAGCAATTTGCACTTCAGTTGCTATTCTGTGCGATTCGATCAGACCTGTTCACTTTTGTTGACAATGTGATCCTTGGGTGCCTGTTACCCTATCAAAGTTTCATAAGGTGACCTCGCAGTAGGACATCCTTGGACCATTTTTTAAGTGTACTTTACCACTGTATACTAAGACCACCCCACAAGACCTGCTATTTTGGAGATGCTTTGACCCAATCATCTAGCCATCATAATTTGGCCCTGGCCATGGTTACTCTTCATTCTTACACTTGCCCATTTTTCCTGCTTTCAACATATCAGCTTTAAAGGGAGTCTATCAGCAGGAAAATCTGTATCAAACTAAAGACAGTAACTTGTAGGATCACTTCTACACTTTCCAAAGCGAAGCCCTGGCAGGCGGAGAAATGCCACTAAAGTCTTTTCAGCTTACTTGCATAAGAATAAAACACTGATTTTCATGATAATTAAGCTGCAATGCAGAATAAGAAACAGCCCTACAAGGTACTGTCATTAGTCTGATACCACTTTTCCTGCTGACAGACTCTCTTAAAAACTGACTTTCTCTTTCTACATTATGTATCCCACCCCTTCACAAGTGCCATTGTCATGAGATAACCAATGTCATGTATGCTGTACAGAATACAAATATGCATTTCATTAAAACATGAAAATTATAAAAAATTAACCTCATGCATAAAATCTCTGAACAAAACTTGAAGAATGTATTCTGTGATCTGACTGGTTTTTGTGAGCAACACTGATATTTTTTGTTTGGATAGCTTTTATAGCTGAGGCCTATTTGGTCTTGTTGGATGTGAAATGAAATGTGACTTTTATGGCATTTGGTGGACAAAGCACAAAATAAAAAAGGTTATAAGATGAGAGATGAAGTCACATCATACATCTTCAGTCTCACAAAACTTTTCTGGCAGGTATCATGAGGCACAAGTCGATATGAAGATCCTGCCCCATTACAGAATCTTGGGTAATAATGGGCACATGTCATCTTGAAAAATGAGTGTTCGGCTGCCTATCTACTGTTTATACATTATACTACTATCTACTGTTTAGTCACCAATAGTAGAATTAGTAAAACTGCCTGTGGAGCCCAGCGTGTGTTATCAGGTGGATCCTATGTCCCTGACTACAAAAGACTCAGAACATCTCTGTTTTCCCTTGCAGGTACCACATGTTTAATTGCTTTGTTATCTGACAAAGAGCTCACAGTGGCGAATGTTGGGGATTCACGCGGTGTCTTGTGTGACAAGGATGGAAATGCTATTCCCTTATCGCATGATCACAAACCATATCAGCTAAAGGAAAGAAAGAGGATTAAGAGAGCTGGTAAGATCCTGCCTGCATGAATACACATTACAAGCTTCAGCTTTACTATTCTGACAGATGAGAGTCATTGCAGTGATAATGTACAGCATTTAGAATTTTTACTTATTTTTAGCATTCAGACCATTATTAGTATGGATGTAGTGAATGATATACAGTGGGGAAAAAAGTATTTAGTCAGCCACCAATTATGCAAGTTCTCCCACTTAAAAAGATGAGGCCGGCCTGTAATTGTCATCATAGGTAGACCTCAACTTTGAGAGACAAAATGAGAAAACAAATCCAGAAAATCACATTGTCTGATTTTTAAAGAATTTATTTGCAAATTATGGTGGAAAATAAGTAATTGATCAATAACAAAAGTTCATCTCAATACTTTGCTATATATCCTTTGTTGGCAATGACAGAGGTCAAATGTTTTCTGTAAAAGTCTTCACGAGGTTGGCATACACTGTTGCTGGTATGTTGGCCCATTCCTCCATGCAGATCTCCTCTAGAGCAGTGATGTTTTGGGGCTGTCGCTGGGCAACATGGACTTTCAACTCCCTCCAAAGGTTTTCTATGGGGTTGAGATCTGGAGACTGGCTAGGCCACTCCAGGACCTTGAAATGCTTCTTACGAAGCCACTCCTTTGTTGCCCTGGCAGTGTGCTTGTGATTATTGTCATGCTGAAAGACCCAGCCACGTTTCATCTTGAATGCCCCCGCTGATGGAAGGAGGTTTGCGCTCAAAATCTCACGATACATGGCCTCATTCATTCTCTCATGTACACGGATTAGTCGTCATGGTCCCTTGGCAGAGAAACAGCCCCAAAGCATGATGTTGCCACCCCCATGCTTCACAGTAGGTATGGTGTTCTTTGGATGCAACTCAGCATTCACTCTCCTCCAAACACGACAAGTTGTGTTTCTACCAAACAGTTCTACTTTGGTTTCATCATATGACATTCTCCCAATACTCTTCTGGAACATCCAAATGTTTTCTAGCAAACTTCAGACGGGCCCGGATATGTACTGGCTTAAGCAGGGGGACACGTCTGACACTGCAGGATCTGAGTCCCTGGCGGCGTAGTGTGTTACTGACGGTAGCCTTTGTTACGTTAGTCCCAGCTTTCTGCAGGTCATTCACTAGGTCCCCCCGTGTGGTTCTGGGATTTTTGCTCACCGTTCTTGTGATTATTTTGACCCCACGGGGTGAGATCTTGCGTGGAGCCCCTGATCGAGGGAGATTATCAGTGGTCTTGTATGTCTTCCATTTTCTAATTATTGCTCCCACAGTTGATTTCTTCACACCAAGCTGCTTGCCTATTGCAGATTCAGTCTTCCCAGCTTAGTGCAGGTCTACAATTTTGTTTCTGGTGTCCTTCCACAGCTCTTTGGTCTTCACCATAGTGGAGTTTGGAGTGTGACTATTTGAGGTTGTGGACAGGTGACTTTTATACTGATAACAATGTCAAACAGGTGCCATTACTACAGGTAATGAGTGGAGGACAGAGGAGCCTCTTAAAGAAGAAGTTACAGGTCTGTGAGAGCCAGAAATCTTGCTTGTTTGTAGGTGACCAAATACTTATTTTCCACCATAATTTGCAAATAAATTCTTAAAAAATCAGACAATGTGATTTTCTAGATATGTTTTCACATTTTGTCTCTCATAGTTGAGGTCTACCTATGATGTCAATTACAGGCCTCTCTCATCTTTTTAAGTGGGAGAACTTGCACAATTGATGGCTGACTAAATACTTTTTTTTCCCCACTGTACATAGCTAGTCCCCAGAAACGGAAACCTATCAAATCCCCTTTCATCTCCCATCAACCTGTTGACTGAGTTTCTTTGGGATTCACAAAAAAAAATATATCTCATGCCTTCACTATATCACTAGCTTTATAATATGTATGTTGGGCTGCTCTGTGAACCGAGAGCAAGGCAGGTGGTTTGGTCTCCGCAACCAGAAATGAACGCACACGCGGTAGTTCAAGAAAAGAATATATATTTACTATAAGTTAATAAAGGCTATTTGAAGGTAAAATGACAGGGATAAAGACAAGCAAAATATACAATATAGCATGAACAATTTCAAGGCAAATTCTGCAATGGTTTCTACTTTTACTCTGTCCAATTCTGCAGTATGGACACTGAATGAACAATATACTCAAAACTATCCCTAACTGACCCTGACATCACATTTGGGTGCACCCCCTTTTCCCCAGTGGTCCAGGTGGACCGCTTACAGTCTGTAGAAGCGCGCGGTGGGGCCCAAAGTCGTTCCTTTCTTTTATAGTGAAACGTCCTCTCCTCACTGTTATCAGGATCTTGGGAGAAATGAAGTCCTCTTTAACAGGGAAACCCAATGAATGCAATGTAATCCAACAGCAGATTCCACTCAGCACACTGACAGTCCTGCCGAATCCATACACTGAGCTGGGATGTAAGCCGGGATTTAGCAGGTGCTGTCCAGTACATCAACAGCACTGCGAGTCTCTATCTGTGGTATCCATATACACAGTCACAATGTCAGTCTCACTGATCAGCCACTGAGCACAGTTCCTTTCACGTGGACTCACTAGTCCTGTTGTCTCTTTACACTCTGTTTGTCTCTGGACCAAGATACAGCTTAGCTGTACAGAAAAATCTCCACACCAGTTCAATACAACACTTGCTAAGATGGCTGCTGCTCTCTGTCTCGTCACTTCCTGCTTCTCTGCTCACACTCTGTCTGCAGAACAGGCAAGCTGACATAAAAGGGGGGGGGTCTCACTCCAGCATCATGTCACAATTACAATGGCTGCTGTCTTAAAGGAACAGAATCACAGAAATACATTCAACATTAACAGTTTATACAGACAAATGAAGCTTAGGACAACATTGGCTGTCTCTTACAGCTCTGCCATTGGTATGGTTAAATGTTCTGTATCAGATTGGAACTTTCAGGTGCTGTCCACAAAGCAATATGCATGGCTAAGAAGCACTGTGGGAGCACAAAATGGGGCACAAAGAGAGATATTGTACATCACCACCCCCTTAGCATATTTATCTGTCACCACTGGGCTACAAAGCACATTGCAGTGACAAACAGCATACCTCTGTTATGTATGTCAATTTTTTAGATTTAGAGAAATACAACTTCATGCAAATGAGGAAGTCGGTGCACTGAGGGGGCCTTCAGCTCCTTTGAACACTGCTGTTGTCATTCAGAGCACTACTAGTTATTGCTTGCACCACCATGTGCAGTAAGAGTTGATCCTCCCATTGCTTAGACATCACCCATGCTACTTGAGCAGCAAGAGCAGTGCTCCCAGGACTGAAATTCCATCAACAGTGCTCCAACTGCCTCATTTGCATATCACTTCAAAGTTGTTTTTCTCCAAATGTACAAAAGTGACATACAGGTGCATCTCAATAAATTAGATTATCTTTGAAACATTTATTTCTTTCAATAATTAAATTAAAAAAGTGACCTCCTATATTTTCTAGATTCTTTACACACAGAGTGTTCTATTTCAAGTGTTTTATTTCTTTAAATGTTGATTATGGATTACAGGTAATGAAAACCCAAATCTAAGAAAATTTGAATATTGTAAAAAAGTTCAGTATTGTAAATTCAGTGTGTCCCCAGCCAAGGTTTCCTAAGCCTTTAAATGGTCCCTCAGTCTGGTTCAGTAGGACACACAATCATGGAAGACGCTGATTATGAATTGTATTACTGAATTACTTAAATGAATGAACGTTCCAAAGATATTCTAATTTATTGAGGTGCACTTGTACATAAAAGAAGTGTATTGTTTATCACTGTAATGTGCTCTGTAACATGGTGGTAATTGAATATGCTTGGAGAGATGGTAGACTCCCTTTATGTTCTATTCTACTATATAGGTCTAAACTCACAATGACCAAAGGCAACCTAAAAGACATCTCTAATTGTTTTGTTATAACTGGTCTTCATGTTAGAGTTGCTGTCAAATATATATCAAGGGATGTTCCTCAAGAACAGCAAACCAACATTGGAGGTGTTTAATGCTACCCTCCAGGTAGGAGCTCAAAAATTATATATTGAAGGGGTTTTCCCAGCTAAAAATATTTTTGACCTATCCTTAGAATAGGTCATCAATATCAGATTGTCAGGGGTTCAATACCAAACACCCCCACTGAACAACTGTTCTCAAAAGCTGGTACACAAAGACTGGAGCAGGAAGCAAACAGCTCTGTTCTCTGTGTAGTGGTCAGACCTGGTACTGCAGATCACATTCATTTGAATAGGACCTAAGCTGCAGTGGCTCAGTTCAGCCACTACACTAAGAACGGTGCAGTCTGCTTCCTGCTACATTCTCTGTGTATCAATTTCCTGAGAACAGCTAACCGAGGGGGTGCCAGGTGTAAGACCCCTACTAATCTGATATTAGTGACCTATCTTTAATTAATTAATCTTGTTTCTTGCCTGCTTTCTGACTTAGCTCTGTTAAAGGAGTTGTAACAAGATATGATGTTATCCCCTATTAATAGGGGTAACTTTATGATCAGTGGGATCACTGTACCCACGCAGAGCTGCAGTTTATTTGGAGTACCTACAAGAAGTCTGAGCTAGTCAGAGTCTTATGATTGGTTCAGGCTCTTACTCCCCCAGACCCTCGCAACTCTGCATGTGCTCTTGCTGTGAATAAACACAAGTCTGGCATATACTCAGCAGGATGTCAGGGCAAGGAGATCTGATTTCTATTATAAGACTAGAATAATTGTGGCTGGCTGAACCACCAGTGAGAAAAAGATGGACATCAGGTAATTGCCTCATATACTGTATACTGAGGTAAATGAGCCTTAGCATGGAAGAGATAGGAGGGTCGCTTCATTCTGCAGTAGGACAATGACCTCAAACACACTGCCAAGGTCATAAAGAGATATCACCAGCAAAACAAAGAAAAATGAGTTCTGGAACAGATGGCATGGCCTCCATAGAGCCCTGATGTCAACATCATTGAGACTGTGTTATATTATTACAGGGACAAAGGAGACAGCTACAGTCTCCATAAAAGATGTGACCTTTCTTCAATTTCCATATAAAACAGCATGCCAGTTTCCAGAGAGTTTCGGCCATTACTTGTTTTCTAGTTTTTACTTTACAGCATTGTTCTACATATGCCTTAGCACAGAAATAGACAGATAGGTAGATATAGATACTGCTTGGGTGAATAAAAGACACTATTTTTTTTTTTTTTACTTTGAAATTTATGGAGTGATGCCTGCTTAGAAGATATTTTCTGGAGAACTTTGGTCAGATCTGGGGATAACACTCATGAAGACTTATGCTGTGCTGCTTACTTTGCATTGTTTTTACATAGACTTACAGACACCTTTTTCGATAGTGCATCCAAACACTAGGATAACAGTCTTTGTCTTCAGGTCCTACATTCAGCTTTATTGAAGCTTGCATTAAATGTATGAAAGCTCATAAAATGTATTTATTGCTCAGAGAACTAATAACTGAGCAAACCATCCTGATATCTGTTTAATTCTGCAAACCTCATATGCAGTTAAGAATGACCTGAAAAGCAACTTTTAGAAAAGCAGCGTGCACACAATGATGTTTAGCGTACGTGATGTTCTCATTTATTCCCTATGATTAGTCCCCAGAGAAATAGGAGGCATCACAAAGATCTCTGTACCGGTATGTGCTGTGATCAGCAGAACATTTAGCATAACACAGCTCGGCCTAATAGAGAACTGCTGCTGTGCTGAGCAGAGTTTAGAGCGTGTTACGCCATCTATAGTTTAGTCATAGACATGGAAATATTATAATAGATGTTTATTTGTGGTTATTATCAGATCGGGACCTACTGATACACCTTGTACACATAGCTTATCATCATTCACCTGTAGTAAGTTGTAAGTAGGCATTAGTAGAATGAGCTCAAACATTGGAATGTGCCCAGATTTACTGAGGTTAAAGAGACAGAGACTGAGGCTACACAGGCATACAGTTCTTAGCATGTGTAAAGGCTGCTGGAAGGACTTGCTACGCTTCGTGATCTTCATGCAGGATCATCCGTGGATCTCTGTGAAGGATAGCATGTGGGGGTATGAGGCACACGTTTAAACAATGTTTCACCTGCAGGCCCAATCTCCAGGAAATATCAGTATGTTGAAAAGTTAGAACACAAGATGCTGTAAATCATCCCAGGAAATTCTGCTTCTTGTTCACATGATAGCATCATGCAGTAATATAGATTTCTCAGCTTTACAATCATGTTAGTAGTGTCTTATTTCACCACAGCTTACAGAGGTGTATTGGTTTCACTTATTGATTACCTGTCTTTAAGTCATCAATATCAGATCGGCACATGCAGTGACTATAGAGCTTGGACGAATGCTGCAGCATCTTCATTGTTTATATGGGTGCATCTACCTGAAAGCCATTGACTTAACAGTAGTGATACAGGGTATTCCTGTTTATTTGAATGATGCAGTGTTACACTATCCTACACCTTCAATACTAAGTAGACAGTGTGTAGACTGGCTCATGTAAACAATACAGAGGCAACAATACTTGCCCATGTGGCCCCTTCAAATAATGATTGGTGGGGGCTGAAGCTCAGCACTATCTGATGGCCTATGATTAGAATTCTGCTCCCAGAAAACCCCTTAAGGCTAAGGCCTCACATAGCAAAACACAGCTAAAAAATGCAGCAGAAAAAAGCGAAAACGCAAAATTTTGCTGCTTTTTTTTTCCTGAGATTTTTCTTACCCTGTTAAATATTTAAGAAATCCGTTTGTGATTCCACAGCTAAAATTAACATGGAGCTTTTCAGCAGCTCCTTTTTCCACAATGTGTGGATGAGATTAATAAAATGATGTCAATGTAAAACACAGTGTTTTTTTTGTTTTTTTTTTTACTGTGTTTTCACAGCAGCCTACGGGTGGGTTCACACTTGCGCCCAGACTCCGTCTGCCGTAAATCCGACCTAAATGTCGGAAAAAAGGATTGGGAAAGGATAAGGAAAGGTTTGAGACTGTTTGCTTAAAAACCCATTCACTTCAATACGTTTTTAAAGCAATGTGCAGGTGTGCGATTGCACCCTCTGTGCCATGAAGCTGTTTTTTTTCATCGGAAACAAAGTCGGACATGCAGGACTTTGTGTCCAACGAAAAAAATCGGCTTCGCGGCGCAGAGGGTGCCAACCTGAGGACTTAGCCTTAAGGCGATATGCTGAATTCAGATCCGATGACTATAAACACATTGGCAGACCCTGAAATTATTATCGTGTTCATGGATCTATCTTGAGATGACATGTGCCCTTTAATAAGATGTATTATCATAGTGGTAGTACTTGTAGCAGGATGGGTGGACTGTGACCATGGAGGGAAGCATGTGCAACAGTAGTCAAGCAGATGTTTCCTCTTCTTATCTGACAGATGTGGAATCTACGGCAGTAGTTTATCCAACTCAAGATTTTATGTGCTGCGCATCAAAGAGTTTTTTGCAACTCCATTAAATCTTTTACAAACAGCTGACAATACTATACAATACTAGCCAATGGTTCCCTGCTTCACAGTAGTCTTTGTCCATTAGCTGTTGTAGTGATGTGTGGACACTACTGAGGTCACTATTTGTGATGACACAACCTCAATGACAGCACAGGAGCCTGGGGATAGGAAAGGTGAGTATCAAGAGTATAAATCCATACACACAGCGTAGCAGAAACACATTGCGTTTTTTTTTCCCGCAGCGATTTTCTCAGAAAGCCCGCAGAGCTTTCCTTTCTGCTTCAGTTATGCCTATAGGAAAACCGCCGGCATTTCCGTAGGTATAATTGACATGCTGCGATTTCCAAAAACACAACGGTTTTGGAAATCGCAGCATTTCTGCTGCACATATTTTTCTGCAGAGTGTGGATGGGAGTCCCTAGAATCCCATCCACTTTGCAGGGACAAACCAAGGCGTTTGTGCCATGTGATGCCCTGGCCTAAAAAATTCTCCTTGGTATTCCAGACCTGTGTGACCATTTCCTCTCCTCTTATTAAGGTAATTTTACTGACATACCTGTTTACTAGAGGTTTTTGGTTTTGTGTACTTATTTCTGTAAACTCTATACCTTGTTGTGTATGACATCCCAGAAGATCAGCCGTTTCTAAGGTCTGAACTGCCCCATCTGGCGCACTGCTTTTTTACCATTTGGTCTGAATACAAACACATGACCACATGAGCCTGTTTTTATGAATATTTGCTGTATTACATATTTTTATTAATAACTCACAGAGACTGGATTGCATCTTCATGATGAAGTCAAGAGGGAAAGGTGAACAAACGCTGAGCCGATAGCTATCTCATGTGTACAAACCTTTATCCATGCAGTAGGTCAGGTAACAACGATGGTAGGAATGCCTGAAATATTTCATTCCAGAAGTGAATTATTAGAACAAGACTCTAATAAACACCACAGATTTTACCATTTAGCTTATTGCTGTAGACAGGTGGAAGCCATCCTAATATAGACCTGTTCGACACTGGGAATTACCTCAGTCATTCTGGAATGTACTTGCTATTGTGCTGCTATTAGTGAATAACAGTCTCATTGTTTTTGCTTACCAGGTGGTTTCATCAGTTTTAATGGCTCTTGGAGAGTCCAAGGAATTTTGGCAATGTCCCGTTCTCTAGGGGATTATCCCTTGAAAAATCTCAACGTCATCATATCAGACCCTGATATCCTGAGCTTTGACCTCGACAAGCTTCAGCCAGAGTTCATGATCCTGGCATCTGATGGGCTATGGGACGCTTTCAGCAATGAAGAAGCTGTCCGGTTTATTAAAGAACGTCTGGATGAACCTCACTTTGGAGCCAAAAGCATTGTGTTACAATCCTTCTACAGAGGATGTCCCGATAACATTACAGTCATGGTAGTAAAGTTCAGGAATAGTAGTAGAACAGATGAACAATAAGGTATTTACTGATGTACAGATGGACTTAAGGCAAACTATTTTATTTTAATTAAATAGGAAAAGGTGGAAACATTATTAAGATTGCCCCATGACTCCATATCCATGTCCTAGACCTTAACATGGACTCATGCAGCTAATGTATCCATCAACTGTAAACTTATGAACATACAAAACGTATATACTATATGACCCAACATTGTGACATTCTTAACAAGCAACTATCTGTATTAAAAGAAAGTGTTACCCTCCAAGGAAACTTTATGGCATTGGTTTGTGGTGGAGGTGAGATTGTATCATGGTACATCATACGAGGAATGAGAACCAAGCCACTCTGTCAAAGAATAAACCAAGTGTTTACCAACCATTTGTCTAATGTATATGCAGGGGGAGTGCTGGCCAAACATTGTGAACAAGTTGTAAAAATGTATTATTATTATAATAATGATGTCACCTATAAGTTGCTTTGTCTTTGAAGAAGAGTTTAACGCTTACCTGCTGAACTGTTTGCCATATCTGCTATGGTTTGGAGGCAGACTCCGTACTTTGATATTTTAAAACTTGGATGATAGACATCTAATAAAATCTCAAGAACATGTATGACAAATGTGTTTTATCACAACTGGATTATTAGATTTTTACATATTTACTCTGGGAAAGACTGTG
This sequence comes from Leptodactylus fallax, assembly GCA_947044405.1. Taxonomy (NCBI): domain Eukaryota; kingdom Metazoa; phylum Chordata; class Amphibia; order Anura; family Leptodactylidae; genus Leptodactylus; species Leptodactylus fallax. Next base: position 1,271,499 of record CAMRHE010000469.1, read on the forward strand.
CAGAATAACTCTAAACATGCTTCATACACCTCATATGGGGTGTTTAGAAAACTGTTCCACAAACACTGCAGCCTGTATTGGTGTTAAGTAGACACCGATCACTAAGGCTTACTGCATCAGAGTCTCTGTTTAGAGTCTTCGTTGTAGTGTCTGTCGTAAAGTGCTGCAAGCCCAACTCATTTTGTCTGGCAGTAAAAAAAAAAAAATTATAGTCAATGAGGTCCCTCGGAATCTATTTGTGTCCGTCATTTCCAGAAAACGTCGCTGCCCATTTTTTCCATTCTTAAGGTCCTGCGTTGGATCACAAGAACAGATAGGACAGTGCAGATGTGAACATAGTGTAAGTAAGTAAACATTTAGGAACAAAGCTAAATTTTTGTCCTGTGCCACTGGCAAATACAGTTGTGCTAAAAAGTTTACATACCCCGGCAGATTTTTTTGGCCTTTTTTTCAGAGAATATGAATGGTAAAACAAAAACTTTTTCTCTACTCATGGTTAATGGTAGGTTGAAGCCATTTATTGTCAAACTTCTGTTTTCTCTTTTTAAATCATAATGACAACCAAAAAAAATCTGCCGGGGTATGTAAACTTTTTAGCACAACTGTATATCTTGCGCCTAGTTGCCTGGGTCATTATGGTTATGTGGCTATACACAAAAGAAAAAGAAGAAAGGGCACTTCATGTGCAAGATATTTCACACAATTTACGCTTTCCTACTGGAGTTGCAATAGGTAAATCTCCTTTTTGTGTAATCACCCAATGTGCCTTTGGTGGGGCTTTACCTTAGGATCCTGTTTCCTCCTGTCTGTAATGGAGTTGCGGGTGTCATCCAGACGCGAGGTTCAGCGAAGAGATGGATCCTTTTTTTCAGCGCAAACAATACAGACACAATCCAGCAGAGCTGTGGAGTCGGAGTCTGGATCAGTTTTGGATGGAGTTGGAAAAAGTTACTGAAAATAAAATTGTTTAAAATTATATTATACAATTATCAATATTGTATAATAAATTAGTTGCATATTTACTTTTACATGAAGTCAATCACTAGGTTTTTCAAGAATAAGAGGAGCTTTATTGCATCTGTCTGAGAATGGCTGTCAGCCATTTATGAAAGAGTCAGAGCAGGAGTTGGCGACGGATAAATATGGAAAAATAGAGGAGTCTGTGCTTTGGCCTACCGACTCCACAGCCCATCAATCCAGGCAAGTTTGGTAAGTATAAGTTTATTGCTTGCAGTAAAAACAAGGACAACACATTTCAGATCTAGGGTATGACTCTTTCCAAGTCCAGAATAACAACTGGGGTGAATTTTTTGTATGGCTTTCCATTGGTGTTCTTTTTAGTCAGTGGGAAGCTTGAATTTACTGGAAATCCATACAGAGTATTCACAGCAGTTGTTATTCTAAAATCCATTGTCTTTACTGCAATCAATAAACTTATACTTACCGAACTTACTTGTATTGTGTCCATATTGCTGGAGCTGAAAAAGGATCCTCTGCAAAAAAGTTCTCTTCATTATGGTGGTGATGATGTATTGTATCCACAATGCACACACATTGGGGGGGGGGGGATTTATTAAGACCGGTACATCTTGCACTGGTCTTAATATTTTAAGAGATGGCTACAGATGTGCCAGAATTATTAAGAAATTTTGGCCTTTTAATAATGTTGATGCACCACAGAAGGTCCCATGTGCCAGTATTGAAATCAAGAACGGTTGTAGATTTCTGCACCTTAAAATCTGTTCCATTCATCTGAATGAGGTGGTTTTGCTGATAAGCACAACATTTTCTGCAAGCCCTATTCAGATAAATTGGACAGTTGCAGAAATTTTTACAACAAATTTGGATCAACATTTTAGAAAATGTGAAGTAACACTAAGCCAAGCAGGCAGTGCAGTATATGGTCCCAGCCTTGGGGTTTTGTTAATACAATTTGTTTGAGTAAGGAGCAATTAGATTTGGAGCACGGAGAAACACTGGTATAGAGGACCTGTACACCCCGCTATGCTTATTTCCTAGGAAACTGGTTATTTTTAACAAGGGGTATAACAAGTCACCATGTGGCCCCTTGTTAAAATACACAATACACAATTATACACAAAAATACACAATTTTTGTATGTAAATCTATGAGAGACAAAACACTCTTATAGACTTACACAGAAACCAGGGACTTTGGACTGGTGTATGAATCTGCAGATTAGTCTGCTCATCACATAACCAGCAGGGGGACCCTTCACATTCTTCTCTAGGGATAAGCAAATGGTTCATTATGAATTTTCAAAAAAATTCAGGTTTGGCCAAACCTGAAATTTTTGGGGTTCAACATCCACAAACCACTATTATACTCTGGGGTCCCTTCAGACCCCAGAAAATAAAAAGATGAGGTGAAGGGGATGTGCATAAACACAACAAACAGTCATACCTCTCCTGGACTCCATTTCAGTGCCTGGTTCAGCTCCCTGTCCTCTTTCGAGCCTCTTGCAGCCTTCTGAATGACATTAGTGGCCCCTAGAGACTGCTGAAATCTGCGATTGGGCCTCAGCAGTCACATGGGATGCGCCAACGTCTTGATGCTTAGATGCAAGCTTCATGAAGTTCGTATGCCCCACATGACCAGGGTATTGCCAAGTCGCCCGCTCTTCTCTGTTTTCTTTACCTAAAATAAATACTCGACACCGATGTTGGATTAAATTGGCCACAGCAGCCAGTTTATTAAATAAAATAATTTAACCATTTAAATGCCACAACAAATATTCCCCAAAACACAGTAAATAACCCGACCCGACGACGGAGAACCTCGAGGCCCCAAAACCCAAAATGTTAACCCTATACTTCCTGAGCACCAGCTGTTACCCCTAGCCGTTCCACACCAGCTCAGGGGCACCTATTTAAATAAATCTGCTCGGTGCTCTATTTCCTAAGACCATAAAGCCCTTAATACCCTTTAACCCTACCGGAGCCATCCAGCCACAGTCCAAATGGTCTGGGGAGTCCAGCCCCTACCGCGGGGCCCTCCCCACCACGACCATTTCCGATATCCCAGCCTCGAGGACCCCCACCGCCAAGGCCACTGTGACAGAACATCCCGACTAAAACGACCCGTTCACTGAACCAAACAAAAAAGGGGTGGGTGGGCGGGGGCTTCACTCACTCCCTGCTTTCTCTAAAGTGGCGGGAATCTTCCCGCCTTCACTTTAAATACTCCCTCCCCCAACCCCCCCTTTCCCAGTTCCCTCCCCTACGCTTCCTCTAAATGGCCAACTTAACCCTTTCCTGTACCCTCAGCTTATGCTCCTGGCTAAACTCCTGTCATGCAGGCCTCCCCTTCCATCCTTCGTCCTCGGTCCGGCCTCACTTGACCAGGGTATTGCCAAGTTGCCCGCTATTCTCTGTTTTCTTTACCTAAAATAAATACTCGACACCGATGTTGGATTAAATTGGCCACAGCAGCCAGTTTATTAAATAAAACAATTTAACCATGTAAATGCCACAACAAATATTCCCCAAAACACAGTAAATAACCCGACCCGACGACGGAGGACCTCGAGGCCCCAAAACCCAAAATGTTAACCCCATACTTCCTGAGCACCAGCTGTTACCCCTAGCCGTTCCACACCAGCTCAGGGGCACCTATTTAAATAAATCTGCTTGGTGCTCTATTTCCTAAGGCCATAAAGCCCTTAATACCCTTTAACCCTACCGGAGCCATCCAGCCACAGTCCAAATGGTCTGGGGAGTCCAGCCCCTACCGCGGGGCCCTCCCCACCACGACCATTTCCGATATCCCAGCCTCGAGGACCCCCACCGCCACAACGCCCACCGATGACCTCCTTATCGGCGGGCGTCCCGCCACACCCCTAGAGCCGTCTCAATGCCCTGCTGCAATCCCAGGCACCACATGTCAATACCCACGGCGTTCAAATGAACCCCGTCCCTTCTCCAAAATGCACCCTCCCCAGATTCCAATTCACTATGGCGCACTGAGACCGCTCCATTCCGTGCCATAAACCTCCCAATTGACCTATTCACCTTAATATGGGCTTTGTTCACACGTTCCACCGACCGGGCCGCCCTCCACACTTTCCTTGGCACAATATCCGACCATACTGTTACCAATCCCGGAAACATCGCCCAGAGCCGCAATAAGTCGAATTTGATATCGTTAATCAGCTCCCGAAAAGGGCGGACCCCCAAATCGTTACCTCCAACATGCAGTACCAGTATGTCTGGAGGTCTATCCAGCCTCACGAAGCGATGAAACTCCGCAAGCACCCTGCCCCACACCATCCCCCTTAAGCCTAACCAGCGCAACCGCACCTCCCCTCGCGCAAAACCCAACTGCCTACCGTCTGGTCGCACCGCCGCCCACACTGCGCCCCAGAACACAAAGGAATGGCCCATCAACCAAACCAAGCACGGCTCAGCACCTGTAAAACATCAAAAGCAACATAACAATAACAGGCCCCAGGCACTAACACACCCACTCGAACAAAAACCCCCTCTTCCTAACCCACCTACCTGCGGACCTCCCCCGATACAAAATGTGTTTTTGTTCAGACCAGCCCCCCCCAAACGGACATATGACCTAAAACGCACTGATTCCCATCGGCCGATGCGCTGAATTACGTCCTCCCCCAAACCCCTCCGGGCCGCCTCCGTAGCTGCCCCAATACGGAAGGAGTGACCACTAAAATACTCCTCCCCCAAACCCAGATAACACAAACATCGCCGAAAAACTCCCAAGAATTGAAACCTGGACAAAAACGACCCATCCTCATGGACCAGGAGGGGGCCTGTCGCCCGACCCCTGTCTGAACAATAAGACCTCAAGCAACTAACAGGACACATCAAACACCCTGGCACCGCAAACAGCCGCACCGCACACCCCCCGGCCTTCCTGGTCCGTCTTCGAACGCCTTAACCTAAACTCCACCCTGTCCTCGTACAGGCTCACATCCTCCCAAAACACACCCCCCGGACGAGTCCGGGATCCACTCACCAATTCCCCCAACCGCAAGGCTCCAAAAAAGGCGAGCGAAAACGCCGCCCTGAACAGCAAGACCTCCCACGGGCTCGGCCCCACCGTCCCCAAAGCGGAGCCCAAGCCCAGCAGTATGGAAAAGGACACCGGTCTGCGCGTGTCCTTCGCCGCCTTGAAACGGCGCCAACCTTTTACCGCCTGCCGCACCAGAAATGACTTCGTAAAGTCCGGCATCCCCCTACTCTTAAATCCGAAGGTTAAACCCGCTAAACACGTATTCAACCTAGAAACTGTCCACCCCGCCTCCTTACAATGCCCCACGAATAATAATAACGGCATCTCGAAATCCTCTGTCTCCACCCCCAAAGAACCCAACCACTGCTCCCACTGTTCCCAGGCTTTCGTATAGGCCGCCCATGTACCATCCACCAAAGATGCCCGAATCAAACACTCCGCCGCCCGACCGGCACGGTCCACAACTCCGTCGGCCACCGCGTGCCGTTCTCGTCTGCCTCCGGCACCAACCTCCTGAAACGATCCCACTGCAAACGAGAGAGGGCGTCAGCCACATCATTCTGCACCCCTGGGACATGGACCGCTACAATCCAAACATTCAACCTCAAACATTCCAACACCAATCGCTGCAAAACCCGAACCACCGGCGGCGACGCAGCGGACAACCGATTTTTCGCCTGCACCACCCCCAAGTTGTCGCAATGAAAGCGAATCTTCTTATTACGGAAAATTTCCCCCCACACTACCACCGACACCAGAATAGGAAATAATTCTAACAAAGCCAGGTTCCTGACCAGCCCCCCCCGAAACCCACTCGTCCGGCCAAGAACCTACGCACCAACTACCCTTAAAATATGCCCCAAACCCTACGCTCCCGGCCGCGTCCGTAAAAACATCCCATTCCCCTGCTACCACTCCCTCCTCCATCCACAGTGACCGCCCATTATATTGTTCTAAAAACAAATCCCAAACCCGCAAATCTTCTCTCAACTCCCACCCCAACCGGATAAAATGCGCGGGAACGGACACACCAGCCGTTGCCGCTGCCAACCGTCGAGAAAACACCCTCCCCATTGGTATAATCCGGCACGCGAAGTTCAATTTGCCTAAAAGAGACTGCAATTCCCTTAATCACAGCTTTTTTAGCCGACATGCCCTCTGAACCTCCGTCCGCAACCCACATAACTTATCCTCTGGAAGACGACACTCCATACGGACCGTGTCAATGGTAATACCCAAAAAACTGAGAACTGTCGCCGGACCCTCAGTTTTTTCACGCGCTAGTGGCACCCCAAAATCTGCCGCCACCCGTTCCACCGAATGCAGCAAGACCGAGCAAACGGAGGAATCCCCCGGACCAATGCAAAGAAAGTCATCCAAGTAGTGAATGACCGAGGCCCACCCAGAAACGTCCCGGATGACCCATTCCAAAAACGAACTAAACTTTTCGAAATAGGAACACGACAATGAACAGCCCATTGGCAAGCAACAGTCGAGAAAAAACCCCCCCCCCCAAAAACAACCCAACAAGTGCTGACTATCTGGATGCACCGGCAGCAGCCTAAATGCCGCCTCGATGTCAGTCTTCGCCAACAACGCCCCCCGGCCAAAACGCCGGACCCAGAAAATCGCTGCATCAAATGAAGTATACTCCACCGAACACAACTCGGGGTCGATCCCGTCATTAACAGATGCCCCCTTTGGGAATGACAGATGGTGAATAAGCCGAAACTTATTCGGCTCCTTCTTTGGGACCACCCCTAAAGGAGATACCCGCAAGTTCGGCAAGGGAGGCTCCGGAAACGGTCCCGCCATGCGCCCCAGGTCCACCTCCTTCCTCAGATTTTCTGAGACCACCTCCGGATGCTCCCGTGCCGACCTCAAATTCCTAACCACCCCTGAAACCGCCGCCTCAACAAACGGTATCCGAAAACCCGACTCGAACCCCTCCGACAACAAGGCCGCCGCCTCCCTATCTGTGTACCTATTTAGAAATGGCGCCATCCTTTCCAGCCGCACCGGAGTCGCCCCCCTTCCCAGCCCCATCTGAACCCTTCTGCTTGGAGCGGAAGCACCGGTTGGCTCCATGGGTGCCCCCACAAGAGGAGCACTCATGCTTAAACTTACACTTGGAGCCAAACTTACACCCCCCTTCATTAAATGAGAAACAGAGTCCCTTCTGTGCGGCGACCGAGCGCCCCGAAGAATCGGGGCCCCCGGTCCCCCCTGGAAAGGACGGCCCCGCCCTCGCTTGCGCCATAATCCTCAGCCATAACCCAATGTCTTTATGGTCCCAGCGAATGCTGGACCGAACCGCTTTCCGCTGACGAAATTGTTTGTCATACCGGAGCCATGCCTGCCCCCCATACGTCCTATGCGCCTCCCCTATTGCGTCCAAATAACAGAAAAGCGGCGAACAATTTTGCGGCGCCTTCTCCCCTATGGCACTTGCCATTATGGCGAACGCTTGCAGCCAATTAGCAAACGTCCGAGGAATAAGGCGGTACCGCCTCTTCTCCTCCTCCTCCTTCTTTTCTTCCTTCCTAGGCTTGTCCAAATTAAAGCGCTCCATAGGCAAAAGCGAAAATATATCAACAAATTCGCCTTTCCAAATGCGCTCCCTCACCTCCTGCTTCAAGTGAGCCCCTAAAGGCCCCTCAAAGCAGACATATACTTCCCCCTTCTCCGCATCGTCTAACCGCGGCGCGTCCCCTTTGTCCTCACTCTGCGTTTGCACCGACACAGACACCCCCGACGCAGAGGAAGCCCCCCCTAGCGATACCGCCGGCGAACTTCCCGCCCCCCCACACCATCGCTGGGGACGACGACGTCCCCCCGCCGCTACCCGCTCCCCACACCATTTCCGCCAACACCCCCATAAAGGCTAACATACCCCTGCTTAGCTCCTCGCGGTTCCCCTCTAAACCCCTCCCCCCTGAAACCGCTAACAAGGGCCCTGTTACAGTAGATGAACGCTCACCTGGGCGCCTGGGTGCTGTGAACCCAGCGGCCGCTGAATCCTGGTCCTGTCGTCCTGTAGCCGTCTCACTGGGGCCCTCCTCGCCGCTATCCACGTCGGGCCTCCTGGACAAGGCCTGCGCGACGTTCCGCCCCCCCAGCGCCCGCGCTGTGGGCGCCATCTTGGGCTGATGTAGCGCTAGGCCCAGCCTGCTGCTCTGACGCTGAAGGTGCCAGCCCCGCTTCTCCCCCGCGCACAGGGGCTGCACCGGAGATCCTCCTGCGCACCACAGGCCGAGCCGGAGTCACCGCCGCCGCCGGAAGGCCCACCGCTTCCAATCCCGACTCCAACGAGGTCAGTGATGCAGGAGGGGCGACTCCCCCTCCCCCCGCTGCGGGTTCCACCGTCGCCGCGGATTCCTCCCGGCCCGGGACTGCCGCTCAGCAGCGCGCCGAGCGGTGCCATGGACCGGAGGGTCCCGTGAGGGGCTCCTAATTCGGCGCCGGACCCGAGGGGTCTCTTCGGGGCTGAGGCGCGCCGGAGGCCTGGTCCTCCGCGGCCGTCTTCCAGAAGGAGAGGGGCGGCTAGCCGACTCTCCAGACCCCTGTATCAATCCCTGCAGCTGGGATTGCAGCCATTGCGGCCCCCTACGATCCGCTTCAGCCCTGAGCTGGGCCAGCATATCTTCAACCTCAGACATCCTGGGCAAGCAAGAAAACCACAGAGGTGTGTTGGCTTCACTCACTCCCTGCTTTCTCTAAAGTGGCGGGAATCTTCCCGCCTTCACTTTAAATACTCCCTCCCCCAACCCCCCCTTTCCCAGTTCCCTCCCCTACGCTTCCTCTAAATGGCCAACTTAACCCTTTCCTGTACCCTCAGCTTATGCTCCTGGCTAAACTCCTGTCATGCAGGCCTCCCCTTCCATCCTTCGTCCTCGGTCCGGCCTCACTTGACCGCTGAAACTAAACTGATTGATGTCTACAAATTGGTTCTCTTTGTTGCTGGACTCCATACCAGCTGATATGCCTTTTAGTTATACCCATGAACAAATATAATCTATAAAAAAGTCCTAATAATTATATCAGTGATAAATAGAAGCAATCTTTGAGTCTTAGGCAGACAGGCATCAGGAAACATAATGACAGATGAATGGCACACAGATAATTCTAGGCTTTTATCAAATTAACTAATGGGATTTTAGGTACCTTAGGTAACAATGTAAAAAATCTGAATAGAGAAGAAAACAGTTTCTGTAGTACACTAATGTAATGAAATACTAACGATATAATCACAAGAACGTCCATACTGTAAGAACTTTAAGAAAATGCAGGCCAAAGGTTTTCCATTATTTCATGTTTATACAGTGATTCAGATTTACTATTTTAGTTATGACTATACACTAGGGTAAATCTGGTGCATCTAATTGGTGCTAAAATATTTACGACTTGCTAGACATGTGAGCCTAGCTTTTAAGAAAAAGGCAGCATGGTGTAAATGTGCCAAAATGAATCAAGATGCAACAAAATTGTGTTGGAAAATTGGCTCAAAGTAAGGCAACAGAAAGGTGGGATAAAATTAGACGAGACAGTGCAGAGATATTCCAGATTTAATGATCAATCTGGCACATTTTGTGACTGCCTAAATTTACATTGTGTAACTATTAGTAAATATTTGTTCATTCAGCATCCGGAATCTGGGGTAGATTTATCAAACCTGGTGAAAGGTTACTTGACATTACTTTTTCTTCTTTGCAACAATTTTCATAATTTTCTGATGCCAGTTTTGAGATATCTGGGAATCAATAAAACATTAAAGGGATCAGTCATAGATGGCCAGTGACACATTCAGCATTTAGCCTGCCTTGCCAGGTGGTAACATACACATCCATTGTGTAAATATAGGTATTTGATTAAAAAAAAAGCTCAGAAAAACTAATAATAAAATGGTATTCAAACAAGAAAACTGCGTGTGGATCAGCTCATCTAGTCTTCATGGGAAAACAATGTTGCATACCTCTCAACTATCAAAGAACTGAAAGAGGGACAAATCTGTTTATGTAGCGGCGATTGTATGCCCCTACTCTAGCCTTGACCACTTTGGCTCTGTCCATTTCCATCCATTTCCATTTGTGCACCCACATAGTACATTGTCCCACAATATAATATACCCATCTAGCACCTATAGTATAACCCCCCTCATGTGGCCCTCACTGCATAATGTCCCCTTTAATATGGTTCCCTACTGTATAACGTTTAAAATTATATGTACCCCTGTATAAAGTCATTCTAAATATGACCCCCACTGTATCATGTCCTCTTCATATGGCCTCCCACTGTATAATGTACTTCATAATATGACCCCCTCTGTAACCAAAACACCTTTACTATAGCCACTACCGAATAATGTCTCCTTCTGTATTAAACAACAGTCAGTCCACTCCTGTATCTCCTGCTGATGACTTCAGGGAGCAACAGGCAAAATGTAGTGATGTCACGCCATAGTCCAAGCTGCTGAGGCAGGGGCCGAATGATGAAGCAGGGAACAGGCAGCTACGTGCTTCACCATTGTATTCAATTCACAGATAAGTTGAAGCCAGGGCACACCTCCTGCTGCCCAGGACAGTGAGACAGCGTCCAAAACCTGGGACCGTGCTCCTGAATCTGGGACAATTGGGATTTATAGGGATGGCTCCCGGGGGCAAAATCAGCTGTGAATTGAAGGCATCCATTACTCCAAATTGTCTACGTTTCAAGCATGCAGCATGCTGTTAGCATAATAACAACTTGGATTCTATTCCCTTCTTTTTCTCAGTGTCCTTAAAGAGGTTTGGGTATTTGTGATAAAGTAAGAACTTAAAAAAAAACCCAGATACTCACCCTGACACATACCTTCATCATCTAAAGAAAAGTATCAGTCTGACTGGATTTCTGATGCACTGATCATGGCTGCACTAGCACCAAAAGTTGTGGAGCCCCACAACCTCTGTGCTCATCTGCTCCACCATCTTCTACTGTTACTGTAGACATGCTCAGTGAGAAATCCTCTCAGGCTAATACAGGGCCTGAACAGAAAGGAATGCTGTTAAGTCCCACCCCTGAGTAAGGTATCGGGGCAGGTTCCCTGACATTTTAGTTTTTATCTTTTGGCCAGTTCTTGGAGAGCCCTTTTAACACAATGATCGGATTTGATAACTGAGTGTTGTGTACCTTCCAATTTCATAGTTTATATGATATTCCCCCACTGTAAATGGAAAGGATATGTTATTATGTACAGCTACTCGCTGTGCAGAGAACTACACAGGTTAATACACTCAAACAAAGCAGCGTCACACCTCCGGCTAGGAGCACCACAGTGAAAGGAATAATCTGATGTAGTGACACACTGGCAGACATTTCAAGATCCTATTGCACATGTTTAAAAGTGAAAATGAGATGAAATGGAAGGGCGTCTCCAGGTTAGACAGTCTTTGCAATGTGGGTAGACGGCCAGAACTGGAATGAATAACATATAAATCCTTTATTTATGCCGATTCAATTAAAAACTAATTGGCGAAGAAGAAAGAAACAACAGTCCCAACATGTATCGCAAACACAAAAGACAAAGCATAGTGCAGCAATGCTTTTTCAGCCTTTGGTCTTTCTTCGCTGCCCATGTTTTGTATCTCTGGCGCTTGCCTTCTATCCCCGTTAAAGAGTTAACACTTAATCATTGATTTTGCCTGTGCATCAGTCAGCTCGACCTTTATATTCTAATGGGACTAAAATGACTGTAATCTTGTGTTCTAGATCATATATATAATTCCATAAGTGGTGTCTAGTAATTTTACTCGAGGACTTCAAGTCTAAACTATAAGCACTGGACTTTTAGTTTACCATCACAAAGAACATCATTAACAGGTGTTTTCCGATATTGGAGAAGTTCTTCCACTGTGAAATGAAGCCTTTATTAGAGGCAATACCTAGAGAACATGCGGGGCCTACACTGGAATTGATCCAAGGCTACTGACAAAAAGTCCAGCCAGTGAAATAGATGTCCTTCAGGTCTTTAATTTAATATCCATGATAAGCTAATAACTTTTTGGAAGGTTTCTTTGCCTGCTTATAATTGAACTTCTCAGCAAGTGTAGCTTTCCCCATAGCCAAAACACATTTAATGAGATTACAAATTATATAGTACTGTGCAAAAGGTATAGGCAGGTGTGGAAAAATGCTGTAAAGTAAGAATTTTTTCAAAAATAGAAGTGTTAATAGTTTATTTTGTCAATTAACTAAATTAAGTGAATGAACAAAAAAAAAAAAAAAAATCACATCAATATTTGGTGTGACCACCCTTTGCCTTCCAAACAGCATTAATTTTTCTAGGTACTGTTGTGCACAGCTTTTGAAGGAACTCTGCGGGAAAGTTGTTCCAGGCATCTTGGAGAACTAACCACAGATCTTCTGTGGATGTAGGCTTGCTCAAATCCTTCTGTCTCTTCATGTATTAGATGTTAGGATTCAGATGCAAGGTAAGAAATGTACAAGTCTATAGGAGAGCAGCAGCAGAAAAGGGCTGACAACTGCGAGCAGTAGAAAATGCTACTTAAAGGCAAAACACTACTGCGAGCCAAGACCGGCCTCAGACGCCTTCACCAGAGCTCCTCACAAGAAGAGGTGGCCTTCCGCTGAATCTGAAGACCGGAATTGTCACCAGAACAGAAAGTGTATTACAAATAAATGCACTGCAGCAGGAGCCTACACCAAATCTGCACACTACTCACAGGGACAGAGAAAACAGAATGGTCGTCAATCCGGGTCAGCAACTGAGGAGGGTAACACAGATCCAAATCACGAAACGAAGACAAATCCAGGAAACAGAGCCAATAGTCAGAACCGATCAGGAATGCCAGAACAAAATCGCAAGACAAAAGAGGAATCCAGGTACACAGCCAACAATCAGGTATAGGAGCAGTCAAATCACAGTCAGGCGCTTAGCAGGAGTTAGAGAACTGATAGCCAGCAAAGCTGAGTGATAGGGAGTGGTTTAAAAAGGCTTGCTCAGGAAGCTTCCCTATGTTGTCATGGCAACCTTAAAGCAGCTGCCACCAACCCTTCTTTATGTAGATCTGGCAACTTTAAAGCAGCAACAACAGGTGTAACATCCCTGACAATAGACAGACTGGATGAGATCAGGGCCCTGTGGCAACCATACCATAACTTCCAGGACTTGATTTAGATTTCTCTTTTGTTAATTCAATAATTTTGTTAATTAACAAAAATGAACTGTTAATACATCTATTTATGAGAGAATTCTTACATTACAGCGTTTTTCAACACTTGCCTAAACATTTGCACAGTACTGTATATTCCAAAAAGATTTCTTTTTAATCAAATTTCTTTTAATTTTATTTTTAACTGAAAAAACTTGAATAGGAACAGTGATACATGTAAATAGAGATAGTGGGACAGATTTACTAAAACTTTTTAAGAGTAAGTCAATGCAAATTTAGACTAGACAGTCTTAAAGGGATGCTCCAAATCATTGTTTTCCCCCTGCAGGGGTATAAATTAATAAAATATGCATACATATATACCTCTCTGTTTGGCCAGGGACCCAGCGGAGAGTCTCTGTTTGGGTCCTCAGTGTTCCTGACCTTTGGCCTGTATGTGGGTATTGCAGCCAATCAGAGGTTGTGCAGTGATGTTCCATTGAACAGAGCATTACTGCTCAGCGACAGATTGGCTGACATGCTCCAATTGTGGGTGAAAGATCAACAGAGACTGGGAATCCAAACAGAGTCTCTCCATGGTATCCCCAGCTGAACAGAAAGGTGAGTAAGCATTTTTTGAAAAAAAAAATTACTTGACACACCCCTTTAAACTGCACCAGCTTTATCAAATGTCTAATGCTAAATAATAAATCTGGCGTAACTTTAGACTGTCCTATTTTTTACCACCTATTAGTTGGCCTAGTTTTTAAAAAAGACAGAGCCAAACCTTTGCCACACTTTTGGGCTACTATGTCGCATCTTAAGCCATTTCCCTTTTAGGACGTCAAACTGGTTTTCTAACAAATCTGCTGCCTTTTTCAAAGAAGGCACATAAACTATCTGGAACTGTTAATATGGTGTAAACCATGTATATCCATTTTTTGGCAAAAATAACAGAAGAATTCTATTAAGTTGCAAATCTGCCCCATATAAGTATGACATAGACATAGTTCCCTTTTTAATATTTTAAGTTAAATTCTATAGGGGTTAATAGAATTTAATTTATTCAGGTCCCAGTAGACAGATCCCAAGGATTCACACATGCAGTATCTAGTGAAGTTTTTTTTTTTTTTTTTAGCAAAGCACAGGGGTGGATACAGAAGGAAAAAAAAGTCATGGTATGCTTTCCTTTGAGGACAAAATTGTAAATTTTTGACAATAGTTTTTTTTTTCAAATAAGGTATATAAATGAATGTGGAAAGTTATTTACTATATCCAAACGTGCTCTAAATCTTAAGAACCACTAGATTAAATTCAAAGACTATGGAGACCTTTGGGGGCACTTTTTATTGAAAAAGGCAACGAGCAGGGCTATACCAGCTCTGGCAGTGACAGCTTCAACAGCTACAGACATGCCCATTTTTTTGGCCCACCCAGACGCCGGGTCGGCATCCCAAGAAACCTACCGGAGGAGGAAATGTGAAGTCAACATCCACAACAGCATCCACTATAGTAACTCGCTCCCAGAATCAGAAAACAACTTAGTGTTTAACATCTCCTCCTTTACTTTATCACCGGCACAAATAACTGTTCTCCAGAAAGGATTATAGTCCTGCCCTTCACCACGTCTAGATACCTTCCGTCTCAAACAAGAGCCAATTCTTCAGACAAGTGATACTTAGTGCATGTTTTGCAGACTCCAATACACCACCCACCACAGACAATAATCTGATGAACATTTCCACTCTAGGGCTTTGTCTCAAGAGTCCCTTTAGGTCCCTAAAAATAATCACCCTTTTGAGACATATCCAACTGACATAACATGAGATCACACAGGTTCTCTCAGCTCAGAGATTGGGCCATTTTAGACACTCATCTAACTTAACCAATGAAGAATGCGTCTCTTTAAACTCTCTCCAAAACCCATCCAACTATCCCTTCCCTCTTTCCATTTTCCTTCCAAAACCCCCTCCCTCCTCCCTTCCATCCTTTTTCTCCCCATCCTGTCCCATTTTATGTATACAGATTTTCATGTATTTATAATGTGTTTGCCTTATATATTCTCTTTTTTAATTTTCCACTTTATTTAGTTATGTCCCATTATGGTATTTTATTATGACATTTTATTTGCTACATCATTGTAATTTTTTCTATATACATGGTCCGGTAATGTGACCAGGACCGCTACTTGTGACCCTGTCCACTTATCAGGTCCATCCTCTAATCTTTAGCTGGTACAGGTCGTGTTCCATGATCTATTTCTGTTGCTAATGCTGGTGGAATGCATATGTGTTCCACCGTGACTCTGGTGGCGCGCATATGTGTTCCACTAAGACTTCAGGTCATGTGACCGGAAGTATACGCAGTGACACTACTTCAGGGCCAAGTCTGCTGTGACTCCACAGAATGGAGCATGATCTTTCTATGGTATGTATAACTGACCCTCACATTTATTATAACTTACATATCATATATAGTACATGTTTTGTCATATGGCTAGTTTCAATATCGCTTATAGCCTACATATGACCAGCTGTGATAACCTGTTATATGGCTAGTTCCAATATCTATTATGGCCTACATGTGACCAGCTATGATACCTTTTATTACGTACCGGTCTGGACAGGAGAGGGGATGGGTGAACAAAATATTAGCCAATACCTGTTGGAATAATCCAAACAGTAGTGGCCAATTCAAAAAATACCATAACGCAACCCACTGTTGCAGGGCCCCCCGATCTCCTTGGCCACATGCAACTGCGTGGGTTGCTTTATTGCCAAATCCACCCCTGACTATAGATAGCCTCAAATCCACCCATTTGCTACCCTAATGGGGTTGTCCAAGACCCTATGTGCTTTGGATACTGATAAACTATCCACATCTGTAAGGTCTGACACTCAGACCCTGCACCAGTCAGATGATCTGGCTGCCAGAAGTTGTATACAAGGTATATGGCTAAAAGCAGCTGTGCTCCTATTCTCCTAAGAGAATGAACCTAGAGCTGCAGTTCCACCTGATACGCTATACACACACTGCATAGACAATATACACTATGCTGACATCACATACACTATGCACACACTGTACACACACTATATACTCTATGCACACAATGCATACACTGTACACAGTGGCGTAACTAGTCTATTGGTCCCTGGTGCAAACTTTGCCTGGGGACTCCTACCCCCTCCCTACAGCATATTCTTGATAGTGACAGTTATGGGTGCTGCAGCAGTATCTCAAATACTTGAAAGGGATACAACTATAGTACCCACAATTGCGGTTATCAAGAATACAGTGAGTGAGCAGCGCAGCGCCTGCCATGTAAACAATACTAGGAGCTGCAGTGCTGTGGGAAACGGTTGATCTGCAGGGTCCTTACAGTCTAAAAGATCTATGAGATCAGTGGGGATCCAATACCCAGTGCACCTGCTGATCAACTCTTTGAAGATACTGTGGAGCTTTTGCGAGCTCCGTGACTCCTTTGCTATTTACATTGCACATTATCTGTTTTATAATCACCATGTGATGTTATTACAGCCTGTAATAATAGTGCACGGCTGCTATAAAACAGATGGCGTGTGATGCGAATAGTTAAGGTACCCCACACAGTATAATATGTTCTACAGTGGCCCCACACAGTATAATATGTTCCACGGTGGCCCCCACACAGTATAATATGCTGCACAGTGGACCCCACAAAGTATAATATGCTCCACAGTGGCCCCCACACTTATACTCACCTTACCTCACCACTCCTGCGCATCCTCTCTCTGTCCGGCACCTCCTTCGGTCCTCGTCCCTGGAGAGGTGAGTATAAGTATTTGTTATTTTTAATCGCCTCCCCCGGCAGCATGCCGGGCGCCTTTCTGTTAACAATATATATAGCGGTTGGGGAACCAGGCTTTCCCCTCCAGGCTCGGTTGCACCCCCTGTGACTGTGATCGTTACACCCCTGACTGTACCAACTGTATACACCAGGGGTAGGCAACCTTTTTTGTTCGGCGTGCCAATTTTAATTAAAAAAATCAAAGATGAGGTACTCGGAGTGCTGGTCAATAATTGTAAGTCTGACAACCGCTAAACTAGAGTCATATACCACAAACCATAACACAGAAGTGCTGCCACCAGATGCTTTAGGACACATGTGTTTACTGCTATTTCCTGGGACGCTCCTGTACTTTCCGATTAGAAGCAATGAAAGTCCATGTGCAGCCCCCAATTAGTGGTAAATGTATGTCCAGGAGCACCGTATGGCAGCACCCTCAGGGTGGTGACACACTATGTATCTGGATGCAGATATAGTCTTAGGCCACTGGAACTTTTACTTCAATGTAAAACTGCGTTCACATGGTGCATTTTTGCACAAAAAAAAAATGCCTGTGTTTTCTGTGCAAAAACACATCCTTAATGCAGAAAACACACCGTGATACAGAATAATGTCCCATAGCGGTCCCTGCACACGGTATTATGTCCCATAGCGGCCCCTGCACACCGTATTATATCCCATAACAGCCTCTGCACACCGTATTATGTCACATAGTGGCCCCTGCACACAGTATTATGTCATATAGTGGCCCCTGCACATGGTATTATGTCCCATAGTGGCCCCTGCACACGGTATTAGGTCCCATATTGGCTCCTGCACACGGTATTATGTCACAAAGCGTTCCCTGCACACGCTATTATGTCACATAGCGGTCCCTGCACACGGTATTATGTCCCATAGTGACCCCTGTACACGGTATTATGTCACATAGTGGTCCCTGCACACGGTATTATGTCCCATAGTTCTCTTCAGACCCCCGAGTATAATAAGTGCAGGACCAAGAGAGGTGACAAACAAAAAAAAATGTACTCACCATTCCATGCTCCGTAGCCGCTGTGTTCTCTTCGGCGCTTCTGCCTGTAGTCAGCGACCGCAGATTGAGTCTCTGGGGTCACGTCACGTCATTATGTGTAATGACGTCAGACGCAGACGTGTCCTCTGAGGCCCTGTCAGCTGTCGGAAGCGCCTGCTGATCTCACAGCCGCCGCTGAGCGAAGGGAGCAAGGTGAGTATCATTGTTTTTTATGTTTCATCACTTCTCTGCTTATTATACTCGGGGTCTGAAATGACCCCACAATATAATAATAGCAGTTTCGTTTTGGCTGTGTTTGGTCCGATCGAAGCTGCTGGGCGAGGAATCCGCTGCCGTGCCAGGGAAATAAGCCTCACGTGCCAGGGGTTGCCGACCCCTGGTATACACTATACACACACACCACAGTCACTATGTACACTATTATATACTGTACACACTACCTGCACTATACACACACTGTATACACTACACCCATACCACATACACTATGCCCACCCTACATTTACAATATACAGTACACACTACACACACTAGTTTGCAGACACTTCATATACTACCACAAAACATTAAATTTACACCACATACACTATACACACAATGCACAGACAACATACACTATTCACACACTACATATGCTACATACACACTATATACAATACGCCCACACCACATACACTATGTACACGCTACACTTACAATGCACACACTATGCACACACTGCATACACTGTACTGACTGTATACACTATACACACACCACATTCACTATGTACACTATTATATACAGTACACACTATATACCATATGCAGACCCCACATGTATTATGTACCCACCACATACATTATGCACATACTATACTCACAATACACACACAAGCCTATAGTATTATTACTGGCATCGCTACTATCCACCGTACACGGGGCTGTCCATGAAACTTACAGTATTATTACTGGCATCTCTCCTATCCCCTGGTACACTGAGCTGTCCATAATAATAATGATAATAATGATGATAATAATAATATTATTATCATCGCTACTATTCCCTGGTACACCGGGCTGTCCATGAAGCCTATAGTAATATTATCGGCATTGCTCCTATCTCTTGGTACACCGGACTGTCCATGAAGCCTATAGTATTATTACTGGCATCTCTCCTATCCCCTGGTACACCGGGCTGTCCATGAAGCCTATAGTAATATTATTGGCATTGCTCCTATCTCTTGGTACACAGGGCTGTCCATGAAGCCTATAGTATTATTACTGGCATCTCTCCTATCCCATGGTACACCGGGCTGTCCATGAAACCTATAGTATTATTACTGGCATCTCTCCTATCCCCTGGTACACCGGGCTGTCCATGAAGCCTATAGTAATATTATCGGCATTGCTCCTATCTCTTGGTACACCGGACTGTCCATGAAGCGTATAGTATTATTACTGGCATCTCTCCTATCCCCTGGTACACACGGGCTGTCCATGAAGCCTATAGTAATATTATCGGCATTGCTCCTATCTCTTGGTACACAGGGCTGTCCATGAAGCCTATAGTATTATTACTGGCATCTCTCCTATCCCGTGGTACACCGGGCTGTCCATGAAGCCTATAGTATTATTACTGGCATCTCTCCTATCCCCTGGTACACCGGGCTGTCCATGAAGCCTATAGTATTATTACTGGCATCTCTCCTATCCCTGGTACACCGGGCTGTCCATGAAGCCTATAGTAATATTATCGGCATTGCTCCTATCTCTTGGTACACCGGACTGTCCATGAAGCCTATAGTATTATTACTGGCATCTCTCCTATCCCCTGGTACACCGGGCTGTCCATGAAGCCTATAGTAATATTATTGGCATTGCTCCTATCTCTTGGTACACAGGGCTGTCCATGAAGCCTATAGTATTATTACTGGCATCTCTCCTATCCCATGGTACACCGGGCTGTCCATGAAGCCTATAGTATTATTACTGGCATCTCTCCTATCCCCTGGTACACCGGGCTGTCCATGAAGCCTATAGTAATATTATCGGCATTGCTCCTATCTCTTGGTACACCGGACTGTCCATGAAGCCTATAGTATTATTACTGGCATCTCTCCTATCCCCTGGTACACACGGGCTGTCCATGAAGCCTATAGTAATATTATCGGCATTGCTCCTATCTCTTGGTACACAGGGCTGTCCATGAAGCCTATAGTATTATTACTGGCATCTCTCCTATCCCGTGGTACACCGGGCTGTCCATGAAGCCTATAGTATTATTACTGGCATCTCTCCTATCCCCTGGTACACCGGGCTGTCCATGAAGCCTATAGTATTATTACTGGCATCTCTCCTATCCCTGGTACACCAGGCTGTCCATGAAGCCTATAGTAATATTATTATCATCTCTCCTATCACCTGGTACACCAGGCTGTCTACAAAGCCTATAGTATTATTATTATTACATCTCTCCTATCCCCTGGTACACTGGGCTGTCCATGAAGCCTATAATATTATTATTATCATTGCTCCTATCCCCTGGTACACTGGACTGCTGCCATGACTGCCAGAGGGTGCCGCTGCAATGTGGCTTTAACCATGTAAGTGTCAGTCAAGGTGTACAGTCCACTGCCCAACTACCCGATGACTGTGCCAGCTCCTTACCACAACAACCAGTGTGAGCCAGCTACAGAACAACTACAACTCCCAGATGTCACATCAGTTGCTTCTGGTAATTGTAGTTTTTCCTGCAGGAGATCCTCTGCTCTTACCTTATCTTTCCCCATACTGTTCTCCCTCCGGCTGCTACTGCTGCACACACGTGGTAAAGCAGTCCAACTACTTTCAGTTCCGCCACCTCCTGGAGCACAGTCCTGTTCTGTTAGTTCTGCCATGACTTATGGACTCTATCATTGGGAAACCCTATTTTCACTAACAGCACGTCAGAATAGCCTTTAGAAAGACTATTCGTCTCCTACCTTTATTTTTCTGCTCCGCACGGCCATTTTGGAGAATTTTCTTCTTTCTTCTTTATGCAAATTAGTCTTCAGAAAGCACAGGGGGCGTCCCCTGTGCTCACGTAACACGCTCTTTGGAAGATCCAGCACCGCCTCTCCACAGCGTCAGCACCCGCTCATCGTGTCTGTTCGGGATCCAAATCCCGCGCATGCTCAGTCGACTCTGCCATTTCGCATTGGACAGAGCTGACTGCGCATGTCCAGTCGGCTATTTTGATGTCAAAGTAACAGAGCCGACTGAGCATGCACGGGATTTGGATCCCGAACAGACATGATGAGCGGGTGCTGACGCTGTGGAGAGGCGGCGCTGGATCTTCCGGAGAGCGTGTGACGTGAGCACAGGGGACGCCCCTGTGCTTTCTGAAGACTAATTTGCATAAAGAAGAAAATTCTCCAAAGCAGCGGTGCGGAGCAGAAAAATAAAGGTAGGAGACGAATAGTCTTTCTAAAGGCTATTCTGACGTGCTGTTAGTGAAAATAGGGTTTCCCAATGATAGAATCCCTTTAATTCTAGGATGCTCTATGATCACCCTGAGGAATACAGGCCAGTGGGATCTTTCTATACAGTGTGTACAGGGCTCTGCAAATATAATGTGAATAGCCAGACAACCTCAGAGACGTCAACCTGGGAGAGTTTCTTACAGGGTGACAATAAGCTGTGGGGCGCAGCAAACACGAGAAGAGACCTAACTTGGGGTGTGTAGTTATGTAGCAGTAGTTACGTGTGATCACCAAAAACTGCACAACTATAACTAAATGTATTCACATAATCAGAATTTGTACATTATAGAATAAAAATCATTAACAAATGGAAATAAAAACAAGAGAAAGACATGTAAAGAGTTGCATCCGAGGTCTAAAAATCAATGAAAACACTGAGCATCAACTGAGGTACTGTATATGCAGAAATGTAATGCATGTAATGTAATGCATAATAAACAATATCAACATAAATGTACATAAATATTAACTTATAACACAACAAAATAACAAAAGTCATACTTAATAAACGGATAAAAAGTATTGTGAAATGCAAGCCCTTATCTACTCAACTTCAGTTGCCTCATGTCATTTATCTGTGTATCACATAGTACCTGTGCTATTTTGTTATATTATCTGTTTTTTACTGACATTACAAGAATTGTCTCTTACTCTGGAGCACTGGAACTCTCCTGCTTTACAGAAGGGGAACTGTGGAAAGCTTCATTTTCAATGCAGGGGCGCTGCAGAGAAATCAAACTCGTACTGTTAGATGTTCCTTCTAATGACTTTCATCCTAAAAAGAGTTTGGAATGATTGTTACCCCTCTGTCTACACAACCAGATTATTAAAGGCTTTGAGCTTTTCCCCAGAAATATTTTGTCTTCTAGTATGGTCTTCAGGGATTTTAGGGCATCTACTTTGTGATCCTATTCTGTTTCTTTTGTGAAATCTACCCAAGGTTATCTATCCTAGTAAGATGGATCTTGTTGTGATATGTACAACATAAGATACAGTCAGGCCATGTAGTCACAAGTGCATAGATTTTGGGAGGAATGAAGTAGTTCCGATCATCATGTACAATGATACTGCTTAGGTAAGTCTTCCTGAAATCCATCTAGAGCAGGGGTAGGCAACCTTTTTTGTTCGGCGTGCCGATTTTAATAAAAAAATCAAATATGAGGTACTCGGAGTGCCGGTCAATAATTGTAATAATTGTAATAATTATAATTATTGTAAGACCCCTAAACTAAAGTCATATACCACAAACCATAACACAGAAGTGCTGCCACCAGATACTTTAGGACACATGCGTTTACTGCTATTTCCTGGGACGCTCCTGTACTTTCCGATTAAAGTCCATGTGCAGCCGCCAATTAGTGGTAAATGTAAGTGTCCAGGAGCACCGTATGGCGGCATCCTTATGGTGAATACACACTATGTATCTGGATGCAGATATAGTCTTAGGCCACTGGAACTTTTACTTCAATGTAAAACTGCGTTCACATGGTGCATTTTTGCACACAAAAAATGCCTGAGTTTTCTGTGCAA
This sequence comes from Leptodactylus fallax, assembly GCA_947044405.1. Lineage (NCBI taxonomy): Eukaryota > Metazoa > Chordata > Amphibia > Anura > Leptodactylidae > Leptodactylus > Leptodactylus fallax. The sequence goes on from CAMRHE010000469.1 coordinate 1,294,538, forward strand.
AAACACATCCTTAATGCAGAAAACACACCATTATACAGAATAATGTCCCATAGTGACCCCTACACAAGGTATTATATCCCATAACAGCCTCTGCACACCGTATTATGTCACATAGTGGCCCCTGCACATGGTATTATGTCATATAGTGGCCCCAGCACATGGTATTATGTCATATAGTGGCGCCAGCAAACTGTATTATATCACATAGTGACCCCTGCACACCATATTATGTCACATAGTGACCCCCTACACACCGTATTATGTCACATAGTGACCCCAGCACACGGTATGTCATATAGCCGTCCCTGCACACGGTATTAGGTCCCATAGCGGTCCCTGCACACAGTATTATGTCCTATAGTGGCCTCAGCACACGGTATTATGACATATAGTGGCCCCAGCACACGGTATTAGGTCCCATAGCGGTCCCTGCACACGGTATTATGTCCTATAGTGGCCCCAGCACACGGCATTAGGTCCCATAGCGGTCCCTGCACACAGTATTAGGTCCCATAGCGGTCCCTGCACATGGTATTAGGTCCCATAGCGGTCCCTGCACACGGTATTAGCTCCCATAGTGGTCCATGCACACGGTATTATGTCCTATAGTGGCCCCTGCACACGGTATTAGGTCCCATAGCGGTCCATGCACACGGTATTATGTCCTATAGTGGTCCCTGCACACGGTATTAGGTCCCATAGCGGTCCCTGCATACAGTATTATGTCCTATAGTGGTCCCTGCACACGGTATTAGGTCCCATAGTGGTCCCTGCACACGGTATTAGGTCCCATAGCGGTCCCTGCACACGGTATTAGGTCCCATAGTGGCTCCTGCACACGGTATTAGGTCCCATAGCGGTCCCCGCACACGGTATTAGGTCCCATAGCGGCCCCTGCACACGGTATTATGTCACATAGTGACCCCAGCACACAGTATTAGGTCCCATAGCAGTCCCTGCACACGGTATTAGGTCCCATAGCTCTCTTAAGATCCCCGAGTATAATAAGTGCAGGACCAAGAGAGGTGACAAACATAAAAAAACAATGTACTCACCTTTTACTCCGCAGCCGCTCTGTTCTCTTCGGCGCTTCTGCCTGTAGTCAGCGACCACTGATTGGGTCTCTGGGGTCACGTCGCGTCATTATGCATAATGACGCCGAACATGACCCCTGAGGCCCTGTCAGCTGTCAGAAGCGCCTGCAGATCTCACAGCCGCCGCGTAGCACAGAGAACAAGGTGAGTATCATTGTTTTTTATGTTTCATCACTTCTCCTAAGTCTCCGCTTATTATACTCGGGGGTCTGAAGAGACCCCACAGTATAATAATAGCAGTTTCGTTTTGGCCATGTTTGGTCCGATCGAAGTTGTTGGGCAAGGAATCCGCTGTCGTGCCAGGGAAATAAGCCTCGCGTGCCACTCTTGGCACGTGTGCCCGGGGTTGCCGACCCCTGATCTAGAGGTTTACAGAGTTTACAGTGTTTTCTATGTGCCTATATTAATAAGACTAACAGGATTTACTAGTTTTTAGTAAAATTATGGCAGGATCAGACTTTTAAAACCACAGAAACTATTTGGCCTCCAAAAAAAATGAATCATTCAAACCACATCATATTTGCATACTCAATAATGTCATCCCAACAGTGGTTCCACTTGTCTTCTGTCCTCCTTTCTGATGAATAGCTGTCAGCATTGTGTATTTCAGGAGCCCTCACATGGCGATATTCTCATTTTCGGGACTGCCCTCCCCAGATTGAAAAGAAATGGCTGCAGGCAGAAAGATTTGCATTCTACATAGCAGCATGCACTAGCGCCATTACTGTTAATGGAAACATTACATACGCTGCCTGTGGCTGTTTTGTTTCCTAAGAAGTGTACAAAAATTAAAACATTCACATTTCTGGAACTGCAGGAATGTTATCATTGCTGTAAACACAGGCCGTCCCTCCAGCTTCTCTACAGTTACGTGGATCATTAAAAGACAGTAAATTGTTCTCAACATCTTCCACAACGAACACCTGCAAAGACGTTTTTATCCTAGATGATATATATAAACTATCCCGCTACAAAATGACAGCCATGGACCATTAACTTTAAATCTGGCACATACATGCTGGAAAATGAAAGAAGAGACTCTCTCTAGAGATGGATATTGCGCACTGGTGCCAGGTGACAATGATGCATTGGTGCAAGTGCATTTATTCTACAGAATGGGTATCAGGGGAAGCAAGTTCTTGACACTGTCAGCACCTGCACAGTATAGGGTCTCGGTCCACATTACTCCCTCATTTATGTTGCTGCACATACTGTTATGTTCCTTCATATACTGTCCTCTGATACAGATGAAAGATTTAATATTTTGTATCCATTTACCTTTGTTCAAGGCATAGCTCTGGGGGGGGGGGGGGTTGCAGAGGTAGCAGTTACTATTGGGGGGGCCCAAAGGTCCTTCTACCACATAAAATATACCACTATTCTAAATGTCAAAAGGTAAGCAGGGGCCCAATACAAATTTTGCATTGGGGACCAGTACTTTCAGGTTACACCTCTGCATGCTGCTTACAGGTGTGTAGAATATATGGATTATTTATATAACTGTGGTTGGCAGCATTATACAATATACCCATTTTGCAATATTTTCCTTCTCTGTTTAAATCAGCAAAACTATAGATGTGAGAACATACATGAAATTAGGATGTGAGATCCATGAACGGTAAAGGTATCTAGCTCAGTAATTTAGGGGCAGAAATAGTACAAATGCTGCCATCTAGTGGTAATGATGTAAACTGTAAGGATTATGCATAAGTAACAAATCAAGCAAATAATAGCCACTTGTCAGAAAATGTACTAATTCTTTTTTTATAAGATAAATAACTGTAATCTTGCATACAATATACAGCTGACATAGCTATAAAAAATAAACAGTCATTGTATTTCTATATAAATGTCAAAATGAGAAATAATAACCTCCATATTCTAAATTGCTTTATGCATTTCAAGGACAAATGAATACTAGATTGGTCGCTCTTATGTGTCTATCTGCCTCTGATGTATTAAAAAGCTATTTTTTGTCTGCCGGTACACCTGTATACAAAAATATGTATCACACAGAATGGGGCAGATTTTTTGAAGACTGGTGTTTCATACCTGCCCCTACCTGACAATCATTGTAGTCCATACAGATCCTCATACCCATATCATAATTTGGGTAGAATATTTAACAAACTACCCAGTTTATTATATAGAGATGCACTGGGTGGCTGAGATGACATCTAGGCACAGAGGTAGGTCAAATACTATCCTCCCTCCTGGGCCCTATCTCCTCACGGCTCATCACTACTGCAGGGACTCCATCACCAATCATCTTGTTCACATAGCTAAGGGGTCTAAATGTAAGGCAAGATATAGGTATCAGGCTAATAGTGGAAAAAAATGTGTGGCAGGTAATATTTACAATAATTTGTATGGATTCCAATGGTGGGCCCTAGGCAGCCCAGGCCGACACTGACTGGCATCATGGTTTGTATTGTTTATGTTGAAGCATTTCTTTATAGAGAAGACAAGGGGAAGGGGGCAGAAAGAATCTGATCATCTGTCAAAAATATATAGCGGTTGGTAAATCAGTCATAATAATTCACTATTAGGCAGTATTATACTTGTGGTCTAATTTTAATTGTCATGTGACTATGTTAAATGCATGAGCAGGTAGAAGTTATCTGGGTCCCTGGGTGTTAAAGGTCATAGGCCCTTACAAACGGCTACAGCCAGGATTCACTTGGTTTAGCACCTAAGAAACCAGGGAACACAGTGAGAATAATGTTCTTTGACTTCTCCAGTGCTTTTAACACCATACAGCCCAGGTTATTGAGGGACAAGCTGGGCCTTGCTGGAGTGGACCACCACCTCTCCAACTGGATCCTAGACTACCTCACAAATCGACCTCAATACGTGAGAGCCCAAGACTGTGTGTCAGGTACCGTGATCTGTAATACGGGGGGACCTCAGGGTACTGTTCTCGCCTCTTTCCTCTTCACACTGTACACTGCAGATTTTAGGTGCAACTCATCTAGCTGCTACCTACAGAAGTATTCTGACGACTCTGCAATAGTGGGTCTCATCACAGATGATGATGACAGGGAGTACAGAGAACTGAACCGGGATTTTGTGGACTGGTGCCACCGGAACCACCTGAAGATTAACGCGGGGAAGACCAAGGAGATGGTGGTGGACTTCCGCAAAGGCAGAAGCCCTCCTAAACCAGTGGACATCCTGGGGACGGGCATCGAGATTGTGAACACCTATAAGTACCTGGGTTTGCTCCTTAATAATAAGCTGGACTGGGCAGATCATATGGAGGCCCTGTACAGGAAGGGCCACAGCAGGCTCTACCTGCTTAGGAAACTGAGAGCCTTTGGAATCCGGGGGGCACTTCTTAGAACTTTCTTCAACTCGGTAGTGGCATCAGCCATCTTCTTTGGAGTGGCCTGCTGGGGGAGCAGTATATCAACCAGGGACAGAAATAAACTTGACAAGCTGATTAGAAAGGCCAGCTCTGTCCTGGGGAGCCCACTGGACCCAGTGCAGGTGGTGGGTGACAGAAGGATACTGTCCGTAGTGAGCTCCATGCAGGAGAATAAGTCCCATCCCATGCATGAGACTGTGATCGCGCTGAGCAGTACTGTCAGTGACCGACTGCTCCACCCTAGGTGTGAGAAGGAGCGCTATCGGAAGTCTTTCCTCCCCACCGCGGTTAGGCTGTACAACCAACACCGACCTAAGCGGAGATCATTACACACAGAGAACTGAAATATCTCTCTGCCTGTTAAATCCATCCCCCCCTCCCCCCGCTACTTCCTATATGTCTGTCTGCTATTAATGTAATGCCTCTCACCTTGGAACATTCCTGCACATGTTGTATTTGTATTTGTATCTGCTTATCTTATCTTATCTTTGCTGCTGTAACACACTGAATTTCCCCATTGTGGGACTATTAAAGGACTATTATTATTATTATTATTATTATTATTATTATTATTATTAGTGGCAAGTTTAGGTACTGCAGTGCTATCCCATAGACTTCAAAGAGACATCGATAAAGTATCTAAACTGTTTTTCGAGCATCCCCTGTTCAACTGTGACTGCATCTCCTGCGCCTCATTCACACCCACCACTAAAGGCACCCCGAAGTGACCTACCACAGGAAGTGCCCCAAGGAAAACCTCTACCATGACACCAGGTGCGACCCCCCGAAACACTGTGAGATTCTGTAAGAAGTTTTGGCACCAAAGCCACTGTAACACAAGAAAAAAGACACCCCTGGAGCCATTAGGAAAGGGGGACATGACTTTGGGATGGGGGAGCTTTGGGATGCATCTTTGTGCAGTACTTGTGTAGATTTATATAGGCTGGTTCAGCTTTAAGAGTACTGTATTTATAATAATAATAATAATAATAATAATAATAATAATAATAATAATAGTCCTTTAATAGTCCCACAATGGGGAAATTCAGTGTGTTACAGCAGCAAAGATAAGATAAGCAGATACAAATACAAATACAACATGTACAGGAATGTTCCAAGGTGAGAGGCATTACATTAATAGCAGACAGACGTAGATAGGACGTAGCAGAGGGGGGGCGGGGGGGGGGATTAACAGGCAGAGAGATATTTCAGTTCTCTGTGTGTAATGATCTCCGCTTAGGTCGGTGTTGGTTGTACAGCCTAACTGCGGTGGGGAGGAAAGACTTCCGATAGCGCTCCTTCTCACACCTAGGGTGGAGCAGTCGGTCACTGACAGTACTGCCCAGTGCTATCACGGTCTCGTGCATGGGATGGGACTTCTTCTTCTGCATGGAGCTCACCACGGACAGTATCCTTCTGTCACCCACCACCTGCACTGGGTCCAGTGGGCTCCCCAGGACAGAGCTGGCCCTTCTAATCAGCTTGTCAAGTTTATTTCTGTCCCTGGTTGATATACTGCTCCCCCAGCAGGCCACTCCAAAGAAGATGGCTGATACCACTACCGAGTTGAAGAAAGTTCTAAGAAGTGCCCCCCGGATTCCAAAGGCTCTCAGCTTCCTAAGCAGGTAGAGCCTGCTGTGGCCCTTCCTGTACAGGGCCTCCATATGATCTGCCCAGTCCAGCTTATTATTAAGGAGCAAACCCAGGTACTTATAGGTGTTCACAATCTCGATGCCCGTCCCCAGGATGTCCACTAGTTTTGGAGGGCATCTGCCTTTACGGAAGTCCACCACCATCTCCTTGGTCTTCCCCGCGTTAATCTTCAGGTGGTTCTGGTGGCACCAGTCCACAAAAAAACGGTTCAGTTCTCTGTACTCCCTGTCGTCATCGTCTGTGATGAGGCCTACTATTGCAGAGTCGTCAGAATACTTCTGTAGGTAGCAGCTAGATGAGTTGCACCTAAAATCAGCAGTGTACAGTGTGAAGAGGAAAGGGGCGAGAACCGTACCCTGAGGTGCCCCCCGTATTACAGATCACGGTATCTGACACACAGTCTTGGGCTCTCACGTATTGAGGTCGATTTGTGAGTATATGTGTGTATATTCAGCTTTAGGAGTATATAATGTATAGTGTGTTACTGTGGGAGGGACAAGTTTAGGAATAAATGTAACTTCCAGTCTTAGTCATCTTCTCCTCTTTCTTTCACCACAAGGACTGGAGGAAACATCTGCAGAATCAGGGAGTATAATATTGGGGTTTATCACCTCACACAACACTGGTGTGACCACATTCACATTAGACAGCACTACTAGTTTAGTATCACCATTCTACATCATACTGCATATGCTGCAGTATTACCACAGGATTTATCCTGTCACAGAGTTCTCTCATGTATTTGGCCCCACTTACCTCAAACACTGCAGACATGGCTGATCTACAGTGGGTATGGAAAGTATTCAGACCCCTTTAAATTTTTCACTCTTTGTTTCATTGCAGTCATTTGCTAAAAGCAAAAAAGTTCATTTTCTTTCTCATTAATGTACACTCAGCACCCCATCTTGACAGAAAAAAAAACAGAAATGTAGATATTTTTGCAAATGTATTAAAAAAGAAAAACTGAAATATCACATGGTCATAACTATTCAGATCCTTTGCTGTGACACTCATATTTAACTCACAAGCTGTCCATTTCCTTCTGATCCTCCTTGAGATAGTTCTACTCCTTCATTGGAGTCCAGCTGTATTTAATTAAACTGATTGGACTTGATAAGGATCAAAGGAACTGCCCAAGGAGCTCAGAGACAGAATTGTGGCAAGGCACAGATCTGGCCACGGTTACAAAAGAATTTCTGCAGCACTCAAGGTTCCTAAGAGCACAGTGGCCTCTATAATCCTTAAAAGGAAGAAGTTTGGGATGACCAGAACTCTTCCTAGACCTGGCCGTCCAGCCAAACTGAGCAATCGTGGGAGAAGAGCCTTCGTGAGAGAGGTAAAGAAGAACCCAAAGATCACTGTGGCTGAGCTCCAGAGATGCAGTAGGGAGATGAGAGAAAGTTCCACAAAGTCAACTATCACTGCAGCCCTCCACCAGCCGGGGCTTTATGGCAGAGTGGCCCGAAGGAAACCTCTCCTCAGTGCAAGACATATGAAAGCCCACATAGAGTTTGCCAAAAAACACATGAAGGACTCCCAGACTATGAGAAATAAGATTCTCTGGTCTGATGAGACGAAGATTGAACTTTTTGGTGTTAATTCTAAGCGGTATGTGTGGAGAAAACCAAGCACTGCTCATCACCTGCCCAATACAATCCCATGAAACATGGTGGTGGCAGCATCATGCTATGGGGGTGTTTTTCAGCTGCAGGGACAGGACGACTGGTTGCAATTGAAGGAAAGAAGAATGCGGCCAAGTACAGAGATATCCTGGAAGAAAACCTCTTCGCGAGTGCTCTGGACCTCAGACTGGGCTGAAGGTTCACCTTCCAACAAGACAATGACCCTAAGCACACAGCTAAAATAACAAAGGAGTGGTTTTGGAACAACTCTGTGACCATTCTTGACTGGCCTAGCCAGAGCCCTGACCTCAACCCAATTGAGCATCTCTGGAAAGACCTGAAAATAGCTCTCCACCAACGTTCACCATCCAACCTGACAGAACTGGAGAGGATCTGCAAGGAAAAATGGCAGAGGATCCCCAAATCCAGATGTGAAAAACTTGTTGCATCATTCCCAAGAAGACTCATGGCTGTATTAGCTCAAAAGGGGCTTCTACTAAATACTGAGCAAAGGGTCTGAATACTTATGACCATGTGATATTTCAGTTTTTCTTTTTTAATAAATTTGCAAAAATATCTACATTTCTGTTTTTTTTCTGCCAAGATGGGGTGCTGAGTGTACATTAATGAGAAATAAAATGAACTTTTTTGCTTTTAGCAAATAGCTGCAATGAAACATGAGTGAAAAATTTAAAGGGGTCTGAATACTTTCCGTACCCACTGTATATACTTATATGCATAAATGGTTGGCAATTACTTGTTTGTGGTATGGTGGAATCCCCCATGTGTACTGGTTTATGGTAATTTCAGTATCATAGTCTATTTCTGTTCTGTAGTTTCTAACTACAGCCATATCACTTTAGTTGCATTTGTGTACTGACTCCTGCATACATCTGATTATGATTGATCCACCGCTCCTGTGTACTGACTCCTGCATACGTCTGACTACGATTGATCCACTGCTCCTGTGTACCAACTCCTGCATACGTCTGACCACGGTTGCTTCTTACTTCGGAGGTACTATTCCTGTTAGTTAGCTCATCTACTACTGTTTAAGTACTGTGCCATTGCCTCACCAATTGGACTCCAGATCAGTTAACTAGCATCGTTACATAATAATCAGGCCCAGCATGGAGGCTAGAGGTGCGGAGTCTGCCTTGTCACAGCATGCGTTCCAGATCTCGGAATTGCATAACCTTATATACAACCTTCAAAGTCAATTAAATTAAGTGAAAACTCACGTCACTGAATTGGAAGGACAAGTACATGAATTGCGTGCAATTCTGCTGCTGTCATTGCCACTCCTCAAATTTATCAGATTCCACTACTTGAAAAATTTGGTGGAAAGAGACATTTGTACCGAGGATTTCTTAATCATTACCGGATTATTTTTTCTACACATTATTTGTGGTGTTATACAAGTTATCTCCAAAATGATTGGGTTAATTTTCTTCCTTCAGCGGAATTTGCTTATAACAACTCCCAGCATTCATCTACATCTCAGAGTCCATTTTTTGTCAGTATGGGTTTCCATCCTGCATTTCTTCCTAATCTTCCAATTTCTTCTTCAGTTCCTGCTGTCACTGACGGACTGTCTACCTTGAAGCAAGTTCAAGAAAAATTGACAAACACTCTGCATGAAGCTCAGGATCACTATAAGAAAATTGCTAGTAGACATCGCAAGTCTTTCCCTTCCTTTGGTATAGCACAAAAGGTATGACTCTACAAAAAACTTGAAGCTCAAGATACCTTCAGCCAAGCTGGGTCAGAAATTTATTGGACCATTTGAAATTGTGGCTCAAATTAATCCTGTAGCGTTTCGTTTAAAACTTCCAGATTCTACGCGGATTCACTCTGTTTTTCATCCCTCCTTTCTCAAGCCTTTTGTGGAAAATCCATTCCCGGGACGTAACTTGCCTCCACCTGACCCAGTTATTGTTGAAGGAGAAGAGGAATATGTAGTAGAAAATATTTTGGATTCTAGAATTTCGCAAAATCAGTTACAGTACTTGATAAAGTGGCAAGGATATGGTCCTGAAGATAACTCATGGGAACCAGTACGCAACACTCATACTCCACAACTGATAAGAGAATTTCATCAGCGCTACCCAAGAACCATCCAAAGGTCACTCCTGAAGAAGGGAGAGTAATGTCAGGAATTGAGCTCACTGGGTCTTGAACCAATGACTTCACATCCATGTTCTAGAAGCCTTGACCATTATGCCATTGTTGAAGCCTGTTTATTCTTTGCTTTGCTGAGCCTGGTCCTTTCTATTGGAATGATTAGATTATGGATCTCACCTGCTCTGTGGCCAATCACAGTATAGCAACCGCTATATGAAACCACAGCTTCCTCCATCATGTGCCTGATTATTCTGGCTGTTTGCTTCCTGTTTGCCCTGATCCTCACTAATACTCTATTGCTCCTGTGTACCGACTCCTGCATACGTCTGACTACGATTGATCCACTGCTCCTGTGTACCGACTCCTGCATACTTCTGACTACGATTGATGCACTGCTCCTGTGTACCAACTCCTGCATACATCTGACCATGGTTCCTTCTTACCCCTGAGGTACTATTCCTGCTAGTTAGCTCTTCATCTACTACTGTTTAAGTATTGTGTCATTGCCTCACCAATTGTACTCCAGATCAAATAACTAGCATCGTTACAACCTGACTCCTTCTGTGATTATTTTAGTTCTGTGATTTAAATAAAGCTGTGGCCATTTTGACACCCAAAATAAAGTGTTTTGTGCATTTATTCCAAAGTCAATATTTACTGTAGTTTGGGTGATTTTATGAAGGAGTGACGGTCCATCCTATATCCAAAAGTCATGGATACTAAAATATCTATGCCCTGGAGACCCTTTTGCATCATGTTGAGGCCCTGAGAAAGAGACACTCACGTACCTGTGCCTCAGGGACCTCTTGTCTGAAGTTGACACCCCTTTTCCCCGTGTTTTGCTAGTGCCTGAGAGTGGACGCTCCCTTACTTTTGCCTCAGGTACTGCAGTATCCCAGAAGGCTACTGCTTTAACTTATTTGTCTTTTGTGCCTCTGGGTTGTGTTGGTATGTCCTGTCTTCTGTGTTGTTACATGTCATTGTTTGCAGCTTTTCCCTGTTGTTTTTCCCCCGCAGTGTTCAAACTTTGCCTTGGTTTAGCCTTGGCTAATCACAGGCCACTGGGTGGGGTTGTGGGAGACCATAGTCTCCATGGCGATGGTTGAGCCCTCAGTCTAGTTTCAGTTCAGTGTGAGTAGCAGAGCAGTAAAGGTGTGAAGAGTATCCCTGCCACCAGAAGCTGGACTGAAACCCCATGGTCGTCTTAACAGCCTCCAGGAGGATTGTCATCACCCCTGAGACAGCTCTGAAAAGGAGGTTCAGCTGTCTACGATTTTGGACGCCAAAATACTGTCTACAATTTTTGACACCAGGAGGAACAGCGGAGGATTCTGACAGGAGGTACTCACTCGGGCCAAAGCAGAAGGTACCCAGAACCCTGTCAGGACTCACTGTACCACCACTATCCCCAGTATCCATACCGGGGAGGGGCACGAGAGGAGGAGTAGTTGGAGGTGAAGTTTGTCATAGAGACTGTAATATTCCTGGGCACCCTCCTATAACCAAGGCTGAGGAATTGGACACTGATGGGAAAGATCCTCAGTGCACCAACACCGCTTTGGCTCACACCTGAGTCTTCTTTCATATAAAACCACACTCACCGCCAGTGAGTGCCGTGTTCACAAGATAAATACAAGACAAGCTTTCTAAATTTTATATATTTATTAACCCCTAAATGGGTCGATATTAACATCTAACACATGCAGTTCAGAACAGATATGCAGATATATACAAGCATTAACAGTTACTAGTTACAAGATACAGTGCAATGAAATAAAAGGGACTAAAATTGAAATAATTACTTTACCACGCATCTCCTGGATGTGGCTCTATAATCCAACACTCACACATGCTCTGGTATGTGTGAATAACCCAGTGGAGGCTTCTTGGCATGTGGCATTAATACAACAATCCAGCCTGCATGCTCTTCACAGTGGTCTCTCTGTAAAAACTCTGTAGTCTGTGATGGTCTCAGCCCTATCTCCTCCCACTGACCTCTTACCTCATCTTATATACCCTTTATGCCACCTCCCAGAATGAGGTCACCGGCGACAGCAAGTCTGATTGACTAAAGCACTCAAGTCCAGATTCTTTGTAAATTGCTGAGACCAAGTGAAATGATACAATGTTATCAACCATGTCTGATCTACCAGTGCAGACTGATCAATGCATGTTTCTTTGATCACACAGGTCTATGTATGAATTCAATGGAGCCCTGCTGGGATGGATTCAAAGCCCCATTGTTACAATATTGCTTCTACTGATAACATACAACTAGGATTATAGCTGCACACCTTATGAGTAAAGAGATACGCTACCCAGAGACCAAAATACAGCTTTGAGTTATAGCCATATTTAAGCGGAATCATCACACCTCCCACTTTAGATGGGGCTTGCAGGAAGTAGGGGCCTACGCCCCTCTTCTGAAAGCATCTCCACCTCTAGCTTCTCAGGCTCTGGCCCCAAAGGCTCCCTCACCTCCCCCCGGGGTCCCAGCAGACTCGGGCCTTGTCAGACTCCGAGGGTGGTTGAGCGCCACGCGCCTTCAATATGTCCAGACTAGGGTCAACTTGGACAGCATCTCTGAACTCTTGGCTGGAGTGAGACAAAAGAGAGGTGCATGTTACATAGCTGCCGGACCCTTCTGGCTCTCTAGTCTGACTAGGGACACTTCTAAGGCTCAGGCCCTGATCCACGTACACTTGGCTACCTCCTGCCTGTTCTGGGTCTGCTTTCTGAGTGCGGGCATCCCGTAGCTTTACACTCATGATCCCAGGTCTTTGGGATACCAGTTCAGAGACCCCATCCCGGCGGTCTCTCAGGGTCTCTCTCACACTAGCCGCTAGTTGTGAGAGTTCTAGGGGATTCTGCACCTCCCCCTTTGCTTCCAAGCCTACATCCTGTCCCTCCTGTACTTGGGTGGGTGATGGTGATACCTTGGGCAAATGACTGAGATCATGCTTCCCCAAACCATCCCCCCACAATACATTGACAGGTAATACATTGGACATACCCCTTCTTGGATCACACCTCCAGTACCCTATGCCATCTGCACTTGGGCCATGGGCACTCCTGGAATAGAACTGGACAAAAGAGATGTGTATGTCTCATACCGGCCGGACTCCTCCGGCTTCAAGGGAGTGAGGCTAGTCATGGCGGTCTCAGCACCAACTCCAGGTGGTGTAGGCAACGGTTCAAGGGTCGGATCGCCCTCCACCCTTGTAGCACTCTGGCAGCGGGCTAACACCGCACTAACAGCAGTCCGTCCCTCACCTGGATCGGCAATAAGATCCCCATAGCCTACCTGACCACCTGGTACATGGTCAGCAGTTGGGTGCTTATCGGATGCACTGGGCGAAATAGTAGAAGTCGCTTCCAGTGACTCAGAAGAGCTACCCTGTACACTTTCACAACAAGCATTGGCAATTACATTGACAGTACCTTCATTAGCAATTGTTAATTCACACCGGGCCTCAATGAGATCTGCAGTAGACATGTTAACAAACTGGGAGGGAGACGCCCCCGCAGATGTGGGTGTGTCTACAGACAAAGTCACATTGGCTCCTAGCACGGGGGTGAACAAAGCATCAATAACATTTTTGCTGAGCTGGGTTGCAGGAAGCTCATTGGCAGCTTCCCTTCTCTCAGCTGAAGGCAACTCATTAGCATTTACATTGACTGCCATGGGAAGTATCTCAGAGAGGGGGTTACGGGCCCTCTCTGCAGATATGACAGACACATTATCAGCATTAATCATAGACAGTTTATCACAGTAAATTGGGGTGCTCCCCACCCCATATTGGGACATCATAGGTCCTAAATCACTTCCCAACAGTACATTGGCAGGCAAATCAGTCAATAGTCCCACAGTCCACATTCCTTTTCCCGTACCCCAGTCCAGATACACAGATGGGCCACCTGCTGTGGCTTGGGAAGCAGGGAAGTTCTCAGGGCGGTTGGGGCACTCCTCCTTGAAATGTCCTGTCTGGTTACAGGCATGGCCCCGCCGCACCTCCCCTTGGGGTTTGGGGAAGGTCACTAGGGTGCCCAGAGTTCTTGGGACAGGGGAGGGACCACCCGGGGCATAGTTTGTCTCACCCGACCTGACGACAGACGGCTGTGGTGAACTCCGGCCTGGCTTCTCCTTCCAACTTAACACTAGAAGTCCCAGAAATTTGGAGCTCCCCCTTGAAGTCCTGAAAGAGGGTCAAATGACCCTTAGTCCAAACTGACAACTCTGATGGCTCCAATTAGCATTTCCTTTCATTTGTAAATGTGGCCATTGTCTGAGGAATCTGCAGGGGGGAATTGTGTTGATCCACCTCAGGTCTTGTAAGAGAGTGTAAACAAAAGAATGTAAGCTGCTCCTGAGTGTCTGCCCACCCCCCAGCTGCATTGTTGTGCTGGGAATATTTGCTAATGCGGTGACCAGATGGAAGGTAACGCTGCAGTTGGGATTGCGGGGTGCAAACAGCGCAGACTTGTCACGGTCTCTGGGCACGAGGGCGCAGCGCTGGTGCTGTCCCACGTTACCACCACTGGTACCGGTGATGAGGGGGCTGCACAAATGTTGGTGGTGATTGTTCCCCCGGGCGCTTCCCCTATACTGTGCCGACTGGTGGTGTTTGGGGCGCCCTGATGTTGTCGGTGCAGAGTCAGACACAGAAACGGTTGTAAAGTTGAACTTTTACTTCCATGGGTGTGGAGGCACAAATGCTTAAACAGTTTCTAAAATACAAAACAACGGGGTACGCCTGGTGACACAGCAAAGTCCTGGGGTGCAGGGTAGACTTGATGAAAGGTGTTCCTAGCCCCTTATACTTCAGTGTTACAGCCCTAAGGTGCGTCTGGGCTCCTATTTGGCTCATAGGAGGATGCCCACCATGATACTAGTACATAATATTCCCCACTCACGTTATGTGGTCCTGATAGCTCAGCGTTTCGGGGTGCAATAGTCAGGGTGGCAGGATATTCCACAGGTCTGGCCTTGGCCCCTGGATCCTGTGATACTGGCTATGGAGCACGTGTTCCAGAATGTTCTCTCCACAGTCTCATGCTGACAAGATGATGATGCTTGACTTCCTTCAGGGCGATGGCTAGGCAGACAGGGGACAGGATCTTCTGAATAGCTGGAGTATGTCAGCTCTCCAACCTTCCTGGGCCTGTCTAGGACTTGAGATTCCTGCACTAAACTCACTGCTTTCTTCACAGGACATCACACTTATCTCCTCACCTCCTCCTCCTAACACTCCACACTTCTCACTCCTCACACGCAGGACCTTCCTGCAGGGGTGTTACCATGGGGACCCAGTGATCAGCTGACTCCTCCCCTTTTCCCAGGCGATGTCCTCCCATTGGACATTTGGTTACTATTCAATGCTATGGGAGGTGTAATGCATGTGTGAGGCTCACTAGGTGGCGCTGTGTTGTGTGAGACTCAGGACCCCCTGCTATGTCACACAGGCTATGAAGCAACAGGAAATAATACAATGCACAGAGATCACCCTCAGCCCAGCCATAGCCAGCTCTGGGATGCCACATACTCCCCCTCTTTCACTGAGCCGACCTCGGCGACGGGCTGGGGTGAAGGTGAGAAATGTAACATAACGTTAATAAATACGAATAAAGTGCAAATGGGTCCAGAGGCTCTCTGGCACAAATTTTGTGAGTGTCCATTATCATGAGAGTCTCTCTGAGAAACAATAAACAGTCCTTTCTGTAAGGAAGAGTAGGCACTCTAGCACCAATGTCCATACCGCAATGGGGTAACAGAACTTCCTTGGCTCGGTGAGCCAGGCACTATGGCTTGGATTGTTTCATATAAGTGTAAATACTATATTACATGGCAAGATATTATATATATACTGTATATACACACAGGAAAAACATTTATGTAATCAGAGCAGGAATAACATATATACAGAAGCAGAGACAGTTAACCTCTTTTACCCAAGGACAGCCATGGCATCACTATAGCGTGTTGGAGGTATGCCTTTTGTGGTACGCTCAGAACGCCTAAGTGGAACAAGATTTGAATCAGGAACAGAGTCACTGAAATCAATTAAATCATCTGTCGAAGGGTTCTCTTGCACTAGAGCAATTGGTGGATAACAGCTAAATGGTAGTAGTTTAGGCGCCCACATAAGCTCAGTTAACGTTGGGGGTCTCTCTTTCGCTTCAGAAGGTGACAAGATCTCTGTACTCGTTGTCTCAGCTGGGGGCACCTCTGTGGGTAGTCCTTCTTTAAGGCACAGCTTCAGACGGTTTCGGTGTACTACTTGGGGCTGTCTCCCAGGTTTAGAGATCTCATAAACGTCGGATTCAGGATATGGTATGGAGATGACACTGTATGGTTCTTTCTCCCAGAATGGATCCAATTTCCCATTCCGATGGTTATTCCTTAACCATACACGGTCGCCAACTTTCAGGGGCGCTGCATGGGCGTGACGGTTGTAATCCTCCTGTTGTCTCCTACGAACCTCATCCATGCGCGTTTCAACTATCTCTTTAGCTTCCTCCATACGTCGGCGGTGTTCAACAACCCAGTCTGTTATGGGTAGTGGATTGATGGTGTCAGGGACCTTCACACCAAGGATTAAGTCTGAAGGAAGTTGACCTTGTCTTCCAAACATTAGATAAAATGGTGCGTATCCCGTAGATGTTTGGGGTGTGTTGTTGTAAATATAGGCCAAGTCCTTGATACGCTCAGGCCACTCAACACCAGGTGTAACTGCGGCTGTTCTTAGCATGCCGATGATCACTTGATTTGCCTTCTCGCACATACCATTCCCTTGAGGGTGATACGCTGTGGTTCGCAACTTCTTGCAGTCTTGGAACTGACACAGCTCACGGAACAATTGGGATTCAAACGCCGATCCACGGTCGGTAAGGATATGCTCAGGACAACCGTAATGGCGGACAAACTCTGCGTAGAAGGTCTCAGCCGTAGTTCTTGCTGTAAGATCTCTGACAGGCACGATGACAAGGAACTTGGAGTAATGATCCATCATTGTCAGAGCGTAGCTGTAGCCGGAACGTGTGGGACCCAACTTCACATGGTCCAGAGCAACAATTTCACACGGCTTTTGAGTCTTAATTGGATGTAGAGGGGCCTTCTGATCTCTTCGACCTTCCTTGGTGATACTACAGGCGGGACACTCTCGGCACCAACTCTCAATGTCACTCCTCATCCCAACCCAATAGAAGCGACGACGGATGGTAGCTTCGGTCTTTTGTACCCCGAAGTGACCGGATCTGTCATGATACGCCTCAAGTATCATCTGTGCGTCTCTTCTTGGTACGAGGATCTGATGAAGCCTTTCACCTGTGACAGGATCAAGACAAGAGTGTTTCTAAGTAGAAGACCTCGTTGGACAAACAGGCGCTTCCTCTGTCGCCAAAGGCGTTTTAATTCCACGTCATGAAGACCTCTCTTTACACGGGTTGGTATTCTTCCTGTAAGCAGGAAATCTGACAATTCTCCTAAAACTCTGCTCTCTTCTTGGAACGTTTTCCACAGAGATGGCTCCTGGAGGGATTCGGCAGCTGTTTTCGCCAGAGATTCTCCTTCTACAGGGACACCAATAGCAACCTGTTGGGCAAACTTGTTGTAGAATGGTGGCATCTCCACCTCTTCCCAGATGTCTTCTCGGGGTGGTTCTTCTCCCACAGGCAACCTTGAGAGTGCATCAGCGTTAGCGTTGGACTTGCCACTGCGATACTTGACAGAGAACTTGTAATTCGCGAGTCTTGAGGCCCACCGTTGTTCAAGAGCTCCCAGTCGAGCAGTGTCCAGATGTGCCAACGGATTGTTATCTGTGTACACGGTAAAGGGTGTGGCAGCCAGGTAGTCTTTAAACTTCTCTGTCACGGCCCAGACAAGCGCCAGAAGTTCGAGTTTGAAAGAACTATAGTTCTGGTCGTTCTTCTCCGCGCCTCTCAGACTCCTGCTGGCGTAGGCGATGACTCGATCTTTGTTGTCCTGAACCTGGGACAACACTGCACCCAAACCTTGGTGACTTGCATCTGTGTACAAGCGGAATGGCTGACTGTAGTCGGGATAGGCTAGAATTGGTGGTTGTGTCAGAAGTGCTTTAAGCGCTTGAAAGGCTTCCTCTTGACGCGCTGTCCAGTCTACCGGAAGCTTTCGGTTGTAGTTTTCTCTGGGACAACCGCGCAACAACTCGTTCAGAGGCTCGGCTACTTGGGCGAAGTGTGGTATGAAACGCCGGTAGTAACCTGCGAATCCAAGGAAGCTTCGGACTTCTTTGACGGTAGTTGGTATTCGCCAGTTCTGGACTGCAGTGATCTTTTCAGGATCAGGTTGGACGCCTTGTGCGCTCACGACATGCCCAAGGTAGTGAACTTGGGGTTTCAACAGGTAGCACTTGGAGGGCTTCACCTTTAGGCCGTGCTGTATAAGTACCTTGAATACCTCGGACAGGTGACGAAGGTGTTCTTGGTATTTCCGGGAGAATACAATAACATCGTCCAGGTACAGTAGCACACTCTGGAAATTCTCATGGCCGAGGCACCTCTCCATAAGCCGTTGGAATGTGGCTGGGGCATTACATAGCCCAAATGGCATACTATTGAATTCAAAGAGTCCCATCGGGGTCGTAAACGCAGTCTTTTCACGATCTTCAGGCGCCATAGGGACTTGCCAGTATTCACTGGTTAAGTCCAGGGTCGAGAAACAGGTAGCTGATCCCAAAGCCGTTAGAGATTCCTCAATCCGCGGCAATGGGTATGCGTCTTTGTGCGTGACGTTGTTGAGTTTACGATAGTCCACACAAAATCGTAAGGTTCCGTCTTTCTTCTTGACAAGGACTAGCGGGGCTGCCCAGGGGCTGTTACTCTCCCGGATGACATCAGCATCTCGCATCTCTTGGATCAACTTTTTCACCGGTTGGTACATCGCTGGTGGTATTGGACGGTGACGCTCCTTGATTGGATGGTGGTCGCCAGTCAGAATGCGATGTTGTATGGTCGTGGTCTTACCAAAGTCCAATGGGTGTTTGCTGAATGCCTGTTGGTAACGCTTGGCCACATTGCGAACCCCATTGATGTGCTCTATAGGGGTATTGGCGTCTCCCACGTTCAATTCATCCCACCAGGACTTCGTGGCTCCATTCTGAATGTTCTCAGCAGCTTGGGTGGAATGCTGTGTGGCGGTAGAATCACCTGAGAGAATGTCTTCTGGTGCTAACCGGTGTAGCAGGGCCACAGAGTGGAACTTGTGGAGGTTCACTGGAGCATCGCCCAAGTTGACTAAGCGGACAGGAACACGTCCATTGGAAACTGTGACAAGGCTGCGGGCAGCCATGACAAGTGGTTGGCCATCTATCTGTATGGGTTGTAGCAAGGCCTCGTAGTCCTGATTTTCTATGCCCGGACGGGCACGGCACCACACCATAGTTTCTGTTCCAGGCTGTAGGGTTACTGGACGGGTATCTTGGATCCGGACTCGACCAATTTCACCTTGTTTGTTGGCGAACTTGTGCTGGGCATTGAGCACACGAATGGCCCGCTGAATGGTCTGCTGGTCACTGGGAGAAGCTGTAAGGAGAGAGGCATGCAAGGCATCCAACACTTCTGCAAAGCAATGGCGTAAAACATTCATGCCTAATATTACAACTGCAAACCTATCATCCTCTACATCAGTGACAATTACACCCTGTCTAGGCAGTTTCAAGTCCCCAATCTGGATAGTGGGTTCCCAATAACCCTGCTGTGGTATGGGCTGTCCATTGCTGGCACACAGATTTATCCATGTGTCAGGTGTTCTATTCAACACACCTAAGTCCCAATGTTCAAGGAACACCTGCTTGCGCAGGGTTGTTACCTGAGATCCAGTGTCCACCAACGCTGTCAGAGGGACGCCGTTCACCCGGATTGTTATGTGTGGGCAGGCTGAGACGAAGCGTGACAATGGCACTGAAGATTCACCTGGGCCCTTCTTCTTTCCTCCCGAGGGGCGGCCCGCTGCCTCGGGGGTGGCCCGTTTAACTGAAAACACTGAGGCCTGGTGTGTCCATATCTATGGCAATAGCTACAGTATGGCCTCTCACTCTGCGGAGGTTTCACTGAAGACGGACGTCTGGGCGGCGACTCAGGTGAGATGTTGAGACTTCGCAAAGGATCACTGGACGATGAAGACGGCTGGGTCAGACGATCTAGACGGACGGTGATCTGTTCCATGGCATGGGTCAGATGATCCACTCGGGCCAGAAGGTCATCTCTGGAGTCTGCTGGTGTAGTCTGCGCAGTTTGGGCAGCAGGTGAGGTACCCAGAGGTAGTGACAGGACAACTGGAGCGATGCTTGTTGAGGGTCCAGGTGAGGGAGCACAGATGACTGGGCTCGGCTGGGGCTGCTCCTGTCCCAAGACCTGGATGGCAAGGGCCTTGAAGTCAGCAAACGTGATGCTGGGATGTTGTGCAGCAAGCATTCGCAACTGACTCTGGAGCAATGTGGTACCCGCCCCTTCTATGAAGCGGTCAAGCAAGATTTTATCAGAGTACACATTTTCACGTGGATCCACTTGCACCACAGCTCTGAACGCCTCTTGGAGGGATAAAGCATAGTCCCGCAGGGTCTCACCAGGTAGTTGTCGTCTGGAAAAGAAGCGCATCTTTACCTCGGAGACAGATCGCACGTCAAAGTTCACCTGGAGTTTGTCCAGAATTTGCCCAGGGGTTCTTTTGTCAGAGGCAGGCCAGGATTTGACCTACCTAGCTGCAGCACCCTCAAGCTGGCCCAGCAGGATCTGTATCTGCTGTTCTGTATTCAGAGGATAGAACTGGAAGAGAGACAGCATCTTCTCACGAAAGTCCCTGAGGGTATGCACCTCCCCTTTGTAGCGCGGCAGCCATGGTGCGCCAGGGTAAAATGGCATGGAGAATGGTAGGCTGCTCGCCATGGGCACTGCTGGATCACTAGAAACAGATGGCACAATGTCACTTTGCTCAGTCATGTTGTTTGCAAGTATGACTGAAATTAGGTCGCCGTCTCTTTAAGAAACTCAACTGCTTGCTGGCAGGGAATGGAGACTACAACTTGGAATGCTGTCCCTTTAAGAATGCTGTAGCTATTAACAGAGTCACTGTGATGCAGGCTGACGGTGTGCTCCCCCTCTTTAATGGTGGCACTCCCCACGGACACGGTACACGGAAAACACTCGCTGGGGCCGTGGGAGGACTGAAGACAAGGACAGGGAGGCACAGTACTCACTGACAGCAACTGCAGCGTGGACCAGAGATCAGCGGTGCACAGCAGGGACGGTGATGCGGCACCGGAGAGTCAGAAATGGCGCTGGCACGTTCGCCTTTCACTTTCTTGTATGGGTGCGCTGGAGCATTGCGCTCAGCATTCTGGGCTCTCCTAAGAAGGCGGCAGATGGGTCTCCTGGCCTCATGGGCAGTGCTAAAAATCTCCCGCACTTTTGCAAGATACAGTTAACCCTTTGTGGGCGTTCTTACACAGCGATGTGGCGCAGCAAACAAGTCCTGGGCGTTTTAACTCTTCCAGGGCTGTAACACACTGAGAGGACAGTCTTTAGGGCTTACTTCAGGGGTATAGGGCTCCCCCTCTTTGTGGCAAGCACTCTCAGGGAATAAACTTGATCTTAGCAAAGTCCACAATAAAGACCGATGCTCTGGAGACAATTTGGCGCACTTTTCGTGGCGACTTTCTCAAAATGGCACACACCCGTATCCTGTTCGTGACGCCAGTTTTTCTTGCGGTGACCAGATGGAAGGTAACACTGCAGTTGGGATTGCGGGGTGCAAACAGCGCAGACTTGTCACGGTCTCTGGGCACGAGGGCGCAGCGCTGGTGCTGTCCCACGTTACCACCACTGGTACCGGTGATGAGGGGGCTGCACAAATGTTGGTGGTGATTGTTCCCCCGGGGCGCTTCCCCTATACTGTGCCGACTGGTGGTGTTTGGGGCGCCCTGATGTTGTCGGTGCAGAGTCAGACACAGAAACGGTTGTAAAGTTGAACTTTTACTTCCATGGGTGTGGAGGCACAAATGCTTAAACAGTTTCTTCAATACAAAACAACGGGGTACGCCTGGTGACACAGCAAAGTCCTGGGGTGCAGGGTAGACTTGATGAAAGGTGTTCCTAGCCCCTTATACTTCAGTGTTACAGCCCTAAGGTGCGTCTGGGCTCCTATTTGGCTCATAGGAGGATGCCCACCATGATACTAGTACATAATATTCCCCACTCACGTTATGTGGTCCTGATAGCTCAGCGTTTCGGGGTGCAATAGTCAGGGTGGCAGGATATTCCACAGGTCTGGCCTTGGCCCCTGGATCCTGTGATACTGGCTATGGAGCACGTGTTCCAGAATGTTCTCTCCACAGTCTCATGCTGACAAGATGATGATGCTTGACTTCCTTCAGGGCGATGGCTAGGCAGACAGGGGACAGGATCTTCTGAATAGCTGGAGTATGTCAGCTCTCCAACCTTCCTGGGCCTGTCTAGGACTTGAGATTCCTGCACTAAACTCACTGCTTTCTTCACAGGACATCACACTTATCTCCTCACCTCCTCCTCCTAACACTCCACACTTCTCACTCCTCACATGCAGGACCTTCCTGCAGGGGTGTTACCATGGGGACCCAGTGATCAGCTGACTCCTCCCCTTTTCCCAGGCGATGTCCTCCCATTGGACATTTGGTTACTATTCAATGCTATGGGAGGTGTAATGCATGTGTGAGGCTCACTAGGTGGCGCTGTGTTGTGTGAGACTCAGGACCCCCTGCTATGTCACACAGGCTATGAAGCAACAGGAAATAATACAATGCACAGAGATCACCCTCAGCCCAGCCATAGCCAGCTCTGGGATGCCACACTAACACCTTAGCAAATTTGCATGCAGCCTTTTGTGCTGTGGGGGATGTGACTGCTTCTCAAAGTAGTCTGCGACTTGAAATCAAAGTACATCTGTAATGTCCTCCCATATCTTGGCAAGGACCCCAGTCGTCCCAGCGGGGAGAGACTGTCCGAAACTGTAGTGATGAGGCTGATGGAATCATTCATGGACAAGGGCAGAACTGTAACCACGAACAATTTCTTTACATCATTGTCACTTGCACAATGACTGCTTAGCCGGAAAACCACTATCCTCGGCACAGTCAACAAGAGTCGCCGGGAAATTCCTCAATCCGCTAGACAGATGGACCGCACTGAATTCACCACTCAGGTGTTTTCAACCACTGGTGCCACACTGACAGTGTATGCACCCAAACGAAAGAAGGCCGTCTACATTCTCAGCAGCATGCACAGCGTGGTTGAGACTAAGGATACCAACAAAACGAAGCCAAACACGGTCACACAATACAACCACACAAAGTGCGGTGTGGATGTAATGGACCAAATGGTGCGGGAGTACAGCGTGCGTGCAGGAACACGGAGATGGCCAGTCGCCGTGTTCTACAACATGATTGACATGGCAGCACTGAATGCTCATGTTCTTTATCAGGCATGCACTGGGGTGCAGGAGAGACGGGTGGACTTCCTGGTTGAGCTTGCAAAAGAGTTAGGTGGCTCTCATGTGACTGAAAAGAAGGCATGCAAGGAGAAACTCCTTCGGCAACAACCTTCCACACCCAGCCCTGGCAAAAGGGCGAAGTGTCAGGTCAACCATCGATGCACGAACAATTGTGCAACTGAGAGATGTGTTTACTGCTACAAATACACGTGTGGCAAATGTACCAGGGACATACCCAGGCAGTGCCAGGTATGTTCCGACAGTGCAGACAGACTGCTGAGTGAGTGTTGAAATGCTAGTCACACAAGAAGGACATGCCACTCCACACACACACACGCAGCCCCCCACAGCAGCCTATTGTAAATATGTGTGGAATTGTTTTATTCCTTGTATTTTTTTTATTATTTTCATAACAAAAATAAAAAGCATAGAAACAAATAACAGTTGTTCTTTTGTATATTTACATTTTTGTATATTTAGATTCAAGTCAATGGGTGCAGAAAAAAAAAAATCGCAAAAAAAATCACAGCTACTTGCGATATTTTTGTGATCTGTCCCATTGGTCATATAGATCACTCCTCTGGGATTTTTCCGCACGAAAAAATCGCACAAAAAAAAAAAAATCGCAGGAAAATCGCACCTATGAAAAAAAATTGCACGAAAAAAAATTGCAGGTGTGCTTGGTGCCATTGAAATACATTGGCAAATCGCAGAAAAAAATTGCATCGCATTGCGATGCAATTTTTGCGCAATTTTTTTTCGCTAGTGTGCTTGAGGCCTTAGACCAGGGGTCGGCAACCTATGGCACACGTGCTACTCTTGGCACGCGAGGCTTATTCCCCTGGCACGGCAGCGGACTCCTCACCCAGCAGTTTCGATCGGACCAAACACGGCCGAAACGAAACTGCTATTATTATACTGTGGGGTCTCTTCAGACCCCCGAGTATAATAAGCGGAGCCCCCGGGGAGATGATCAAACATAAAAAACAATGTACTCACTATTCCACGCTCCGCAGCCGCTCTGTACTCTTCGGGCGCTTCTGCCTGCAGGGGCCACTATAGAGCATAATACCGTGTGCAGGGACCACTATGGGACATATACCGTGTGCAGGGGCCACTATGGGACATATACCGTGTGCAGGGGCCACTATGGGACATATACCGTGTGCAGGGGCCACTATGGGACATATACCATGTGCAGGGGCCACTATGGGACATATACCGTGTGCAGGGGCCACTATGGGACATATACCGTGTGCAGGGGCCACTATAGAGCATAATACCGTGTGCAGGGACCACTATGGGACATATACCATGTGCAGGGGCCACTATGGAGCATAATACCGTGTGCAGGGGCCACTATGGGACATATACCGTGTGCAGGGGCCACTATGGAGCATAATACCGTGTGCAGGGGCCACTATAGAGCATAATACCGTGTGCAGGGACCACTATGGGACATATACCGTGTGCAGGGGCCACTATGAAGCATAATACTGTGTGCAGGGGCCACTATGGAGCATAATACCATGTGCAGGGGCCGCTATGGGACATATACCGTGTGCAGGGGCCGCTATGGGACAAATACTGTGTGCAGGGGCAGCTATGGGACAAATACCGTGTGTAGGGGCCGCTATGGGACATAATACCGTGTGCAGGGGCCGCTATGGGACAAATACCGTGTGCAGAGGCCGCTATGGGACATAATACCGTGTGCAGGGGCCACTATAGAGCATAATACCGTGTGCAGGGGCCACTATGGGACATATACCATGTGCAGGGGCCACTATGGAGCATAATACCGTGTGCAGGGGCCGCTATGGGACAAATACTGTGTGCAGGGGCAGCTATGGGACAAATACTGTGTGTAGGGGCCGCTATGGGACATAATACCGTGTGCAGGGGCCGCTATGGGACAAATACCGTGTGCAGAGGCTGCTATGGGACATAATACCGCATGCAGGGGCCACTATAGAGCATAATACCGTGTGCAGGGGCCGCTATGGGACATATACCGTGTGCAGGGTCTGCTATGGAACATATACGGTGTGTAGGGGCCGTTATGGGACATATTGCTGTGTGCAGGGGCCGCTATGGGACAAATACTGTGTGCAGGGACTGCTATGGGACAAATACTGTGTGCAGAGGCAGCTATGGGACAAATGCCGTGTGCAGAGGCAGCTATGGGACATATACCATGTTGAAGGGGCCGCTATGGGACATAATACCATGTGCAGAGACCACTATGGGACATTATTCTGTATAACGGTGTGTTTTCTATATTAAGGATGTGTTTTTGCACAGAAAACTCCGGCTTTGTTTTTTTTTTTTGTGCAAAAATGCACCAGTTTTACGTTGAATGAAAAAGTTCCAAATATAGCTGCATCCAGATACATAGTGTGTATTCACCATAAGGATGCCGCCATACGGGGCTCCTGGACACAATAAATTTACCACTAATTGGGGGCTGCACATGGACTTTCATTGCTTCTAATCAGAAAGTACAGGAGTGTCCCAGGAAATAGCAGTAAGCGCATGTGTCCTAAAGCATCTGGTGGCAGCACTTCTGTGTTATGGTTTGTGGTATATGACTTTAGTTTAGGGGTCGTCAGACTTACAATTATTGACCGGCACTCCGAGTACCTCATCTTTGATTTTTTTATTAAAATCGGAACGCCGAACAAAAAAGGTTGCCTACCCCTGCCTTAGACAAATGCTTCTGGTCATTACTCACAGCTGTACCTTGCTCTAAAATTTCTAATTCTATTTAAAATATATAAAAAATGATTAATTGTTTCAGTGCTTTTTTGCTCAAATAAAACTAAACTAAATACAATATGTATAGTCTTTATATTATCAAATACAATAAACTGAATAGAACTAACTAGAAACTAAATGGCTAAACTCAATGGAAAACAACAACCTCCTGTGGTGTGACAGTAATGGCCTTAATTACAGAACAAAAGACGGTGATTATAGGATGTTAGATAAAATCCTTCAGGTCATTCGACCCGTCTCTGGGTTCCAAAGGTAGAAATGTTAAATGACCCCTCTCTGGGACTTCTAGTGTTAAGGGTCTCTGCGTTGGAGTTTGCGCCTGCTGGGAGATTTCCCGCCTCTTCAGCTCAAGCTGATACTCCCTCTCGGCCTGTCGCTCAGCAGCCTGCCGTTCTCGTTCTTGTTCTACAGCTTCCTGAAAACGGTATAACACCTGCAGGTATGTGTTAGGGTCACTGGTGCCTACTTGCTGCAGGGCCGTTTGCCAGTATGAAACCATTCCCCCCACACGGTTGGGGCTACTGGTCCCTCCTGGTGAAGTAATCCTTGGGACCGGGCTGCTTGCTGCACTTCCTGGCCTAGCCCCAAAATCGGGACTCTGCTCGATTCTCTGCATAGCTGTGGCTGCCTCCATCTCAGCCATACGCTCAGGATCTCCAAAAGCCTGGTTCAGCAATTCTTGAGCTCTGCTTCTGAGCCCACTAGCCATCCACTGGTATTTGCCAAATAAAATATAGGATAGAATACAAAGAGTAAGGGAGGGGAACAGCACTGTATCAAACTTTCACTGTATCTTAATGCTTGCTTTAATACCGAGCTTGTCTCATAGGATTACTACAATCCCCAGCATTTGAGGGATAAAGGTCCCCTAGGCACGCTGTTTATCCTAAGATCCCACTACTCTGCCACCAATGTGAAAGATCCTCAGTGCGCCAACACCGCTTTGGCTCACACCTGAGTCTTCTTTCACATAAAACCACACTCACCGCCAGTGAGTGCGGGTTCACAAGATAAATACAAGACAAGCTTTCTAAATTTTATATATTTATTAACCCCTAAATGGGTCGGTATTAACATCTAACACATGCAGTTCAGAACAGATATGCAGATATATACAAGCATTAACAGTTACTAGTTACAAGATACAGTGCAATGAAATAAAAGGGACTAAAATTGAAATAATTACTTTACCACGCATCTCCTTGATGTAGCTCTATAATCCAACACTCACACATGCTCTGGTATGTGTGAATAACCCAGTGGAGGCTTCTTGGCATGTGGCATTAATACAACAATCCAGCCTGCATGCTCTTCACAGTGGTCTCTCTGTAAAAACTCTGTAGTCTGTGATGGTCTCAGCCCTATCTCCTCCCACTGACCTCTTACCTCATCTTATATACCCTTTATGCCACCTCCCAGAATGAGGTCACCGGCGACAGCAAGTCTGATTGACTAACGGACTCAAGTCCAGATTCTTTGTAAAGAGCTGAGACCAAGTGAAATGATACAATGTTATCAACCATGTCTGATCTACCAGTGCAGACTGATCAATGCATGTTTCTTTGATCACACAGGTCTATGTATGAATTCAATGGAGCCCTGCTGGGATGGATACAAAGCCCCATTGTTACAATGTTGCTTCTACTGATAACATACAACTAGGATTATAGCTGCGCACCTTATGAGTAAAGAGATACGCTACCCAGAGACCAAAATACAGCTTTGAGTTATAGCCATATTTAAGCGGAATCATCACAACTGACATACTACTACCCCATTGGAAAGCTGCCATTACTTCTCTTCAGTTGCTGAATAAAGACTGTTCTTTGTACAACTGCACTGCTGTCTCCTGAGTCGTGCCTGCATAACCATCAGGGCCCTTCCGACCAACACCACACCAGCTCAGAGAGGAGAGGTCCCCTCTCCAACTTGAAGCGCCTAGGGGGAAAATACTACCACCACCATCCGGTAGTGCTGCAGAACAGAACCCCCCCCCGACCGTGTCTGGCCTAGGAGTGGGGCTAGAGTGCTTGGTGAGTGTGCTCAGCCTAGCAGGTGGCACACCATACAGCACTACAACTCCCATCCTCTGGTCTCCTCCATCTGGGTTGC
This sequence comes from Leptodactylus fallax, assembly GCA_947044405.1. Lineage (NCBI taxonomy): Eukaryota > Metazoa > Chordata > Amphibia > Anura > Leptodactylidae > Leptodactylus > Leptodactylus fallax. Next base: position 1,322,786 of record CAMRHE010000469.1, read on the forward strand.
AGCAGGTACAAAGAGTCAGACTCCATCGATCTGAAATTGATGACCTCTTCTGAGAATAGGCCATCAATTTCCTGAATGTTTTACACCCCTGTAACAGTAAACTTACAAACAGCTCATCCCTGGTGATTCAGTACCTGCAGGGGAAAACTTTGTGATAAGCTTATTGTCAAGCGAACCTTTTCACAATAGGGATTGTCCTACACGTCAACATTACATTAGCTTGACTCTATATATTGCCCATACACACTTGAGGGAATTTACTATAGTGGCTGCATCTGAATTCCGGGGCGCATCTACTTTTAGAACATTTTTCTGACCAGCTAGACAAGGGGGTTTGACTTAGATGAAAAATGCTATGGTTTGGGATTTAACAATATGCACCCCAATTGCACCAAAGTTTTGACATAAACTTCAAGATAAGCAAACCCAGATTCAGATGCAGCCCCCGGTTTTAAATATATGTCTGGTCCAGGGCGGATTTTGAGTAGGCCTCAGCCCAGGTGTAAGCCCTAGGCCTCATTACTGGCCCATAAAAGCCTACAGAGCCTGCACTTCAAGGCAGACCCTGGAAGAGAGTGGAAGCGCCTGGGTCTGTCTGGAGCTGAGAGTCTGGTGAGACCTGTGCCTTATTGCTATTTTGTTTTGTTCGTGTGGCTGGAGCAAGCCACACGTATAGCTAGGATTATTTCTGTTCAGTTAGACGCTCAGACGAGCAGGATTTTTGTTTTCTTATTTGTCTGAAGTTAAGACTGTGTTTTACTTTGCCTGTTTTACTTGACATAAGGTTTATTTATTTTTGCCATTTTTTTTAAATAAACCTGTTGCACCAGAGCTTTGTGTCTCTGTCTCTGACTGTTTGGTTCCGTACCTGTGCTGCTACCAAGCTACCTCCCCCACAATATATATATTTACATATGTATAATTTCTTGCAAGTGTATTTATACTCCTTATGAAACAGATTTGTAGACCCCCCTAAATAATGTTAATGGAGACTTGGTCATTGGGGATCAAGAGAACTGCTAGTAAAAAGTTATTTTTCTCTATATATACAAAAGAAGATATTAGTTGATAAGTAAATAAAGTAAATGTGAACAATGCTCTGAGACCAGATGGGTTACACTCAACAGTTACTAAAGAAATTTAGAGACTCTTTTCTGACAGGTATTGTAACAAAACATTACAGCAAGGCAAATGAGGAGTCCATTCTCAAAAAGAGCTCTAAGTCTTCCCTATGTCGTTATATATCAGTAAGCCTAAATAGGCACTGTTATTTGAAGGATTTGTGCCGCTAAAGTATAATGCCCTCTCAGTTCCCCTCAAAGAGCATGAAGCCTCCAGTCTTTGTCATGGCGCCGCTGGAGTGGCAGCCTGTTACAGCAGCTCCTGCTCACCTTGAGCTTTCTCTTCTTTTCCTTTCTTTGTTTTGTCTTATTACTCTACTTAAGGGGCATTGCACTTTATTGCATTTTCGCTGGGAACTGTTGTGTCTGGAGATCCTGTATTCAGCCAGGATTCTATTGTCTACTCGAGGAAGGAAATGCTGCAGCTTAGGGACACAGCAGGGCTGCATGCTATTAGACCAGACATCTCCCAGGAAATAAAGAAGAAAAAGAGAAGAGGTTGCAGAGCTGGAGCCCTTCGGAGGGCTCAGAGGATATGTTATAGACCTGTTCTCTCCTCCATCATTATGGGTAATGTCAGGTCTCTTGCGAATAAGATGGACGAACTGGCGGCACTGACGAGGCATCATCAAGAATTTCGGGAGTGCAGCATATAGAGACTTTGCTTACCGAAGTTACTCCGGACACTCTTGTCTTCTTGGATGGCTTTAAACTCCTTCAAGCGGACAGGACAAGTGATAGCGGTAAGAGAAAAGGAGGAGGGCTGGTGATATTTGTGAATGATAGATGGTGTAACTCTAGGCACATTATGATTAAGGAGCAAACTTGCTGTAAGGACATTGAACTATTAGCTGTGAGCATAAGACCTTTTTATTTACCAAGGGAACTATCGCATGTCATTGTGATAGCTGCATATGTCCCCCCTCTGCAAAAGCTGAAGCTGCCTGTCAGGTCCTACAAGCCAGGGTGAGCAAGTGGCATTCGCAACACCCCCAGGCACTCCTTCTTGTGTCTGGAGATTTCAACCATGTCTCGCCATCATCCACACTGCCAAGTTTCACACAGTATGTAACCTGCCACACAAGAGACAACAAAACACTGGACTTGTTCTTTGCCAATACCAGGGAGGCATATAACTCATCAGCCCTACCACCTCTGGGAGATAGGATCACCACCTAGTGCATCTTTGACCTGTGTACAAGCCACTTGTACGTAGAGAACCAGCTGTCACCCGCACAGTGAGGATATGGTCCAAGGAGAGTAATGAGGCTCTGAGGGATTGTTTTGACACAACTGCATGGGAAGATCTGCAGGATTCTTATGGGGAGGACATGGAAGGTCTCACACACTGCATAACGGACTACATTAATTTTTGTGTGGACAACAAGGTACCCACAAAAGTGGCGAGGTGTTTCTCTAACAACAAACCATGGATTAACTCTGATATAAAGGCTCTTTTCAAAGGGAAAAAGATGGTATTTGGGAGGGGAAAGCCAATTATAAGAGTCAAATGGAACAGCAAATGGCACACAAAAAGATTAGTGAGGTCTGGAAAAGTCTTAAGTCAATATCTGCTCACAGACAGCCTGTCTCTCAGGTAGGAGAAACAAAGTGGCTTAATGAACTAAATGTATTCTTCAATAGATTTGATCACACAACAGCTCCTCCCACCCCAGCATGTCATGCAATCCCCTCTCCCACACTGACCTCACCACCTGCTGCTAATTCTCACCTCCAGATCTGTAAATCTAGTAACCAGTCATCTGGCTACAGTCTGATCTTCACACATGCCCAGGTGAGAAAGGAACTGAGAAAGATCAAGGCTGGGAAGGCCTCAGGGCCAGATGGCATCAGTGCAAGGCTAATTAAGACTTGCAGGGACCAGCTGTGTGGTATTATTACATATATGTTCAATATGAGCCTGAAGCTTGGAATGGTACCACAACTATGGAAATCATCTTGTGTGGTACCATTTCCAAAGACACCTCATCCAATGGACCTTAATGACTACAGACCGGTAGCATTGACATCCCACTTGATGAAGGTCTTTGAGAGATTGGTTCTCACACATCTCCACCCTCTAGTGAGCTCGGCTATGGACCCTCTCCAGTTTGCCTATCGGCCTATATGCCATCATCCACCTTCTACACAGAGCTCTTTCTCATCTGGAGAAATGAGGGAGCACTGTGAGACCACCACCTCTCCATCTGGATCCTAGACTACCTCACAAAACGACCTCAGTATGTGAGAGCCCAGGACTGTGTGTCAGACACCGTGATATGTAATACGTGGGCACCTCAAGGTACAGTTCTTGCCCCTTTTCTCTTCACACTGTATACTGCAGATGATGACAGGGAGCACAGAGAATTGAATCGGGATTTTGTGGACTGTTGCCAGCGGAATCACCTTCGGATTAATGCTGTGAAGAGCAAGGAGATGGTGGTGGACTTTCGCAAGCGCAGATATCCTCCAACACCAGTGGACATTCAGGGAACGGGCATTGAGATATTCAACACCTATAAGTACCTGGGTGTGCTTCTCAATAATAAGCAGGACTGGACAGATCACAAGGATGTACTGTACAGAAAGGGCCACAGCAGGCTCTACCTGCTTAGGAGGCTAAGAGCCTATGGAGTCCTGGGGGCACTTCTTAGGACCTTTTTCAACTCTGTAGTGGCATTAGCCATCTCCTTCAGAGTGGCCTGCTGGGGGAGTAGCATATCAACAAGGGATAGGAATAGACTCGACAAGCTGAATAGAAAGGCCAGCTCTGTCTTGGGGAGCCCCCTGGACCCAGTACAGGTGGTGGGTGGCAGAAGGATACTGTCCGTGGTGAGCTCTATGCTGGGGAATAACTCCCATAACATGCATCAGACCGTGATAGCACTGGGCAGCACTGTCAGTGACCGACTGCTCCACCCTAAGTGTGAGAAGGAGCGCTATCGGAAGTCTTTCCTCCCCGCTGCGGTTAGGCTGTACAACCAACACCGACCTAAGCGGAGATCATTAAATACAGAGAACTGCAAGATCTTAAGTTGTGATATCCCTTCTACTACTTTTTTACTTTTGCTTTTTTAGAGCGGGTTCACACTTGGGCTGGCACTCCGTCCGCCGCAAATCCGATCTAAATGTCGGAAAACTGTATAGGGATTGGACAGGGAAAGGTTTGCGACACTTTGCAAAAGAACCCATTCACTTGAATGGGTTTTTAAAGCAATGCGCTGATGTGCGCTTACAACATCTGCGCCACGAAGCCGTTTTTCTTCGTCGGACACAAAGTCCTGCATGTCCGACTTTTTTTTCTGACGAAAAAAACCGGCTTCGCAGCGCATAGGGTGTAAGCGCACACCCGTGCATTGCTTTAAAACCCATTCAAGTGAATGGGTTTTTAAGCAAAGCGTCGCAAACCTTTCCCTATCCATTTTTCCGACATTTAGGTCAGATTTGCAGTGGACGGAGTGCTGGCGCAAGTGTGAACCCACCCTTATCTATACCTACTGTCGCTGTAATGCCTCTACCTTGAAGCTTTTGTATTTGTATTATCTATGCTGATGTAACACACTGAATTTCCCCATGGCGGGACTATTAAAGGATTATCTTATCTTATTAGTGGCTCCATACAGTATAATGCCCACTTAGTGGCTCCACACAGTAGAATGGCCCCCCAATTGTCCTTGAATAGTATGATTCCCTACTTACTGGCACCACACAGTATAATGCCCTCTTAATGGCCCCAAACACTATAAATTGGAAGCTGGATTGTCTATAAGGCCGGTAATATTTTTAATGATGTTTGATTTGTTAGCTGCAGTACTGTACATAAATGTACTGACCAAGAAGCCCCATCCCACTATAATGTTTTAGAGCCTAAGAGTCACATGTCTCCATATCACACTCCTGTGGGAGCTTTCACATTATGACATGCAATACTAACATGACTGCTGCAGTGATCACATGTGGTACATGCTTATCTCACCATATCTTGTGATTGGCTGTATCGATCAGTGTCATTGCTATGTCATTACTTCAGTGATGTAAACCAATTGGTGAGGGACCATGGAGAACTGTGGTATGTAGAATGTATATTTTTATTTGCCTATAAGCCACTGATACATTTTTATACTCCAAAGTGGAGCTCAATGGCTCCTCACACACACACACACACAGCAAACCCATTCACATCATAATAAGCCCCCCTTCCTACAAATCATGTCAGTTTTTTAAAGACATATTTCTACAATTGACTCATACGTAAAATGGCTGGTAGAAATTAAAGATTGGCACCGGCCTCCAAGCAGTAATATTTATTGAGCTGGAGATTAACCTGTGTAGTGGCAACCCTACATGGACCCCAACCAATCTAATATATGCCATCTACCCTGTGGACAAGAAACCCCATGACCTTTACACAAAGAGAGCTGCTACGGAATTTTATAATATACAGTACTGTGCAAAAGTCTTAGGTGTGGAAAAAGTGCTGAAAGGTAAGAATGCTTTCAGAAATAGAAATTGTTAATAGTTTTTTTTTTTTGTCAATTAACAAGAGTTATGTAAATCCCATCAATATTTGGTGTCAGTGCTCTTTGGAGGAGGAGTCTTGGATCTCAACAACATCCAGTCTGTCTGGGATTACATGAAGAGACAGAAGTATTGGAGCAAGTCTACATCCACAGAAGATCTGTGCTTAGTTCTCCAACATGGTGGGAACAACCTACCTGCCGAGTTCCTTCAACTGCCTGCAAGTACCAAGTAGAAGTAATGGAAGACAAAGGGCAAAGCTGAAAACAGTGTATATACAGGTGCATCTCAATAAGTTAGAATATCTTTGAAACGTTTATTTCTTTCAGTAATTGAATTAAAAAAGTGACCTATATTTTCTAGATTCTTTACACACAGAGTGTTCTATTTCAAGGTGTTTTATTTCTGTAAATGTTGATTATGGATTACAGGTAATGAAAACCAAAACCTAAGAAAATTTGAATATTGAAAAAAAATTCAGTATTGTAAATTCAGTGTGTCCCCTGCCAAGGTTTCCTAAGCCTTTAAATGGTCCCTCAGTCTGGTTCAGTAGGACACACAATCATGGAAGACTGCTGATTATGAATTGAATTACTGAATCACTGAAATGAATGAACGTTTCAAAAATATTCTAATTTATTGAGCTGTACCTGTACATGACATAGAACATAGAACATAAAGGACGGGACATACCAACACAACCCAGAGGCACAATAGACAAACACTTAAAGGGAGTCTATCATTAGAAAAACACATTTTTAACTAATGGTATGTTGGAATAGCCTTTAAAAGGGCAATTCTACTCCTACCTTTCATTCTAAGCTTCTCCCCGCCGTTTCTGATAAAATCGGTTTCTTCTGTTATGCAAATTACGATCACGGAGCACCGGGGGCGTTCCCCCAGTGCTCCAAGCACCCTCCGCGTCATAACTCAACCGACCCTTAGCTGCTTATGTTCACTCCTGTACAGCGAGGATACAGCGTGGCTCATCCGTACTTCCTTGGTACTGGTGTTGGACCCCTGCAGAGCTAATATTGATGGCCTATCCTAAGGTTAGGCCAACAATTTTAAAAAACTGGATAGCCCTTTTAACCAGAAGATGTCTCCATCCAGCAAAAGCTTTTCGCAGGCATCAGACTGCACATGTCCGGACAGCCATTTTCCGGTGGTCTGCTACACGAGCATACTAAAACCTAGGGGGTCTGATTGCTCATACTATTCACTGCGATACTACTGTATCGCAGTGAATAGCAAAATGCCTACCTCTCTATTACACGCTGCCTCTGGCAGCGTACGGTAGATCTAATGCAATGACAAGCCTTCAATAGGCTCCCGGCTGTCATGGCAACCGATTGCCGCTCTCCGATGACGTTTAGGAGGACGGCGATCAGTGAAAAATGGAGGCGCCGTTTGCGCCTGCGCAGTTTAGATGCCGTGGTTGCGTTTGACCGCTGCGTCTAAAGGGTTAACAGCTGCGATTGGTGCAGCACCAATCGCTGCTGTTAGCGGCGGGTCCTGGCTGTGTTACACAGCCGGCATCTGCCCTGTATGGAGAAAGCTCAGCTCTCCATATACCTCTTCACACCCAATCACATACATGTACATGATTTAGGGTTAAGGGGTTAAGGTTAATGAACTAACAGCTAAATATTCTGCATAGAGAAATAAGAGAACATTCAGTATTAAATGGGTTATATGTTTCCTGATATTGATGGCCTTTCCTTAGGCTGCTCACTCGCTGTTCAAAACTTTTGTGGCGAATGTAGGTACTAGGGACCTAATTATCACGGTCGCACGGGGGGAACCCCAAATGTATACATCTTGTTAATTGGAAGGGGCCTGGCATTATGTGATGTCTTTATCTGACCACAGTCTGACCTTCACACGGGCCCAGGTGAGGAAGGAGATGAAAAATATCAAGGCGAGGAAAGCCGCAGGGCCAGATGACATCAGGGCAAGGCTAATTAAGACTTGTGGGGACCAGCTGTGTGGTATAATTACATATATGTATAATATGAGCCTGAGGCAGGAAATAGTCCCTGAATTATGGAAATCGGCTTCAAGGGAGTGAGGCTAGACATGGCGGTCTCAGCACCAACTCCAGGTGGTGTAGGCAACGGTTCAAGGGTCGGAACGCCCTCCACCCTTGTAGCACTCTGGCTGCAGGCTAGCACCGCACTACCAGCAGTCCGTCCCTCACCTGGATCGGCCATGAGATCCCCATAGCCTACCTGACCACCTGGCACATGGCCAGCAGTTGGGTGCTTATCGAATGCACTGGGCGAAATAGTAGAAGTCACTTCCAGTGACTCAGAAGAGCTACCCTGTACACTTTCACAACAAGCATTGGCAATTACATTGACAGTACATTCATTAGCAATTGTTAATTCACACCGGGTCTCAATGAGATCTGTGGTAGACATATTAACAAGCTGGGAGGGAGACGCCCCCGCAGATGTGGGTGTGTCTACACACAAGGTCTCACTGGCTCCTAGCATGGGAGTGAACAAAGCATCAATAACATTTTTGCTGAGCTGGATTGCAGGAAGCTCATTTGCATCTTCCCTGCTCTCAGCTGAAGGCAACTCATTAGCATTTACACTTACTGCCATGGGAAGTATCTCAGAGGGGGGTTACGGGCCCCCTCTGCAGATATGACAGACACATTATCAACATTAATCATAGACAGTTTATCACAGTAAATTGGGGTGCTCCCCACCCCATATTGGGACACCATAGGTCCTAAATCAGTTCCCAACAGTACGTTAGCAGGCAAATCAGTCATTAGTCCCACAGTCCGCATTCCTTTTCCTGTACCCCAGTCCAGATGGACATAAGCCATGGGTACAGTGAAACGTTCCAATCCAATACCCCGTAGGGTCAGAGTTCTCCCGGGAATAATACTGTCTGGGGGGACCAAATCCGGTTGTACCAGCGTAACATCTGCCCCAGTGTCCCGGAATCCCATCACCACTTTGTCCCCCACAGTGACCTGTTGACGGTTAGCATTGGGCCGGGGCCCCTCCCTCGCAACCAGATACACAGATGGGCTGGCCACTGTAGTTTGGGGAGCAGGGGGGTTCCTAGGGCAGTTGGGGCAGTCTCGTTGTAAATGTCCCATTTGTTTACAGGTGTGGCACCGCCTGATCTCTCCCTGGGGCATGGGAAAGGTCGCCGGGGCGCCCAGAGCTCGAGGGGCAGGGGACGTATAGGAACCACCCGGTACAGAGTTTGTCCTACCCCACCTGGAAGCAGGGGGCTGTGGTAACCTCCAGCTTGGTTCAGGATTCCCCGGGACAGATTGTGTCTTACCCCTCCTCCAGCCGTCACTGGCAGGTTTCCACGGCAACTGGTTGGCAACAAAACGGTCCGCCATTGCTGCGGCTGTTTCAAGGTCCTTGGGCTCTCGGTCCAGGAGGTATTTTTGCACTTCCTCGGTACAAATGGTCAAGAACTGCTCTTGAAGCATGAGGTCTGCAAGGCTTTCTTGCGAGGTGACGGACTTGCCCTCCGTCCACTCCCGGAACCACACGCGCAGCTGGGCCGCTGTATCCTCATGGCTCTCTGAAGGCTTTTTCTGCAGGCCCCGGAACTTTCGACGGTATAGCTCCGGCGTGAGTTGGTACCTCCGGATCAGCGCTGCTTTAATGGACTCATAGTCCTGGTCAACTGGTAAATTTGCGTAAGTGTCCAGGGCTTTCCCCCTCAACCGGGGAGCCAGGTAACGGACCCAATCCGTCTGTGGTAGCTGATACTGCTTACACACTTTCTCAAAGGCCCTCAAGAACTAGTCCAAGTCCCCGTTGGTTTCTAGGATTGGAAAGTCCTCGTATCGGAGCCTTGATACTTGGGCTTCTGGAGTTTGTGCAGGGGCAGACGGTGCCTACTGGGAGATCTCCATCCTTTTGAGCTCAAGCTGATACTGCCGCTCAGCCTGCCGTTCTGCTGCCTCACGATCTGCCTTCCGTTCTGCTGCCTGCCGTTCTTGTTCTGCAGCTTCCTGAAAACGGCACATCACCTGCAGGTATGTGTTAGGGTCACTGGTGCCTACTTGCTGCAGGGCCATTTGCCAGTATGAAGCCATTCCCCCCACAAGGCTGGGGCTACTGGTCCCTCCTGGTGAAGTAATCCTTGGGACCGGGCTGCTTGCTGCACTTCCTGGCCTAACCCCAAAATCAGGACTCTGCTCGACCCCCTGCATGGCTGTGGCTGCCTCCATTTCAGCCATACGCTCAGGATCTCCAAAAGCCTGGTTCTGCAGTTCTTGAGCTCTGCTTCTGAGCCCACTAGCCATCCACTGGTACTTGCCAAATAAAAGATAGGATAGAATACAAAGAGTAAGGGAGGGGAACAGCACTGTATCAAACTTTCACTGTATCTTAATGCTTGCTTTAATACCGAGCTTGTCTCATAGGATTACCACAATCCCCAGCATCTGAGTGATAAAGGTCACCAACACACGCTGTTTATCCTAAGAATCCCACTACGCTGCCACCAATGTGAAAGATCCTCGGTGCGCCAACACCGCTTTGGTCCACACCTGAGACTTCTTTAATAAAAACCACACTCACCACCAGTGAGTGTTGGGTTCACAAGATAATACAAGACAAGCTTTCTAAATTTTGTATATTTATTAACCCCTAGATGGGCCGGTATTAACCCCTTAACGACCTTGGACGTACTGTTACGTCCTGGCCGCTAGGTACTTTGCGCACCAGGGCGTAATACTACGCCAGAGGCCGGCCGCCCGCTCACTATCTGAGCGGGCGGTATCGGAACCAGGTGTTAGCTGTATCTGACAGCTAATACCCTGCTCCATAACCCCCGGTCGGAACTGAGTTCCGATCGGCGGTTTTAACCCCTTGGATGCCGCGGTCAAACATGACCGCAGCATCCAAGGGCTTCCGACGTCTTGCCGCCCCCCCCGGCACCCCCCCGCCGCGAGATCGGGGGGGTGCCGATATCTCTAATCTGCAGCCCGGGGTCTGCCCAGTGACCCCAGGCTGCCTGGAGCCCCCAGTACCTGGTTGATCCTGCCGAGACCTCAGGAAGTCAGCGCTGTGTTTCCATAGCGCTGACTTCCTGTATAGGCTGCAAGACACGTGTGTGCTCATGTCTTGCAGTCTATAGTACTGAGCCAGAGATCAAAGCATCACTGGCTCAGGTGTCCTAATGGGACACAAGAAAAAGTAAAAAAAAAGTGAAAAAAAATAATAATAAAGTATGTGAAAAAAATTAATAAAAGAATAAAGCCCCCAAAATTCCCTTTTCCTATATAAAATGAATTATATAAAAAATAAACCTAAAAATTAATAAAAACAATACATATTTGGTATTGTTGCGTCCGTAACAACCTGTACAATAAAACTGAAACCATATTTAATGTACACGGTGAAAGTCGGGGAAAAAAAACAGAAAAAACCCGCCAAAAGTAACGATTTTTCGCCATCTCACCTTACAAAATATGCCATAAAAAGTGATCAAAAAGTCATATGTACCCCAAAACAGTACCAATAAAAAGCACAGGTTGTCCCGCAAAAAATCAGCCCTAAACCAAGTCTCTAAACTGAAAAATAAAAATGCTACGCACCTCAGAATATGGCGATGCAAAAAAAATTGATTTATGTCCCCAAATGGGTTTTTGTTCAGCAAAATTGGTATTGCATAAAAAAACAGTATAAATGAGGTATCGCCGTAATTGTACTGACCCGCAGAATAAAGGTAAAATGTTACTTACGCTCTACGCTGCATGGTGAAAAATGTAAAAGATAAAACGCAGTGCCAGAATTGATGGGGTTGTTTTTTAATCCACCAAGAAAGAGTTAATAAAATGTATTTAATAAGTTGTAAGCACCTAAAAATGTCATTAAAAAATACATCTCACCCTGAAAACAACAAGCCCTCATATGGCTACATCACCAGAGAAATAAAGAAAATATAGCTTGTACAATGTGAAGACAAAAACCCCAAAAATCGCCAAATCATTAGAATACAACTGGCTGCGGCAGGAAGGAAATGTATAAGCTGTGCGAGCGTATATTAGGGTACAACCCAGATTTAGAGCTTACGAGGGATAATAAACCAGAAGTGACCCCCAGAGTGACCTCCCCAATAAAAGGAACTACTGGGGAAATAGTAGGGAATTTAGTGTACCCAATGTACTACGCACAGCTTACATATTCATTCACTTTTCCCCATCCGCTGTGCAGTCACGTCTGGGATACTAATGCTCACTACACCCCTTGATAAATTCTTTGAGGGGTGCACTTTTCAAAATGGGGTCATTCCCTAGGGGATTCCACTTTACTGGTACTTTAGAGGCTCTGCAAACATGACATGGCATCCAGATCCCAAACATCTGAATCTGCGCTCCAAAAGCCTCATAGTTCTCCTTCCCTTCTGCGCCCTACTGTGTGCCCAAACCGCAGTTTATACCCACATGTATGACACTGGTGTACCCAGGATAAGGTACTTAATGTCATATATGGGTATAAACTCCTGTTTGGGCACAGCCCGGGCACAGAAGGGAAGGAGCGCTATTTGGTTTTTGGAGCACAGACTTGGATGGTTTGGTTTTTGGACGCCATTGCACTTTTGCAGAGCTGAAATGCCAGTACAGTGGAATCCCCTGACATGTCACCCCATTTTGGAAACTGCATCTCTGAAGGAATTTATCCAGGGGGACAGGGAGCATTTTTAACCCCCAAGTGTTGCTATAATTTATTATCCGTAAATGAATACGCAGCTGATGATGAAAGGTGAAAATGACAATTATTCCAGGAATACATCATTTCAGTGCGTAATATGTTGTGCCCGGCTTGTATCAGAGATGAACACTCCAAAAGCTGTTGTGCCCGGGATCTCCGCTCACCAGTTTTTGGAGTGTGTGTCTGTGCAGACATAAGCTGGGCACAACATATTGGGCACTGAAATGGCGTATCTATAGAAAAATTTCATTTTTAACTTTTCATTATCAGCTGTGCATTCATTTTTGGAAATTAAAAGAATGCAACACTTAAGGGTTAATAATGCTCGTTACCCCACTTGATAAATCCCTTGAAGGGTATAGTTTCCAAAATGGGGTGACATGTCTGCGGATTCCACTTTACTGACAATTCATGGGCTCTGCAAAAGTGGCATGGTGTCCAAAAAGCAAACTGTGCTCTAAAAACCAAAATAGCGCTCTTTCCCTTCTGTGCCTGGCTGTACCCAAAGAGCAGTTTATACCCACATATGGCATTGTTAAGTACGTTACCCTGGGTACACCAGTGTCATACATATGGGCATAAACTGTCATTTGGGCACACAGCAGGGCGCAAATGTGAAGGAGCGCTATGTGCTTTTGGAGCGCATATTTAGATTGTTGTTTTTTTGGACGCCGTGTCACATTTGCAGAGACCCTAAAATTGCCCCTACAAAATGGGGGTCACTTCTTGGAGAATTCCAATTTACTGGCACCTCCAGGGCTCTGTAAAAATATCATGGCAACCAGAAAGTCCCTCTAAATCTGTACTCCAAAAGCTAAAAAAACACAGTGCTCCTTCCCTTCTGAGCCCTGCTGCGTGCCCAAGCAGCAGTTTATACCCAAATATATAATTTTTTTGTCCCCGGGATAGCCCACTTAATAGTTTTAGGAGTTCATGTCTCTGATGCCACAAAGTGGCCGCAACGTATTAGGCACTGAAATTGGATATTTCTTTAAAAACTTTAATTTTCACTTTGTACATTAATTTTTGGGAAGCATTTTTAGGCTCTAAATGATAATACCCCTTGATACATTCCTTGAGGGGTGTAGTTTCTAAAATGGGGTCACTTTTGAGAGGTTTCCATTATATTGGTACTTTAGGGGTTCTGCAAATGCGACATGGCATCCAAAAACTATTCCAGCAAAATCTGCCCTCCAAAAGCTAAATAGCGTTCTTTCCATTTTGAGCCCTGCCATTTACCCATGCAGCAGATTACAACCACATAGTGGGCATTTCTGTGTTCAGGAGAAATTGTGTAACAAACTTTGGGGTGCTTTTTCTCCTTTGTCCTCTTGTGAAAATGAAAAATTTGGGGCTAAATTGACGGTTCATTGGAAAAAAAGTAATTTTTCATTTTAATGTCCCAATGTTAATAAAATCTGTGAAACAGCTGTGAGGTCAAAATGTTCACCATACCCCTAGATAAATTCTATAAGGGGTGTAGTTTCCAAAATGGGGTCACTTTTTGGGGGTTTGTATTATATTGGTACTTTAGGGGCTCTGCAAATGCGACATGGCATCCGAAAACTATTCCAGCAAAATCTGCCCTCCAAAAGCTAAATAGCGCTCTTTCCATTTTGAGCCCTGCCATGTACCTATGCAGCAGATTACAACCACATATGGGGCATTTCTTTGTTCAGGAGAAATTGTGTAATGAACTTTGGGGTGCTTTTTCTCCTTTGTCCTCTTGTGAAAATGAAAAATTTGGGGCTAAATTGACGGTTTATTGGAAAAAAAGTAATTTTTCATTTTAATGTCCCAATGTTAATAAAATCTGTGAAACAGCTGTACGGTCAAAATGTTCACTTTATCCCTTGATATGTTCTGTGAGGGGTGTAGTTTCCAAAATGGGGTCACTTTTAGGGGGTTTCCACTGTATTGGTACTTTGGGGGCTCTGCAAACGCGACATGGTACCTGAAAACTATTCCAGCAAAATCTGCTCTCCAAAAAGCTAAATAGCGCTCTTTCCATTCTGAGCCCTGCCATGTACCCATACAGCTGATTACGACCACATATGGGGAATTGCTATGTTTAGGAGCAATTATTTTGCAAACTGTGGGGTGCTTTTTCTCCTTTAATCCATTGTGAAAATGAAAACTTTGGGGATAAAGTGACATTTTAGTAATGTTTCATTTATACATCCCAGTGTTAGCAAAATCTGTGAAATGACTGTAAGGTCAAAATGCTCACTATACCCCTATATGAATTCTGTGAGGGGTGTAGTTTCCAAAATGGGGTCACTTTTTGGGGTTTTCCTTTGTATTGGTACTCTAGGGGCTTTGCAAATGAGACATGGCACCTGAAAACTATTCCAGCAAAATCTGCTTTTCAGACGCCCAGTGTCACTCCTTCCCTTCCGTGCGCTGCCATTCGCCCAAACATCAGTTTACACCCACTTGTGGGGTATTTCCGTGCTCAGGAGAAATTGCATAACAAACTGTGAGATGCATTTTCTCTTTTAACCCTTTGTGAATGTGTTAATTTTAGGGCTAAATTAAGGAATTAGTGGGAAAAAATTAAATGTCTAAATTTCACCTCCATATTGTTTTAATTCCAGTGAAATGCTTAAAGGGTTAACAAACTTCCCAAATGTTATTTTGAATTATTTGAGGGGTGCAGTTTTTAAAATGGGGTGATTTATGGGGGTTTCTAATATATAGGCCATTATAATCCTCTTCAGAACTGAAGTGGTCCCTAAAAATTTAGTTTGGGAAATTTTCTTGTAAATCTGCAAAATCGCTGTTACACTTGTAAGCCTTCTAACATCCAAAATAAATTACAGGACGATTAAAAGATGATGCCGATATAAAGCAGAGATATGGTAGATAATATGTATTAATGTATTTGGGTGGAATGACTATCTATCTGAAAAGCAGAGCATTTCACATTTTGAAAATTGCGATTTTTTTCCAAATTTCCATCAAATTTCCTATTTTTTTTTATAAATAAATACAAAAATATTTATTAGTGTTTACCACTAACATGAAGTACAATGTGTCACGAAAAAACAATCTCAAAATCACTTGTGTAAGTTAAGACGTCTCAAAGTTATTGCCATATAAAGTGACACATGTCAGTTTTGAAAAACGAGGCCTGGTCCTTAACGCACTTTTGGGCTGGGTCCTTAAGGGGTTAACATCTAACACATGCAGTTCAGAACAGATATGCAGATATATACAAGCATTAACAGTTACTAGTTACAATATACAGCACATAAAATAAAAAGGGAATAAAAGTGAAATAATTACTTTACCACACATATCCTTGACGTGGCTCTATAATCCAACACTCACACATGCCCTGGCATGTGGGGATAACCAGTGGAGGCTCCTAGCAGCAGCATCAACACAGCATTCCAGTCACTCATCACAGTAGCATCTCTCCCACTGATCCCTATCTCATCTTATATACCCTTTATGCCACCACCCAGAATGAGGTCACCGGCGACAGCAAGTTTGATTGACTAACGCACTCAAGTCAAGATTCTTTGTAAGAAGATGGGATTAAGTGGAATGACACAATGCCGTCTATATGTTATCAACCATGTCTGATCCAATAGCCTAGGCTAAACAATACATGTGTATTTGATCACCAAGGGGCTATGTAGGAATTCAATGGAGCCATTCTGGGATGAGTACAAAGCCCTATTGTTACATTGTTGCCACTACTGACAACATACACCTAGGATTAGAGCTACGCACAGTTAGATTAAATGGAATTAAGAGAGAGATACGCTACCCAGAGATCAAAATACATCTTTGAGTTATAGCCATATTTAAGTGGAATCATCACACCTCCCCCTTTAGAGCGTGCACGGAGGAAGGCGGATCCGGCGATCACCTTACGCAGGCACCTTAGTGGCCTGACCGCGATACCCTTCTTCTCTCTAGTCTGACTAGGGACACTTCTAAGGCTCCGGCCCTGAGCCACGTACACTTGGCTACCTCCTGCCTGTTCTGGGTCCGCTTTCTGAGTGCTGGCATCCCGTGGAGCCACACTCATGACCCCAGGTCTTTGGGATACCAGTTCAGGGACCCCATCCCGGCGGTCTCTCAGGGTCTCTCTCACACTAGCCGCTACTTGGGAGAGTTCTAGGGGATTCTGCACCTCCCCCTTTGCTTCCAAACCTAGGGGCACCTCTGGTTCTGGCACAGGTATGTTTGGACCCTGTCCTCCCTCCCAGACGCCTTGCCCTTTTGGGCCTACACCCTGTTCCTCCTGTACTTGGGTGGGTGATGGTGTTACCTTGGGCAAATGACTGAAGTCATGCTTCCCCAAACCATCCCCCCACAATACATTGACAGGTAATACATTTGACATACCCCTTCTTGGATCACATCTCCAGTACCCCATGCTATCTGCACTTGGGCCATGGGCACTCCTGGAATAGAACTGGACAGAAGAGACGTGTATGTCTCATACCGGCCGGACTCCTCCGGCTTCAAGGGAGTGAGGCTAGACATGGCCATGTCAGCACCGACTCCAGGTGGTGTAGGCAATGGTTCAAGGGTCTTAATGCCCTCCACCCTTGTAACACTCTGGCTGCGGGCTAGCACCGCACTACCAGCAGTCCGTCCCTCACCTGGATTGGCCATGAGATCCCCATAGCCTACCTGACCACCTGGCACATGGCCAGCAGTTGGGTGCTTATCGGATGCACTGGGCGAAATAGTAGAAGTCGCTTCCAGTGACTCAGAAGAGAGATGGTGTAACCGTAGGTACATTGTGATTAAGGAGCAAACTTGCTATAAGGACATTGAACTATTAGCTGTGAGCATGAGACTTTGTTATTTACCGAAGGAACTATCGCATGTCATCATGATAGCTGCATATGTCCCCCTATCTGCAAAAGCTGAAGCTGCCTATGAGGTCCTACAAGCCGCGGTGAGCCAGTTGCAGTTGCGACACTCCCAGGCCCTACTTCTTGTATCCGGAGATTTCAACCATGTCTCTCCATCATCCACACTGCCCAGTTTCACACAGTATGTAACCTGCCACACAAGAGACAACAAAACACTGGACTTGTTCTTTGCCAAGGCGAGGGAGTCATATAACTCATCTGCCCTACCGCCCCTGGGAAGATCGGATCACAACCTAGTGCAACTCCGACCTGTGTACAAGCCACTTGTACGTAGAGAACCAGCTGCCCCCCGCCCAGGGGGGGTAGGGGCCGGGGGGGGGGAGGGGGGGGGGGGGGGTGGGGTGGGCACAACGGGGGGGGGGGGGGGGGGGGGGTTTGGGGGGGGGGGGGGGGGGGGGGCCCCACGGGGAAAAAAGGACATTTTTTTTTTTTGGGGGGGGGGGGGGGGCCAAAGGGGGGGGGGGGAGGTGCTTCTCTAACAACAAACCATGGATTAACCCTGATATAAAGGCTCTTGTCAAAGTGAAAAAGATGGTATTTAGATCAGGAGGCAAGGAAAGGCTGAGTGATGTGCAAAAGGAGCTGAGGCGTCAAATCCGGGAGGGGAAAGCCAATTATAAGAGTCAAATGGAACAGCAAATGGCACACAAAAAGATTAGTGAGGTCTGGAAAAGTCTTAAGTCAATATCTGGTCACAAACAGCTTGTCTCTCAGGTAGAAGGAGATACAAAGAGGCTTAATGAACTAAATCTATTCTTCAATAGATTTGATCATACACCAGCTCCTCCCACCCCAGCATGTCCCCCCCCCCCCCCACCGCGCAGCCACCCCACCGAAACAACCGCCCCACCCACACAGCCCAGGGGAAAGGACGAGAAGCAGGCGGAGGCCCAGGGCCGATGACATCAGTGCAAGGCTAATTAAGACTTGCAGGGACCAGCTGTGTGGTATTATTACATATATGTTCAATATGAGCCTGAAGCTGGGAATGGTACCACAACTGTGGAAATCATCTTGTGTGGTACCATTTCCAAAGACACCTCATCCAATGGACCTTAACAACTACAGACCGGTAGCATTGACATCCCACTTGATGAAGGTCTTTGAGAGATTGATTCTCACACATCTCCACCCTCTAGTGAGCTCGGCTATGGACCCTCTCCAATTTGCCTATCGGCCGGGCATTGGGATGGATGATGCCATCATCCACCTTCTACACAGAGCTCTTTCTCACCTGGAGAAACGAGGGAGCACTATGAGACCACCACCTCTCCATCTGGATCCTAAACTACCTCACAAACCGACCTCAGTACGTGAGAGCCCAGGACTGTGTGTCAGACACCGTGATATGTAATACGTGGGCACCTCAAGGTACAGTTCTTGCCCCTTTCCTCTTCACACTGTATACTGCAGATTTTAGGTGCAACTCATCTAGCTGCTACTTACAGAAGTATTCGGATGAGAGTGGCCTCATCACAGACGAAGATGACAGGGAGCACAGAGAATTGAACCGGGATTTTGTGGACTGTTGCCAGCGGAATCACCTTCGGATTAATGCTGGGAAGAGCAAGGAGAAGGTGGTGGACTTTCCCAAGCGCAGATATCCTCCAACACCAGTGGACATTCAGGGAACGGGCATTGAGATATTCAACACCTATAAGTACCTGGGTGTGCTCCTCAATAATAAACTGGACTTGGCAGATCACCTGGATGCACTGTACAGAAAGGGCCACAGCAGGCTCTACCTGCTTAGGAGGCTAAGAGCCTTTGGAGTCCAGGGGGCACTTCTTAGGACCTTTTTCAACTCTGTAGTGGCATCAGCCATCTTCTTCGGAGTGGCCTGCTGGTGGAGTAGCATATCAACCAGGGATAGGAATAGACTCGACAAGTTGATTAGAAAGGCCAGCTCTGTCTTGGGGAGCCCCCTGGACCCAGTGCAGGTGGTGGGTGACAGAAGGATACTGTCCGTAGTGAGCTCCATGCAGGAGAATAACTCCCATCCCATGCATCAGACCATGATAGCACTGGGCAGCACTGTCAGTGACTGACTGCTCCACCCTAAGTGTGAGAAGGAGAGCTACCGGAAGTCTTTCCTCCCCACTGCGGTTAGGCTGTACAACCAACACCGACCTAAGCGGACATCCATGCAGAGAACTGAAAGATCTTAAGTTGTGATATCCCTTCTACTACTTTTTTACCTTTACCTTTTTAGAGTGGGTTCACACTTGCGCCGGCACTCTGTCTGCCGCGAATCCGACCTAAATGTCGGAAAACTGTATAGGGACTGGACAGGGAAAGGTTTGCGACGCTTTGCTTAAAAACCCATTCACTTGAATGGGTTTTTAAAGCAATGCGGTGATGTGCGCTTCCACCATCTACGCCGAAAAGCCGTTTATTTCGTCGGACACAAAGTCCTGCATATCCGACTTTGTTTCCCAAAAAAAAAAATGGCTTCGCAGCGCAGAGGGTGTAAGCACACACCCGCGCATTGCTTTAAAAACCCATTCAAGTGAATGTGGTTTTAAGCAAAGTGTCGCAAACCTTTCCCTATCCAGTTTTCCGACATTTAGGTCGGATTCGCGGCGGACGGAGTGCTGGCGCAAGTGGGAACCCAGCCTTATCTATACCTACTGTCGCTGTAATGCCTCTACCTTGGAGCCTTTGTATTTGTATTATCTATGCTGATGTAACACACTGAATTTTCCCATGGTGGGACTATTAAAGAATTATCTTATCTTATTAGTGGCCCCATACAGTATAATGCCCACTTAGTGGCTCCACACAGTAGAATGGCCCCCCAGTTGTCACTGAATAGTATGATTCCCTACTTACTGGCACCACACAGTATAATGCCCTCTTAATGGCCCCAAACAGTATAAATTGGAAGCTGGATTGTCTATAAGGCCGGTAATATTTTTAATTATGTTTGATTTGTTAGCTACAGAACTGTGCATAAATGTACTGACCAAGAAGCCCCATCCCACTATAATGTTTTTAGAGCCTAAGAGTCACATGTTTCCATATCACACTCCTGTGGGACCTTTCACATTATGACATGCAATACTAACATGACTGCTGCAGTGATCACATGTGGTACATGCTTATCTCACCATATCTTGTGATTGGCTGTATCGATCAGTGTCATTGCTATGTCATTACTTCAGTGATGTAAACCAATTGGTGAGGGACCATGGAGAACTGTGGTATGTAGAATGTATATTTTTATTTGCCTATAAGCCACTGATACATTTTTATACTCCAAAGTGGAGCTCAATGGCTCCCCCCACACACACACACACACACACACACACACACAGCAAATCCATTCACATCATAATAAGCCCCCCTTCCTACAAATCATGTCAGTTTTTTAAAGACATATTTCTACAATTGACTCATACTTAAAATGGCTGGTAGAAATTAAAGATTGGCACCGGCCTCCAAGCAGTAATATTTATTGAGCTGGAGATTAACCTGTGTAGTGGCAACCCTACATGGACCCCAACCAATCTAATATATGCCATCTACCCTGTGGATTGTTGATAAATATTTCTTGATGGAATATTCCTGCAAGTTAAGCTAAGATGTAAATTAGTGGAGGGGGAAGTAAAGGACCAGGTAGATTTGATGAGGACTGACAGAGACTAGACCCAAATCTGACAAGTCAGTTTATACTTCTTGTAAGGAACTTCAAATGATAAAATTTTGCAAGTACAATTTCATGCATCACTGACTTTGGCTACAAATGTGAGGTTCTTAGCGCACAGTTTTGTGAATTGTGCGAGCCCATCTGCCACGTCACGGCGACCTCATTCAGATGGGTCCCTACACTAAGACTTTATTTATATAAGAAATGTTGTACTCCCCCTATAGACAAGACCCCAGAGATCAAAATAGTACAGACTGCACTGTAACAATGAATATGTAAGAACGTTATCTCTTGCCCTATGTATAAAGTGTTAGTGTAGGGACCCATCGTAATAAGACCAATAAGTGGTTGATGGGCTCAAAAATTTCATGTAAAAGTTGTGCTATAACAACACCATTACTAACACATCACTATGTGTGTGTATATAAAAATATCTGCAATATACAAATATATACACTTACACATATATCCTGGACAGACATCATACATCGAAACTTGACCTAAGTTGAGCTGCACACATTTTTATATACAATTGCCTATGTGTAGCACACTCTCATATATTTAATTACCGTATGAGTTCATGCTCTCATATATACATATAGCACACACACATACATTTAACATATGTGCAGCACAAACACAAACACTTATGTGTTTCACATATTCATAGATTCTTACACTACGAGCAGCACACATTCATGTATATATTTGCTCTATGTGCAGCACACACGAATATATGTTTATATATATATATATATATATATATACACTATACTATACCGTATATGCAGCACAACGCAATATGTATGCTTACTCTATGTGCAGCACACACTCATACCTATACTTACCCTTGTGCTGCACACACTCATATATACAATGATACTGATAATAATACATAATACATACTTGCCTTATGTGCTTCACATACCCACATATACACTTATACCATGAGCTCTATACACTCATGTTACACTTACCCTATCTGCTGCCACACCCCCATATATACAATTACACTAATGTGCATACATACATATATACACTTACTCTATATCCGCGCACTTACGCATACATGTACTGCACACATGTGTCATGGTATACACTTACCCTATGTGCTACACATATCACTCATGTATACATATACTATACGCTGCACATTCTCATACACATCTGTGCAGCAATATTCATATATACACTTGCCATGTGTCCTGCAAATACCTATACATACATTTACCTATAAGGTGCACACGTGTAGCATACTATTATATTTATACTTACCCTATGTGCAGCACAAACTCGTATATGCACTTACCCTATGTGCAGACACTTAAAAATATACTAACCCTTTGTGCTGAACACCCTCATACTGCAATACTTACCTGTGTGAAACACACATACCCATATATACACTTAAACTATAAGCTACAGCATATGCTCATATATACACTGATTCTGTGAGCAGTACACACCCCCATATTTACACTTACCCTAGGTGCAATACACAAATATATACACTTACCATATAGCCTGGACACACTCATACATAAACTTGACCTATGAGGTGCACACATTTTTGTATACATTTTCCTATGTTCAGCATACACTCATATATTCAATTACCCTATGAGCTTCACATTCTCATATATACACTTACTGTACATTCAGCACAAACTCATGTATACACTTACCATATGTGAGACACTCCCATATATAAACATATGTGCAGCCATTTTTCATATATACACTTACCATATTTCCTGTAAATACTTATACATACACTTAACCTATGAGGTCTCCTCACTCATATATGAACTTATGCTACGTGTAGCATACAATTATATATATACTTACCCCATGTGCAGCACTAACTCATATATGTATATATTTACCCTATGTACAGCACACACTTATACATATACTTACCCATTGTTCTGAATACACTCATATATACTTATTTTATGTGCTTTGTACTATATATCCTTAACATACTTATACATAAATATGACCTATGAGATGCACACATTTTTATGCACATTTCCCTATGTGCAGCACACACTCGTATATTCAAAAAAGTTATGTTTTATTTATAAAATGTTATGAAGAGAGACCCTCTTAAACTTTCTAGCTGCAATATATTCAATTACCCTTATGAGCTTCACACTCTCATTTATACCCTTACCATACATTCAGCACAAACTCATGTATACACTTACCATATGTGAGACAAGCACTCATGTATACATTTACCCTATCTGCTACACACACTCACAACCTATGTGCGCCAAACACACGACCAAATCATGTAAATACCTAACTTACAACCATGAAGTGCACACAGACAGCACCCATGCTACGGTAGCACAAAATATTACCCTATTTGCAGCCACACTTAAAATATACTAATTTTGCCTTACACTCCCATATATAAAAATATGTGCAGCCATTATTCATATATACACTTACCATATATTCTCTAAATACCTATACATACACTTAACCTATGAGGTCTCCACACTCATATATGAACTTATGCTACGTGTAGTATACAATTATATATACACTTACCATACGTGCAGCACACACTCATATATATATTTACACCCCCCCTATGTACGCCACACACTTATACATATACTTACCCTGTGTGCGGAATACACTCATATATACTTATTTTATGTGCTACACATTTCCATTTATACACACTTAAACTATGAGCTGAAAACATTCATATATACACTCATCATATATCCTGTAAAAACCTATACATACACTTAACCTATGAGGTGCACACACTCATATATACGTGTAGCATAAAATTATATATATACTTACCCTATGTGCAGCACAAACTCATATGTATATATAAATATATATATATATATATGTACCTTATTTGCAGCACACACTTATACATATACTTACCGTTTGTGGTGTATACACTCATATATACTTACCTTATGTTCTACACATACCCATATATACACAGTTAAACTATGAGCTAAAAACATTCATATATACACTTACCATATGTGCAGCACACCCCCATATATACACATACACTAGGTGCAATACACACATATATACTTACCATATATCCTGCACATACTCATACATAAACTTGACCTATGAGTTGCACACATTTTTGCATACATTTTCCTATGTTCAGCATACACTCATATATTCAATTACCCTATGAGCTTAACATTCTCATATATACACTTACTGTACATGCAGCACAAACTCATGTATACACTTACCATATGTGAGACAAGCACTCATGTATACATTTACCCTATCTGCTGAACACACTCATATATAAACAAATGTGTAGCCAAAATTCAAATATTCACTTACCAGATATTGTGTAAATACCTATACATACAATTAACCTATGAGGTGCACACACTTATATATGCACTTATGCTACATGTAGCATACAATTATATATATACTTACCCTATGTGCAGCACACACTCATATATATTTACCCTATTTGCAGCACAGACTTATACATATACTTACCCTTTGTGCTGAATACACTCATATACACTTACCTTATGTGCTACACATACCCATATATACACTTAAAGTATAAGCTAAACACTCCTACATAAACTTACCATATGTGCAGCACAACCCCATATACACTTACCCTAGGTGCAGTACACACATATATACAGTTACCATATATCCTTGACATACTCATACATAAACTTGACCTATGAGGTGCACACATTTTTATGTACATTTCCCTATGTGCAGCACACACTCATATATTAAGTTATATACACTTACCGTACTTGAAGCACAAACTCATGTATACGCTTACCATATGTGAGACAAGCACTCATGTGTACATTTACCCTATCTGCTGCACACTCCCATAAATAAACATAAGTGCAGCCAATATTCATATATACACTTAACATATATCCTGTAAATACTTATACCTACATTTAACCTATGAGGTCTCCACTCTCATATATGCACGTATGCTACGTGCAGCATACAATTATATATAAATATATACTTACCATATGTGCAACAAACAGTCATATATATATTTACCCTATGTACGGCACACACTTATACATATACTTACCCTTTGTGCTGAATACACTCATATATACTTACCATACGTG
The DNA here is from genome assembly GCA_947044405.1 of Leptodactylus fallax. Classification (NCBI taxonomy): domain Eukaryota; kingdom Metazoa; phylum Chordata; class Amphibia; order Anura; family Leptodactylidae; genus Leptodactylus; species Leptodactylus fallax. The sequence continues at coordinate 1,347,821 of CAMRHE010000469.1, forward strand.
CTTCACATACCCATATATACACTTAAACTATAAGCTACAAACACTCATAGATACACTTACCATACATGAAGCACACTCCCATATATACACTTACCCTAGGTGCAATACACACATATTTACACTTCCTATATATCATGCAAATACCTATACATACAATTAACCTATAATGTGCACACACTCATATATGCCCTATGCTACGTGTAGTATACAATTATCTATATACTTACCCTATGTGAAGAACACACTCATACTTACCTTATGTGCTACACATCCCCATATATACACACTTAAACTATGAGCTAAAAACATTCATATATACACTTACCATATGTGCAGCACCCACCCCATAAATACACATACACTAGTTGTAATACACATATATACACTTAACATATATTCTGCACATACTCATACATAAACTTGACCTATGAAGTGCACACATTTTTATATACATTTGCCTATGTGCAGCACACACTCATATATGAAGTTACCCTATAAGCTTCACATTCTCATATATACACTTACCGTACATGCAGCACAAACTCATGTATACACTTACCATATGTGAGACAAGCACTCATGTATACATTTATTCTATCTACTGCACACATTCATATGTAAAGATATGTTCAGCCAATTTTCATATATACACTTACCATATAACCTGTAAATACCTATACATACACTTAACCTATGAGGTCTCCGCACTCATATATGAACTTATGCTACGTGTACTATACAATTATATATACACTTATCATATGCCACATATTTATGCCCCCTACGTGTAGCATACAATTATATATATACATATAACTTACCTTATGTGCAGCACACACTCATATATATATTTACCCTATCTTGCGGCACACACTTATACATATACTTACCCTTTGTGCTGAATACACTCATATATACTTACCTTATGTGACTACACATTCCCATTATGTACACACTTAATACTATGAGCTAAAAACATTTCATATATAAACTTACCATATGTGCAGCACACCCGCATATATACACTTACACTAGGTCACACCAAATGCAATACACACATATATACAATTACCATATATCCGGGACATACTCATACATAAACTTGACCTATGAGGTGCACACATTTTTATATACATTTGCCTATGTGCAGCACACACTCATATATTCAATTACCCTATGATTCACACCCTCATTATACCCTTACCTACATTCAGCACAAACTCATGTATACACTTACCATATGTGAGACAAGCACTCATGCATACACTTACCCTAACTACTCACACACTCATATGTAAAGATATGTCAGCCAATATTCATATATACACTTACCATATATCCTGTAAATACCTATACATACACTTAACCTATGAGGCTCATATTCACTTATGCTACGTGTAGCATACAATTATATATATATACTTACCCTATGTGCAGCACACACTCATATATATATATATCTTACCCTATTTGCAGCACACACTTATACATATACTTACCCTTTGTGCTGTAAATACACTCATATATACTTACCTTATATGCTACACATACCCATATATACACTTTAAACTATAGAATAAACGCGACACTCATATATAAACTTACATTATATGTGCACGCACAACCCTATATACACTTAACCTAGGTGCAGACACCATCTATATATACACACATATATACACTTACCATATATCCTGGACATACTCATACATAAACTTGACCTATGAGGTGCACACATTTTTATATACATTTCCCTATGTGCAACACACACTCATATATTCAATTACCCTATGAGCTTCACACTCTCATATATACACTTACCGTACATTCAGCACAAACTCATGTATACACTTACCATATGTGAGACAAACACTTTTGTATACATTTACCGTATCTGCTGCACACATTCATACATAAACATATGTGCAGCCTCTATTTATATATACAATTACCTTATATTCTGTAAATACCAATACATACACTTAACTTTTGAGGTCTCCACTCTCAGATATGAACTTATGTTATGTGTAGCATACAATTAAATATATACTTACCATATGTGCAGCACAAACTCATATATATATATATATATATATATATATATATATATGATGTATTTATTTACCCTATGTACGGCACACACACTTATACATATACTTACCCTTTGTGCTAAATACACTCATATATACTTACCTTATGTGCTACACATACCCATATATACACTTAAACTATAAGCTACGAACACTCATATATACACTTACCATATGTGAAGCACACCCCATTTATACACCTACCCTAGGTGCAATACACACATATATACACTTACCATATATCCTGCACATACTCATACATAGACTTGAACTATGAGGTGCACACATTTTTATATAAATATGCCTATGTGTAACACACACTCATATATTCAATTACCCTATGAGCTTCACACTCTCATTTATACCCTTACCGTACATTCAGCACAAACTCATGTATACACTTACCATATGTGAGACAAGCACTCATGTATACACTTACCCTATCTGCTGCACATTCTCATACATAAACATACATGCAGCCAATATTCATATATACACTTACCATATATCATGCAAATACTTTTTACTTCACCACACTATGGAGTGCTGCCTGTTTTCACATTTATATATATATATATATATATATATATATATATATATATATATATTTATATTACTCACAGACCTTACACATATGGTATATATATATTTATATATTTGTAACACTTATAAATATATACATGTATAAATATATATATATATATATACATGTCACATGTATTTTTAAACTTGTCAAAAAAAAAAAATGATATACATATATTACAAATACATATGCCATTAAGATCAAGTCTGATCTGATGAAGCTAGCACAATATGTGACACCAACTACACGGCAGAAGTCTTATCAGGAGCTTCCCATTAATTCTAATGAATTGTCAAGCAGCATCTGCCTCCTCCTCCTTCACAGAGGCTAGCTAGCATTTCAAATGAATTGCAGGGCGGGCCCTGCAATGCAAATACATGCATCCAGTAATTCAAATGAATTGCTTGGTAGTGCAACACAGTATCACAGGCTTATCACACATGCATGGTTCCACCTGTAATTGTTAATCCTGCTTCATCTGTATGTATATAAGTATGACTATGGAATACATATTCAGTAAGTTCTTTAGAAGTAGTCATTAATTACAGACATGTATATAAATATATGTACAGTATATACAGTGTATTACATAAATATAAAGACATTACACATGGACACTTCATACATGACACCTCAATGCTTCTGATGCTTTGATTCCATGATATCCTGTGTAGATACAACATTAAAACTATGTAAGTTAGATAATAATAAGGCTTATGAGAGAAGTCATAGTAGATATGTATTGACCATAATTTCCTCCAGTGGGCTCACAGATCCCAATGTGTCACTATACTTTATCACATATTGATACATTTAAAAAGGTAATGCAATAAGGTATAATAAAATAATCATTTCTATCAGGGTCAGGTGTTAAAGGTATCAGGTATGATCAGTATTTGTTCCATATAGAATATATTCTGCACCGGCCCAATAACAATAAATATTTCTGCTTTTGTATTAGATTGGGAGGGTATTAAAGGAGTTATCTGGCTTTGCAGATACCCAAGCAACGCAGGAAAGCCACATTACTCACTCACCGAACAAACTGTAGTGCAGTACTGCATAGACTGCAATGGGGCAGTGCTGCAGTACCTACACTCGTCGCTACAATTTGTACAGCGAGGCAACAGCGTGGCTCATCCGTACTTCCTTGGTACTGGTGTTGGACCCCTGCAGATCTAATATTGAAGGCCTATCCTAAGGTTAGGCCAACAATTTTAAAAACTGGATAGCCCTTTAACCAGAAGATGTCTCCATCCAGCAAAGTACATCACGTCGAGACATGCATAAACACAAGGAAATATTTCAGAAGAGGAGACAAAACTTTTTCTATGGAGCATATGTAATGACATTGTTATACATCTGATGTGCTTTATATTATATATTGATATATTATATTAATGTTTCTTATAATGATCACATCTACATATAGGGAAATATAGCTATAGTGACCTGACAGGGAGAGAAGTAGCGCTACAAGGTAGAAAACATTACCGGTTGTTAGGCTCTGTTCACATTACATTTTACATACATGTCTGGTAACACTGCTGACATAAACCTCTGGTAGATGTTTCCAATGCATGAAACTGTATGTCTCACAAGTGCATATATTTAGGCTACCATTGCGAAAACACATTTCCGACAGTATACATTTTGACTGCAGGCTGTGCTTTCTTATACAGTGAAAATAAGTGTACTCTCTATATATTGACTATAAGTATATTGCAGCCATGTTTTGACATCTGTTGACCCCATAGGAGGCTATAGACAAACATATACTAATTTAACAAAGCCTATAACTTTGGTTTCTAATGGATGCAAATAGAAGGCAGATATCATTGTTAATAATAGAATAAATATAACATCAGAACGTCAGCTTCTCACTTTTATAACTATGTAGAGTAGCAGAGCTGACTGCGCTACCCTGCCTGCCCCCACAACAGCCCAGACCTTACTAAGTGGAGCGAACTGATGCCTTTAGTGTTAGGGAAAAAACTTGTAGAAATGAGTGGAGGGATTGTTATATGTTATCTGAATGATGCAGCAGAATAATGTACAGAGAAGCTCATGTGTACAGAGACTAATACTGGACATTTACTAACAGTCACCCCCCAACCCCCATCCATTATCTGTAATATGTCTGTCTAATGATCAGTCACGTCTTAAGATCTTCAGTATTTAGATTAGATCCCGTCACTTACTAAAGGTATCACTGCTGCAGATCCAAGCACACAGATGTCCATCTTCTCTCAGAATCACTGACAAGTAACCGACGGCAACCAAGTGTCATTTCAAACTTAGATCCAGCAATCCTATTGGTTGCAGATGGCTGCAGTTACCATGGTGACCTGGGCAGCTAAGGATTTAACCCCTTACATACCAGTACTGTTTTAGCATTAAGGCCTTTTTTGAAATTCCATAGACATTGCTGTATGAAGATTGTTTATTGCAGGATGAGGTCCATATTACTTACTGATGAACTTTTATTAACTCTTTATAGGGAGTGGAATGTGAAACAACAGCCATTCTGCCATTTATGTTGTAATTTAAATGTTGCCCTGTTTGCCTGCTTTATAACATATTCATAGGGCCACAGCAGGCCCCACCCGCCTAGGGAAACGGGGGCCTTTGGGACCGGGGGGGCCCCCCCCTTCCCCCCCCCCCCCCCGGGCGGCGGCCCCTGGGGGGCGGGCGGGGGGGGGGGCCCAAAAAAACCCGGCCCGCCCCCCGCCCGGGGGGGGACCCACCCCCCCCCCCCCCCCCCCCCCCCCCCCCCCCCCCCCCCTTCATTAAAAGTGTCAGTACAGTTATCCGGTTTCTGATGCTGCTGGCCAACACACTGAATTCCCCCATTGTGGGACTATTAAAGGACTATTATTATTATTATTATTATTATATATTATTTAATTAAAAGTGTCAGTACAGTTATCCGGTTTCTTTTGATGGCCAACACCCGGGACAGGTAATGGTAATGTTTATATACTGTGAGCCGAGTTGCTCACGCGACATACAAGCTGTAGTGGCGAATGTAGGTACTTCAGCACTGTCCCATTAAAGTCTATGGGACAGCGCTGCAGTACCTACCAGTGGCGTAACTAAAGTCTTGTGGGCCCCAGTGCAAACTGTGACTGGGGCCCTCTACCCCCTCTGTATTCTTTTTAGCAACAGTTATGGGTAATGCAGCTGTATCTCTGATACTTGAAAGGGATACAACTATAGTACCCAGAACCGCGGTTATCAAGAATAGGGTGGGTGAGCACCACAGCACCCAGCATGTAAACAATACTGGGAGCTGCGTATTCTGGGAAAAAGCTGTTCTGCAGGGAGAGAAGATCAGTGGGTGTCCAATACTCGGGGCCCCTGCTAATCAACTGTTTGAAGGGACTGTGGTGCTTTTTGCGAGCGCTGTGACCCCTTCACTATTTACATTCCACAGGATCTGTTTTTATACTGACTGTGCAATGTATTTACAGCCTGCAATAATAGATTATGGATGCTATAAATCAGATAGCATGTGATGTGAATAATGAAAGGACCCCACACAGTGTAATATGTTCCCCAGACCCCCCCCCCCCACAGTTTAATTCTGAACAGTGACCTCACACAGTAAAATATACTCCACAATGGCCATGACACATTATAATATTCCATAATGGCCACCACACAATATGATATATTCCCCAGAGCCCACACATAGTATAATGATCCACAATAGCCCCCACACACTATAATATGTTGCACAATGGCCCCACACAGTATAATATGCTCCTCAATGGACCCACACTGTATAATATGCCCCACAGTGGCCCTACACAATATAATGTATCACAATGGCCCCCACACAGTACAATATTCTCCACAGTGGCCTCCACACAGTATAATATGCTCCGCAATGGTCCCACACAGTATGATATGCTCCACAATGGCCCCACACTCCCCACCCCACACAGTTTAATATGCTCCACAATGGCCCCACACAGTATGATATGCTTGACTCTGGCCCACACATAGTATAATATGCTCCACAATAGACCCTACGCAGTAAAATATGTTCCACAATGGCCCCACACAGTATAATACGCCCAGAGTGGCCCTACACAGTATAATGCTCCACAATGGGCCACACATAGTAAAATATGCTCCACAGTGGCCCATACACAATATAATATGGTACACAATGACCCCCACACAGTATAATGTGCTCCCTAAGCGGTAAGTATGAGTATTTTTCATTTTTAATCACCCATCCTGGGCAGCCTATTATTAGAAAGGGGCCCAGCATCATGTACAGACATCACATAATGCCAGGCCCTTTCCAATTAACAAGATGTATAGGGTTGGGGTTCCCCCTGCGACCGTGATAATTAGGTCCCTAGTACCTACATTCGCCAATAAAGTTTTGAACAGCCTAAGGAAAGGCCATCAATATCAGGAAACATATAACCCCTTTAATACTGAATGTTCTCTTATTTCTGTATGCAGAATATTTAGCTGTTAGTTCATTAACCTTAACCCCTTAACCCTAAATCATGTACATGTATGTGATTGGGTGTGAAGAGGTATATGGAGAGCTGAGCTTTCTCCATGCAGGGCAGATGTCGGCTGTGTAACACAGCCAGGACCCGCCGCTAACAGCAGCGATTGGTGCCTGCACCGATCGCAGCTGTTAACCCTTTAGACGCAGCGATCAAACGCGACCAAGGCATCTAAACTGCGCAGGCGCAAACAGCGCATCCATTTTTCACTGATTGCCGCCCTCCTAAACGTCATCGGAGAGCGGCAATTGGTTGCCATGACAGCCGGTAGCCTATTGAAGGATCCCAGGCTTGTCATTGCATTAGATCTACCGTACACTGCCAGAGGCAGCGTGTAATAGAGAGGTAGTCAATTTGCTATTCACCGCGATACAGTAGTATCGCAGTGAATAGTATGAGCAATCAGACCCCCTAGGTTTTAGTATGCTCTTGTAGCAGACCACCGGAAAATGGCTGCCCGGGCATGTGCAGTCTGATGCCTGCGAAAGGCAGAAGTTCCGGCAAAGAGGAGTAGGGGAGTGAACATAATCAGCTAAGGGGCGGTGGAGTTATGACGCGGAGGGTGCTCGGAGCACTGAGGGAACGCCCCCGGTGCTCCGTGATCCTAATTTGCATAACAGAAGAAACTGATTTTATCAGAAACGGTGGGGAGAAGCTTAGAATGAAAGGTAGGAGTAGAATTGCCCTTTGAAATGCTATTCCAATATACCATTAGTTAAAAATGTGTTTTTCTAATGATAGACTCCCTTTAAGTGTTTGTCTATTGTGCCTCTGGGTTGTGTTGGTATGTCCCATCCTTTATGTTCTATGTTCTATTTCATGTACAGGTACAGCTCAATAAATTAGAATATTTTTGAAACGTTCATTCATTTCAGTGATTCAGTAATTCAATTCATAATCAGCAGTCTTCCATGATTGTGTGTCCTACTGAACCAGACTGAGGGACCATTTAAAGGCTTAGGAAACCTTGGCAGGGGACACACTGAATTTACAATACTGAACTTTTTTACAATATTCAAATTTTCTTAGATTTTGGTTTTCATTACCTGTAATCCATAATCAACATTTACAGAAATAAAACACGTTGAAATAGAATACTCTGTGTGTAAAGAATCTAGAAAATATAGGTCACTTTTTTAATTTAATTACTGAAAGAAATAAACGTTTCAAAGATATTCTAATTTATTAAGATGCACCTGTATATACACTGTTTTCAGCTTTCCTATTTTTTTCCCCCAGTGTCTCAAACTCTTAGTAAAAACAAAATCCAAATCACACAGCCCAACTCATATGTTTTTTGAGTATGAATAAGCACTGTCTTCCTGAGACTTCTGATGCACGGAGAAACCTTGCCGATAGAGGTGGAAAGATTACTTGAAAACTGTGTAGCGTCCAGCAAACAATTAAGCTCAGGTCTTGTATAAAACGTAACTTTGAATGAAGGAGCATCACAAAAATAGATAAAAAACACGGAGAGATTCTCCCATGTTTAAGCCTAGGCTATGACTAAGGGGACTGTTCCCCGAAACGCGTAAGCTAAACACCCCTTTTTGTTTAAACATGGGAGAATCTCTCCATGTTTTTTATCTATTTTTGTGATGTTCCTTCATTAAAAGTTACGTTTTATACAAGACCTGAGCTTAATTGTTTGCTGGACGCTACACAGTTTTCAAGTTTCAAACTCTTACCCTTGGGTCAGCCCTGGCCGATCACAAGCCACTGGGCGGGGGTTGTAGGAGACCAAGGTCTTCAGGGTGTCCCTTCAGACTCAGTCTGGTGCCAGTCTAGTGTGTGGACAGTTGGTTTTCCTTCTTTGTGCAGAGGTACTCATAGTTCCTGGACTGGATCAAAACGGCTACCCATACAGCCTTTAGGAGCATTAGTCTTTGCCCCAGGCTCATCTAGAGACAGCCCTGACAAGGGAGTATCGCTGTCTGGATTATTGGACATTTTATGTTCCATGCCAGGAGGAGCAGTAGAGGACCCTGACAAGAGGAACGTTTTCTGGCCTAAACTGAAGGTAACCAGGTCCCTGTCAGGACTCCCTGTGACACCACTATTCCCAGCATCCTCATCTGGATGTGGCACGAGAGGAGGAGTAGTTGGAGATTGAGTGCATCTGCACGCACTGTGAGGCGGAGACTCTTGGAGCAAGGCCTGGTCTCAAGGAGGGCAGCAAAGAAGCCACTTCTCTCCAGAAAAAACATCAGGGACAGACTGATATTCTGCAAAAGGTACAGGGAGTGGACTGCTGAGGACTGGGGTAAAGTCATTTTCTCTGATGAATCCCCTTTTCGATTGTTTGGAACATCTGGAAAACAGCTTATTCGGAGAAGAAGAGGTGAGCGCTACCACCAGTCTTGTCTCATGCCAACTGTAAAGCATCCTGAAACCATTCATGTGTGGGGTTGCTTCTCAGCCAAGGGAATCGGCTCTCTCACAGTCTTGCCTAAAAACACAGCCGTGAATAAAGAATGGTACCAGAATGTCCTCCAAGAGCAACTTCTCCCAACCGTCCAAGAGCAGTTTGGCGCTCAACAATGCCTTTTCCAGCATGATGGAGCACCTTGCCATAAAGCAAAGGTGATAACTAAATGGCTCAGGGAACATAACATAGAGATTTTGGGTCCATGGCCTGGAAACTCCCCAGATCTTAATCCCATTGAGAACTTGTGGTCAATCATCAAGAGACGGGTGGACAAACAAAAACCAACAAATTCAGACAAAATGAAAGCATTGATTCTGCAAGAATGGACTGCTATCAGTCAGGATTTGGTCCAGAAGTTGATTGAGAGCATGCCAGGGAGAACTGCAGAGGTCCTGAAGAAGAAGGGTCAACACTGCAAATATTGACTTGCTGCATTAACTCATTCTAACTGTCAATATACGCTTCTGTTACTCATAATATGAATGCAATTATATTTCTGTATGTGATAAAAACATCTGACAAACACACATAAAAAACCAGA